>OY856411.1:1337315553-1337915553 GCA_963693085.1 Alisma plantago-aquatica | reverse complement strand
AAATAGGAATCAAATTTAAAAAATAAACCGAAGCCCACAAAGCCCTCAATAACTTAGAAAGTTTCTTGGGGTGGACCAACCAAAGAAATATAGAAGAAGAATATAATAACTTTAATCAATTGAATTTTCTATAAGACCCCTTGAAGTATTCAGATATTCATACATCTCAAAATGAAAATCACATCATGGAATGTTTGTGGGGCTTCCAGTCTCAATAGACGTAAAGAAATAAGATACCACATCTATAAAAACAACATCGACCTTATAACTATACAAGAAACCAAAACAACACTCTCTCCTTTTGTGCTCAAAACTATTGGAGGAAACAAGATATCAGAATGGTTTCAAATTCCTTCATCTGGTTTCAAGGGTGGTCTTCTAGTGGGATACAACAACAAGATTTTCACTCTTATAAAAAAAGATTTTTATAATTTTTCTATATCTCTAACTTTTAAAAACATCTTGGATGGTTTCACTTGGATCTTCACGAGAGTGTATGGTGAACCTAGGTACAACAAAGTAGCTTTTCTCACAGAATTGACATCCATTATGGCTGCAAACTACCAACAAACATGGCTCCTTGGAGGAGACTTTAATCTTATAACCCAAACCACAGATAGATACAACCCTTCAAGCTCCACATCTTCCCTTTCTCCTACTGACAGATCCTTTTCTCCACTTCTCTCTACACACAACTTGATAGACATCCAACCCTCCAATGCGGCTTTCACCTGGTCCAGAAACTAATCTTTTGCTAGACTGGACCACTTTGTCTGCTCTTCCTATTGGGAGGACCACTTCCCTCACACAAATGTTCACATTGCACATAGAGCAATATCTGATCATTTTCCCATAATCATTGATACCTATTCGGTTTTTTGGGGCTCTCGACCATTCCGCTTTGACAACTTATGGCTCACCCTCCCAAATTTCAAAAACTCTTGTGTTAGTCACTGGAGTCTTGCAGAACCTCACTCCACAAATCTTGGCCTACACATTCTACATAATACTAAACAAATCAAATATTTCATAAAAAACTGGACCCACCAACACCCCCTCAACCTCTCAAACTCTCTCAAAGACCTGGAACAACAATTCCTCTACGTGGACCAGGACCCCTCTGTGGATCCTGCTCTTATTCTCACCATCAAAGCTGAATTAGACCACATCAAAAACTTCCTAGACATGAATTGGAGACAGAGAGCTAAGATCTCCTAGGCCAAGGATGGGGACAAAAACACAAATTTTTTCTATAAAATTTGCAACAACAACCACAAGAAAAATACTATAGCATACCTCAACATTAATGGAATCATAACTATGAACAAACACATGATTACAACACACATTGTCAAGCACTTCACAAATATCTTCAATACTCAACATCAACCTTCTTGTCTAAATGATCTTGATTGGAATTCTCTCTGCCCCAAAAAAAATTTATAGCCTCAATCTCTCACTCACCTATTTTGCACTAAAGAACTTGACCTAGCTATCAAATCCCTAGACTTAACAAATCTCCTGGACCTTATGGCCTAAATGTTGAATTCTACCTTGCAAATTGGAATCATTATAGAAAAGACTTTCTCGCCTTCCTTTAGGAGCTACATCATAGAAACAATGCTCATTGCATCCTTAAACACCTGAACAAAACCTTCATTGCTCTCATCAAGAAAACTGACCTACCTGATCTCATAACACAATACAGACCTATAAGCCTCATCAGCACTTCTTACAAAATCATAGCAAAAACCCTGGCTAACCGAATAAAACCCCATATCAACCACGTCATCCCTCTAAACCAGAATGCCTTCCTAAAAGGACATAGCATTCAAGATGCCTACCTAATGGTCAATGAAACTATCCACTTTTACCACACTAATAAAACCCCAATCCTTGCCATCAAATTGGACTTTGAAAAAGCTTTTGACTTCATAAACTGGAACTGCCTCATCAAAACCCTGGCAGGCTTTGGCTTCCCTGACAAATGGATACACTGGATACAAGCTTGTGTTTCTACAAATCACTTCTCCACCATCATAAATGGAGCACCTTTTGGATACTTTAAAAATAAAAATGACCTCAGACAAGGGGACCCATTATCCCCCTATCTCTTCATCATAGTTACCTCAATCCTCACCAGAATGATCAATTTAGGGGTCTTTAAAGGACTGATAGCCACACCATCTGAGTGTAAGGAGAACATCATACAATTTTCCGATTCACTATAATCTTTATCACACCAGAAGACAACTCCATTATAAACACCATCAGGATCATCACCATCTTCTCATACATCTATGGGCTCAAAATTAATCTTCAAAAATCCTCCATCTTCAGAGTGCACATAGACCAACATATGATGAATACATACAAAGCCTTGCTTAGGTGCAAGATTGAAAACTTCCCTATCAGCTATTTGGGCCTTCCCATCACTCCACTCAGTATCACCCATATGATATGGAACCCAATCATAGAAAAAAATCCAAAATATACTCTCTTCTTGGTCAAACAATATCCTAAACCTTTCTGGCCGACTCACTCTCCTCAACAGTGCTATCACTCCGATTACTACCCACTACCTCGGTTGCATACCACTCCCCTCCAAGACCAGAAACACCATAAACAAAAATAGAAGAAACTTCCTCTGGAACAACCACCACAATTCCTCTTCAGTAGGAAAGCACATCCACTTGGTAAACTGGGATACCATCACTGCTCCCATCAACCAAGGTGGATGGGGATCATCAATCTAGAAAAACATGCTTTTTGTTTGATTGCTAAAATCATAAATAGCCTAGCAAAAAATAAAAATAAAATTAGGAAAAACTTAATCATGGGAAAGTACTATCAGATATCCCCCATGGCATAAGACTAAGAAGAAAAAGGCTTCACCTCTTTGGAAATACATAAATAAACACATCACTCTCAACAAGCAAATCATCTGAACCCCTCCACACTCACACAACTATATATCCTTTTGGGACGATCCATGGTTCAAAAATTGAACCATCAAAAACATGCACATTGACTGGATTATCCCAAAAAACCTTGCAAAAATCAACACGGCCAAAGCTCTTGGCCTCCTAACCAACAATAGACCAAATGCTCTCAAATGGTGGTTACTTTCACATATCAACCAAGCCGAACTCAACAACATCATCTATGAGTTATAATACAACACTTCAAATGAAATTACTTGGAAATGGGGTGAGAAATACACACCCAAAGAGGCATACTCCTTCCTTTTATACAAAGGTATCTCCCCACCAAGTTCAAATGTATGGAAACATAGATGGCCACAAAAACATCAAATCTTTCTTTGGCTCGTACTAAATAGCAAACTCCTCACAGACCAAAATCTAAACAAAAGAGGCTTTGTTGGACCATCTAGGTGCATTCTTTGTATAAGGGAAGCGGAGACAGTGGAGCACATCTTCAACCGCTGCAATTTTTCGATTAACATTATTAAACATCTCTTAAGAATCGAACATCACATCTACAACTTCACAAAAATTCCTACAGCCCTCATGCCGCTTAAAAACAATCACCAGCTTCTTGTTGATGATTTCCTAGTCACCATCTTTTGGAATTTATGGCAAGAGAGGAACAACAGAAGATTCAACAACACTAGGAAACCCAAGAATATCATCATAAATTTAATTGAATCAGATCTAAATAAAATCAACCACTACAGGTCAATAGGCAACAGCAGAAATAGTGGAAACTAATGCAGGTCAATCGGATGCAGAATATCTATGCCAATTCAAGGAGATTCTAGATGAAGAAATGGAAACTGGACTTCTTCATGCCGCTGCTAGAATTTTACCATAATCATAAATTAGACCTTGTATGCTGAGGCTTGTTAAGGGGTTCCTCCCCCACAGACATCCTTTTCTTATGTTGACCATGCTTCTCTTTTTTCTTATTACATCAGTTGTGTAAAACCTGACTTTGCAGGTGATAGCTTGCATTGTGTCAGCAAACTTTCTATGGTAGTAATGAATATAACCTTTATCAAAAAAAATTAGCTAAAAAAAAAGCTTCCCTCTCTTAGTTCCGCACCGTCGGCTAGGTTTTTGCCTCAAAACATACATAGTTTAACGGGTGAAGGGTTATATAGAACAACACAGAATTCTAAGAGGGGAGAGTCGGGTGAATTTGGGACCGCAATCATAACGCGAGTGGTGTGAGAGTTCGTGTATTATAGGTAACATGAAAGACAAATAGTAATAAACAACAAGTCCATGAGATAGAGATAAGTGTCCATGTATTGTAAGTAATGTGATGGACGGAGACAAATACTGTCTTTTAAAATGGTAAAATAGTAGATAGTAGATATTTGTTAGATTTTCCTTGTTTTCTCCCTATTTTAGCTTTTATTTGTTTAATTGATTTATTGGCAAAATCTATATTTTAATTGAATATCTCACCTTTATGTTGGGAAATCAACTGCCAAGCTCAAATGGTGACCCCGATTTCATCTAAAAAGTTTTGAAGAAAATGGAGGTTTAGAAGCCCTTTTTACATTCTCTAAGAAGACATTCTGGCAACATGTTCCACCACTCTACCGAGCAGCTAGCTTACCTAAAGAATCAACTGATTGACTAAATAGTTGGGTTGGTTGACTCAATTGAACAGAAAGCCATTGTAACTTCCTGAGATATTATAACCCCTCCACAAATTTCTTATAACAACGCAGGTCTTGAGTCATCAGATAAAATTATCTTAAAAGAAATGATTGGACTAACCATATCATCAAGGTGCACCTTTTTTTCCAAGGATTCCATCTCTCAGAACTTCAAAGTTAAGCATGCTCAGCTTAAAGTAGTACTAGGATGGGTGACCAATCAGGAAGTTGATCCTGACTTGTGCTCGAGTGAGGACAAAGTGCACATTTAGGACTAGTGGTGGTCTATGGGGCTAGTCGGCATTCCTAAACTCTACTAGAATCTTAGATAGTAGCCCTATGTGCTACATTTCTAATCAATCCACCCATGTTGGTTAGTCACCTAACTCACATGTAGTAGTTCAACTCCTACATTTTCACAGTCGGCAAACTAGGACAAAGATTTGACTGACACAAATGTCTCAAAAGAAGCTTATCAATAGTCGATAACCCAATTGGGTTTCTAGTTCGTTGACTAGAAATTCCAATAGAAGAAAGTGTCAAGCGATGAACCAACCAACCCACATGACATGTCAGTCAACACAAAGATTCAACACACGTCCACTTAAGTTCAACCAAGTGATTGGCTTTCTAGTCATTTGAGTGATACTGTAGACATGGAAATAAATAGGTTTCACTGAGCCTTTCCAATTAGTTGGAGTGGGTCCAGAGGTGAGCCTATATGTAGAAACAGTTGACCTAATCACAAGGGTTTGAACTATAGCCATCCTAATTTGGTTTTTGGTGCATGTTGAGGAGAAAGAAAGAGAAACACCAGCCTTCCCTTTGAGACTTCCAGATCACGTTGGTGGATCCTAAAGTTTGTCTAGAGACCACTGGTCATTCATATTTTTTTCTTCAGTGATATGAATGCTTATTCCTTTTTTCTATATTTGTGTTGATTTCATGGATATGGGTGAGTAATTATCTGGTTGGGGCATAGGGAGTAGCCTCATTAGCCATATTTGGTTTTGACAATAATTAACCTCATTCATCATTGTTTATACATAGTTTCCCATTCATTTTATGCAAGTTTCTTGGATTGATCACTCTGTTAACATATCTAATATAATCCTAAATGTAGAGATCAAGAAATTTAGGATTAGGTTATCAAATGGATGTGTAGATCACTGAATGAGATCATGGAACAAGTTCTACATGATGATTGGTTCATGATCCGTAGGTAAAAAGACCTCAAGCTCATGGGGAGATTGATTTTTGTCATATTTGGTCAGAAAGGGTGAGAATTCACAAGGTCTTAATTTAGTTAGCCATAAAGCAATGAGTTGTGACAATTAGGATAATTCGTAGGAGATGACGATGAAAGCCAATTGTATTTGTGTCTTTTAGTATTGATTTCCTCCTTTTATAATCATTCCAATCATATTGGAATCATTAGTTAAATCTTACTTAATTAAATTCTATCTACAATTAGAATTAAACATTATTATCAACAATTGGATCATGAGCAGTTTCATAACCAGGTTGTCTCTTTGGTTCAATCCTTTAAGATCAACGACAATCAGGGGAAGATCTAGGGGGAGACTAGGGGGAAATCACCCCTCTCCAAAATCCAAAAATAAATATATTGTTATAGATGTATGGTAAAACTTAACATGTTATATATAAATATATTCACAAAATATGGACAATCCATGTGATTGGTTGGGGTGGTATGTGAGTCTTTTCTTGTTTCTAGTGGCCTAGGTTCAAATTCCAACTTTCACATATTTCTTTTAACAAAAGACCCATATTTCATTAAACTCATTGCCCTTGGTTTGACTCAACATTCCTTAGCTTGCCTCAGGCCTCGTTAACGTCACTTTTTGGATCCTCCACTGATTGCAACTAATTTGTTCACTTTTGTTGAGTGATATTTTACATAGGAATAGGATAAACCTATAGATAATCTACTTTTGAGAATTTCTTGTGTAGTAAATATCACATTAAGGACACAACAATTATATTATTGGTGGGGTGTACATGTGTTGTGGGTTGTTGATGTTAGTGCCAAGGTGTCTTGATGTAGCAACATTGATATTGGTTTGACATGCAGTTCATGATGCTTGTAGTGGGTTGAATACATACATCACTGCATTTGCATAATCAGTGACATGACATTGTTGTGCAATATTTGTAGTGGTTTAGATAATATTCTTTTTGGAAAAAGGATGTGGTGATGGTACATTGTAAGTGTTGATGTAAATGACCTGGGCCAATATGGGTATAAGCATCAAGTTCCAATGGATGCACATGTCTAATTGATGCAACAATATGGGCATGTGTGTTATTAATACATGAAAGAGTGTTAGGTTGATGTTGTACCATGCACATGTTACATACATATGTATATTTCTAGTAGTCATGTGATCATTATCATTGCATGTAGTATCCATGCACCTAGAAACAATAATATCAATCAGAGCCACAAGTGTAGGACCAGAACATGAGTTTACTGTAACCTAATTAGCATTTTACCTTAATTTTAATACGTGATAGAATAAGTCTATAAAACCCAAGGTTTGAATACATGATGCTGACTTGATAAGTTCAGTATTATAACATTTTATGAAAATTAATTCTTGGGTCATGAATTTAGTTATTTAACGATAATAATTATTTATTTACTCCTTTTAATCATGATATTTAGTGAAAGATGAAAGAGTTATGTGTTTTAAAACCTTTATAGAAATAAAAATAGGAGTTTGATTCTAGGTTAATCAATAATAGAAAATCAATGATTGGATCATCACAATGAACTATTATCGATGATGCAAAAGTGATAATACTAGTAACATTGATAAAGATGTATAATTGGAATAATTATATCTGAATTACATGTAGACACCTAAGATGTGATGGAAACCTTAACATAAACTAGGATATTAATTTTAGAGTTTAAGTAATGCTCATTATATATTGATTAACTTTTCAAGTATTTGTACTAGACTTTATAATCAAAGACCATGTATTAGATTGCTTCAATGTATATAAGTAGTCAATGCCCATTATATATGTCCTTTTCATCATATTTATACAAAATGGTCAAACATGGACTTCTCTTTTATGTGTAGTAGTTAGATTGCACTTAGATTTATTGTTCATTTCATGCAATCATTATGGTCGAAGCATTTTAGCCTTTTAATCAATTTTCTAGCATATTATGAATATTACAATTTATGCTAAGTTGGACAAATATATAAGACTTAAGTTTCTACTATCAATTTTACTGTAATTCAGTTCAATGTTGAAACATTTCCATTTTAGAATTTAGGATTTATTTGAGTATAGTTACAAGATTATAATTCTATGTTGATAGTACAACTTTAAGTGCAAGATCAATTGTCCCTAAATATCATATATAGATCCAAATTGAGATCTAGTGTGTAGGTTTAGATGTAGAGTTAAAAGATTTAGAGTCAAGAAAATGATATTAAAGAAACCAAAACCTTAACTATAACTTAACAAAATATGATAAGTCCTCAATAGTGGTCCCAAGACATAAAGAGGGCATATCATGTCAATTTAAGACACTCTATTTCAATAGAGGGCACTATGTGCCAATAGAGGATGCATCTCTCTAGTAAAAGATATGGTATTCATAGAGGAAATTACATGCCAACAGAGGTGCATCACCCCCAATATGGGATTACATTGTTTTCAATATAGGAGGACGTAATGTATAATGGTTGCCACAACCATATTTTTTATGTAAAAGGTATTTTTCCCATTAATCTAATATTTCAATTATCCTAATGTTTTTACCCATATTGCATGTGGATTCAATGAAACCCACTCTAATGGAAGAATTTTTTATTTGTACATGGTTGGGGATGAGATATATGTATGCACTAATATTTTGGTTATAGACAAGCATAAAAAGAGAGAATACTAGTTAAAACAAGATTTATTTAAGGTTGTCCATGCTTTATTCCCAAAAAAAGTTTGATCTCTAGGATTTCCAAATATGGAAAATTGTCTAGTCTTGGATTATTCAAAGGTGTAGAAACCAAATGTCACAATAATTTATTTTTTAAATGTAGTAATTATTTGAGTTAGATGTTTGGGAAAATCTAAATCTAGTTACAGAGAATTGTTTATCAAGATTTAACAGGTTAGGTTTTTGGATCGTACGGTCTTACATTGTTTAACTAATATAAATTTTATTGAATCATATTAAAAACAAAAATTTTGGTAAATTTTACCTTGAACCCTCTATGTCATATATTAATCAATTGGGGTATACTTTGTGTAATTAATGACAAATGAATTTGATTTCATTCAATGTTGCAAGGTTTAGTGTAACTATAGTACAACTACAAATGAGTTTATTGAAACTTTACTTGAACCAATCTTGACCAATAGAGTCATAAGTATTTTTGTGGTCGACAAATGGAAGATCAATTTTATCATGCACATCTAAAGAAAATTAGATTTTAAATTTGTTAGATGGGTTTTATTATGGTATGCAATTTTAATATCTAAATAGGTAGAATAAATTGGATTGTGGGGAGTCATGATCGATCCTAGGGGATAACCATATGCATATACCACTAGTTTTGTTCTTATAAAAATCATCTAGTCAGAGTGAGATATAATAGTTAGCAAACACCTATGAATCAAAATCATAGCATTTATGAAAATATATCCATGTTATTTTCAAATTCCTAACTTTGAGATTGTGTGGAGGGGCTACAAGCTCTTATATATTTTTCCTAGATGACCATTTTTGTCTCATACATAGGTTTAAGGACATAGAGCTACATGTAAGAGAAGGATAATTGAAAAGAAACAAAATTATGATCAAGACAAATAGCATTTTAGTTTTTCCTTTGATGAAAGTTATACTACATCTATGGAGATTAATTTCATATGACATTATACCATATTTGTTGGTAGTAACAATCCATTAGTTTTTCTAACGGATGAATTTTTGTGGTTGTTAAGTAAATCCTTCTACTTCACTGATAATTATGTTGCATATTTTATCAGGTCTTCAATTTTGGTATCTAGGCATATGTGGTACTCTAGATAAAGTCAATTCTATGATCCACTTGCTGCATATGATCTTCCACAACCAACATGGAATACGTCCTTTCAATTATGATTACTAGTGTATAGAATGATACACACTTATCTAATGCAAATTACTATCTCTTGCACATTGTATTGTATGATATACTTATGTATGTAATATTAACATGTCTTTACATATACTAGGAAATGATGAGATCTATTTTAACATTAACCAATAGGTTTTACTAAATATTAAACATTGTTTTTAAATTTGAATATGTGAATCCAACTTTCTATTTCTTAAGGATCTTATTGCATTCATTTCGTTATGTGCATTGTTAGTTCCCTTGACATGGATAAAGAAGTTTTTCTTACCATTGGATGAATACATCTCATCTCTGATGTAAAAAAGGAATCTTACAATTATATAGACTTCCTCCTTTTTTATTTCTAATGTTATAATTTAATAGTAAAACTACTCATTAATATGCAATGTCTATCTCTAAGACATATGTTGCGATAAGTATCAATATACACTTTTCATTACAAATAAAAATTATATTGTCAATGAATATATAATACATGCATTATATAATTTTCAAATTCTTATTTATAATTATAGCTAAACAATACATAAGTACAAGTTTTAACCCAATAACATTTGAAAACTATCCTCTCTCTAAGAATGTATATCACTTGTTATCTTGACCCATCATGTTAAAGCCTCCATCATGTTGAAGGTTTCTCCTAAAGGATGATACAAGTTTGCTATAGAAGAAGATATGATCATCTACTTGCCGTTGTAATTTTCCACATCAAATACTATAAGAGACTAAATCAAGATGACAAACATAAATCTCCTATCTACATGGATCCCCTTATGTAACATCTTTCACATGCAGGCTTATTTCCTTAAGGGATGTTACATGACCATATACATCTACATTGTTGGAGTTACTCACTACTAGGAAAACAACCTAACAAAACTTTAGATTTGGTCTCCATCTTGTGTCTTTTTACCCATTAATAACATCTAAATGTTTCATAACACATTGTTTTCCCCGATGATTATAATTCATAGTCAAATTCACTTACGGATTCTTTTAGCATCCTTTGCAGGTATTTTAATTACTACTTGGTGGAAGAGAGAGAAGAAGGTTGATATTATAGCTTCCCAATCCATGGAGGAATTTAAACAGAGGCCAAGAGCACTTTCAACCTACCCCAAGTAGCCAAATATTAAAGTTGAGTAAAAAGCACCATAGATGGTCAAGTTTACAATTCAAGTGCCAAGAAAACCCTCAAATCGGTCGTGGTATCCAACCACTGTAGTGCTACTAATGAAAAAATCATAGGTAAATCCATAAGGGAAGTAGGGAAATGGACCCCTAGCACCAAGATCATTCTTCCTAGAAAAGCCATGATGAGTGAAGGCCACAGTGGCTATGTCACTCACCATGGCCATGCTAGAAAACTAGGGCCATGCATGTTCTGGAAACCATGCCCTCCTTCCCACATCCTCACAATAGTTGTGGTACCTACCACAGTTGTATGACTCTCATTCCACCACAATTGTGGTACCCACAATAGTTGTGCTGCCCACACTCCAAACTCTAATTTTCCTTGATGTTTTAACACCTCCAACACAACCATTCTCACATAACACATCCACTACTACACACCCACCACAACCATGTTGCCCAAATAACCCTAGTGTTGCACGACACTAGTTTTACCATGATAATCCCACTTAACCCAAGCCTTCCTAGACCACTATATATATGCTTGTTGCATCTTGGGGTAGTCAGTTAGCTCTCCCTAACATTCAAGGCCACCAAATACCAATTACCTACCACTTTCTGAAAAACCACTAGAGGGGGGGTGAATAGGGTTTTATGGATATTTTAAAATAATTCAACTCAAACAACCACAATTGAGATAATAAGAAGGAGATAAGGTGTTTAGAGTGGTTCCAACCTTAGCAAATACTAAGGCAGTCAATCCACTACCCAGTTGCTTACCCAACCGAGATTTTGAAAGTATTTAATTTTATTACCTCGCAAGGATATTACATAAAATTACAACACTTTCAACACCCTTTGGACAACCTTAACCTTGAAGTAGTCTCACCAACCTTGAAGCAGCCTTCCTTGAAGTAACTTCAAGCTCCCCCTTGAAGTAGCCTTCCTCTTGAAGTATCTTCCCATTGAGACAGCCTTCTAGAAGTAGTTCAAAGATCTCCTTCTTCACCAAGAAGATCAAACTCTGTCCAATCCACAGCTTCCAACCCTAGGAGTAGCAGGGAGAGTACAGGCAATAAGAAAGAACAAGAAGGGAAATAGAAATTACAATTACCACTTGAAGCACAAGGCTTGATTTCCTACATCAAGTGTATTGATCTCCTAACCAATGAGTATGGAAATGTAGGTTTAGTGGGTAGGATATTCTAGCCTATAGGACACGAATTTAGAGCAAAGGACATGAGTAGCAAGTACTAGAGTTGCTCAATTGCTCAAAACAAATTGCCAATTGCAAGTACGTAAGCTCAAGTATTGCACAAGTGTGTTTTAGGTGTCCTAAGGCTTGTCCTATTTATAGGAATGGCCTATGAATGCTTAAGGATGTTCTAGACACTTTCTAGGGGGTTCTTAGTGCTCAACTAGCCGTTAGGTATCCATTAGTTGCTTTAACAATGGCTAGTTAATTAATCCTAAAAATTGCTGATAGAACTCTTCTCGGTCGAAGAATTGTCGACCGAGAGTCCTTCTCGGTCGAGGACTTGTCAACTGAGGGCCTGTCTGGAGCAAGTGTATATAACATTCTAATCCAACTCCTAACTACCTTGTCTACTATGTCTAATGGCTACCTGGGTCATTCTCAGTCGAAGAGTTTGTCGACCGAGAGTGTCTCGGCGAGAATTTTTTCGACCGAGATTAACCTTGTTTCAATGTTTTAAACTAAGTACTTAGTGTGTGTGTATGAGTGTGCAATTGTGACACTATTTTAGGGGATGACCTATCTAAGTGTTGTGATTGGATAGAGAAGATCTAACACTTGATTTACATGATGTCTAAGTACTTGTACATTATATACTTGTACACGTTTTTACATTTGATTACATTCATGACTTAAAGCAATTTTAGCATATAGATCTTCCAAGTGTTTGTCATCCACCTTATTCCTGCAACACTCAAGTAGCACGTTAGATCCACAAGAATGAAATGTTTGTCATTATCAAAACAAAGGGATTTAAATGATGTCCATTTAGCCAACAATCTCCCCCTTTTTGAAGATGACAAACATTTCCAAAATATAAATTAACTAGTCTTTAAAATGAGTTGAGTTTCATACCTGAGATTTACTTTGTGAATTCCTTCTCTTGTTTATGAAATGTGTGCTTATTATTCCCAAAGGAGAATGGAACATAAAATCCAATTCTTAGGGAATATAGCAACTTTTAATGTAAAGCCAAGATATTATGAAACTCATTGATTGAATTTTTAGAGTTACCATTTTTAGATTTACATTTATTTCTCCCCCTTTGTCATTTCAAAAAGATATCTGTTAAAAATTAATGTAGAATAAATCCCCCTTAATTAGTTTTCCCCTTTAAAAAGCTAACCATCAAATCGTTCGAAAAAGATGTCCATTTGGAAGCCAAAAACCATTTTTAAGAAGCTCAAATATCAAGGAAAACATCCTTTAAGGGAGTGATGAGTAGTTGCTTCCTTATTTTGTTAAATTAGTCTAATGGAAGTGGTTTTGTGAAAATATCAGCCAATTGATCTTCCGTATCAACATGATGAAGGGATACATGATTTTTAGAGATATGATCCCTTAAAAAGTGATGATGGATATCAATATGTTTGGCTAGACTGTGTAAAATAGGATTATGTGCTTAGTTTATAGTGCTTGTACTGTCACAAAAGATAAGCGTGGATGAGAAAGTAAAACCATAATCGTTTAACACTTGTTGCATATAGAGCACTTAAGCACAACAAGATCCGGCTGCCATATATTCAAATTCAGTTGTAGAGAGGGCAACCGTATTTTGTTTCTTTCTAAACCAAGATACTAAGGCTCTTCCTAACAAGAAACAGCTACCACTTGTGCTCTTGCGATCAATTCGACAACCAGCATAGTCGGCATCAGCATAAGCTTTAAAGTCCAAGGATTGTCCTTTAGGATACCATAGACCATAACAGGTGGTGCCGGCTAAATATTGTAAAATCCGTTTGACGGCTTGAAAATGGATTTGCATAGGCTATGATTGAAATCGAGCATGAAGACCAACTGAAAACATGATGTTCGGTATAGAAGCGGTTAAGTAAAGCAAACTACCAATCATGGTTCTATATAAGGAATTATCAATAGGTTCTGCATTTTCATCCTTATCAATTTTATTAGAGGTATCCATTGGAGTGGTAGCATGTTTGCACTGGTCCATCCCAAAACATTTTAAGAGTTCATTGGTATACTTTTCTTGGCTTATAAAAATCTCAGCGTGCGTTTGCTTAATTTTAAAACCAACAAAGAAAGTCAGTTCACCCATGAGGCTCGTTTCAAATTCTTGTTGCATAATATCACTAAATTGTTTGCACAATGATTCATTTGAGGCACCAAAGATAATTTCATTGACATATATTTGAATAATGAGAAAATCATATGCATATGTTTTGAAAAACAAAGTAGAATCTGAATTTCCAATAGAAAAATCGTTATCAAATAGATAGTTCTTGAGCCTTTCCTACCAATTCCTAGGTGCTTGTTTTAAACCATAAAGTGTGTTCTTAAGTTTGTATACATAGTCACCTTTTTCTGATATTTCAAAACCAGGTGGTTGGGCAACATATACTTCTTCTTGGATTAATCCATTGAGAAATGCACTTTTTACATCCATTTGAAAAAATTTGATGTTTTTGTGTGCAGCTATAGCTAGTAGCATTCTAATGGCTTCAAGTCTTGCTACTGGTGCATAAGTTTCATCAAACTCTATCCCTTCTTGTTTATTATATCCTTGTGCTACTAACCTAGCTTTATTTCTTACCACTTCCCCTGCTTCATTTAACTTATTCCTAAAAACCCATTTAGTTCCAATAATGGTTTTATCTTGTGGTTTAGGAACTAAGTTCCATACATCATTTTTAGTGAATTGGTTTAATTCTTATTGCATTGCCATTATCTAATAGTCATCTTTGAGAGCTTCAGTCACCTTCTTAGGTTCAATTATAGAAACAAATGCCATATTTGCAACATCTTTATAAGAAAAATGGGTTTTGACTCTATCATTTGGATTTCCAATGATCAATTCTTGAGGACTGTCCTTAATGATTCTAGGAACAGGTTGTGTCTCAACTTGATGATTATTAGTAGTATTTTTGTCACTATCATTTGGTATGGATAAATTTTCTAATTGATGAGTGAGATCAACTATTTCAAGATTTTTATATTGTAGCTCTTCATGAAAAGTAATGTGAATGGATTCCTCAACTTTTCTAGAAATAGTGTTGTAAACTCTAAATGCTTTGCTAGAGGTGGAATATCCCAAGAAAAAGGCTTTATGTGATTTAAGGTCAAACTTGTCTCTATCCTCTTTTGTGTTCAAGATATAGCATGTTGATCCGAAAGTATGAAAATAGTCAACCCTAGGTTTCTTAGTATATATGATTTCATATGGTGTTTTCTTTAAATAAGAGTGAACGGTTACTCTATTTAGCACATAGCAAGCTGTGTTTACCGCTTCAGCCCAAAATGTTTTAGGTGTATTATGTTCGAGCATCATAGTCCTTGCCATTTCTTGTAGTGATCAATTTTTCCTTTCAACTATGCCATTTTGTTGTGGAGTGCGTGGAGCAGAAAAATTATGAGTGTAGCCTTGATATGTGCAAAATTCTTCAAATAAATGGTTCTCAAATTCTCCACCATGATCACTCCTAATTGTACATATTTTTTTTGTAGTAGATTTTCAATCTTGGAAAAAAAAATTTATAAAAACTTGAATAGTGTCATCTTTGTTTGCAAGAAAGTGTACCCATGTATATCTACTATAATCATCAACAATAACAAAACAATATCTTTTGTCGCCAATAGATTGTGTCCGCATAGGTCCAAATAAGTCCATATGAATGAGTTCTAGTGATCTACAGGTGCTAAGTACATTTTTGAGTTTAAAAGAGGTTTTAGTTTGTTTACCCAAAGTACATGGTTCATAATTTTCAGTTTGATCAAATGATAATTTAGGCAAACCACGAACAAGATCATATTTAACTAGCTTTTTGATAATATGTGAACTAGCATGACCCAATTTTCTATGCCATAGTTGTAAAGAATTTTTGTTTACAAGTAAGCATTTTCCAACTACAGATTGCATAGAGTTAGGTCTAAGAATATAAAGATTTTCAACTCTTTTTCCTTCATAAACAACATTTGTAGTATTTTCTATTAGTAACTTGCAACAATTTTTGTTAAATAAAACATCATATCCACTATCACATAATTGACTAACACTTATTAAATTATGGTGCAAACTATCAACAAGTAAAACATTCTTTATCTCAAGATTTGTACCAATATTACCTATTCCAACAATTTTACCTTTACCATTGTCTCCAAAAGTGACTCTTACACTTTTCTTTTCCTCAAAAGTTTGAAATGCCTCCTTGTTTCCGGTCATGTGTTTGGAACATCCACTGTCGACCACCCAATCCTACATTAAGATGTAGGTTTTGGTACCCATGTGATGGTCCGTTATGGTTAGGTACATTTAATGACAAACTGAATATGTTTTAACAAAGAAAACTGAATAGAACTTCATTCGGTCGACAAAAGTTCAACCGATAGGTGTCTCGGTCGACCAATTTTTTGATCGAGAAAGTTGTTGTTTTATAGATTAAAACTGAATAGAAATAGAAGTATGTTTGTTCGACCATTTTTTGATCGATTTTTGCTCCAATCGATCATTTCTCGACTGGAATAGTTGTTGTTTCACTAAGATTTTTGATGTAGATTTTGGTTTGTCACATCCGTTCGCTCGGTCGAAGTTTTTGTCGACCGAGAGTATCTCGATCGAACTATTTGTTGACTAAAAATGTTTCTGTTTGTCTCAGTAATTTGTTTATATCAGTTCTGAATTTAAAATACTACATGAAGCTATTTGTTTAGTTGAGATAAGACATTTTGATTTTCACAAATAAGCATTAGATCATATCTCAACTAAATTACATGCAAGTATTCTAAGTTTGAGGTTTAGGGACCCAAACTAACTCATAATCCTTCTTCTTATAAGGGCATGAAAATGAGTAATGTCCAAGACGTAGACAAAAGTGACAAGAAATAGAGTCAATTTCATTTCTCTTTCTAGGATTTGGAATTGTGTTCTTAGGTACAAATGTGATCTTAATCTTGGATGCTTGATCTCTTTTGGGTTGATAGAATTTTCCTTTTGGAACATTTCCTAAGCCTCTTCTTCCATTGTAGCTAGAGGAGTTTTTCAGAATATTATCAAGAATGTCATTTCCCCTTAAGCCATTTATTTCTCTTTGTAGCTTAGCAATCTCATCCATCTTCTTATTGATATCTATCCTTGCTTGATCTAAATCAGATAATAGAGAGTTTCTTTCCTTAACAATATTATCATAATCTAGATGATTAAATAGAATAGGTTGAGTCTGAAAATTGTTTAGTTTAGCAAGAAAATCAACCTTTTCTTGAGAAAGAAGATCATGATTCGTTTCTAAAGTAAGAAACTTTATATTACAATCATTTAAAGATGTTTTCAAAGACAAATTTTCAAGAGCAATATTGTTCTTTTCAGAAGAAAGATCATTTAATCTAGCATATAGATCCTCATTAGTTTTAATGGCCTTATTTAGTTTCTTTTTGCAGTCAACATACTTGTCATGAGTTTCTTGTAGACTAGCAATTAAATCTTCTTTTGGCAAATGTAGAAGGCTTACCTCGTCATTATCATCTTCTTTTGCCATGAGACACTCTACATTCTCTTCTCCACATTCACTCTCACTTGACTCATCCCACGCAGCTTTATAAGCTTTTTCTCCCTTCTTTTTGTGTGAGCTTTTCTTTCCTTTCTTTAATTTAGGACATTCATTTTTGAGATGTCCTTTCTTCCAACATTCAAAACACCTAGGAGGGGAAGAGGAAGAACTAGCACTTTTGTTAGATCTAAATCTTCTATATTTCTTACCATTAACAATTAGGGCTTCTTCTCCTTCTCCTTCACCTGTTTTATCACTTTCTTGCGTGATGATCTTTTAAGCTTTTAGAGCCATATCTTTCTTTCTTCCTTGTTGCAGTTCACGCTCTCATCATTCCTCTTCCTCCAAGGTTGCCTCATGTGCTTCGAAGTTGCCAATGAGTTGCTCCATCCTTAGTCGGGTGAGATCATTTACTTCTTTAATGGCAGTCACTTTGGGCTTGTACTTGGGAGGGAGGAATCTAAGAATCTTTGATACTTGGTCTTCCTCACTAATCACTTTGCCTAAAGCATTCAAACCATTCACAATAGATGAAATTTTTTTATACATTTCACTAATAGATTCATTTTGATCCATATGAAATTGTTCAAATTTCTATTTAAGCACTCTGATTTTAGAATTCTCAACTTGAACAGTTCCTTCATATCTTATAGAAAGTCTATGCCATATCTCATATGCCGTTTCACAATTTGATATTCTATTAAACTCACCAATGGAAATTGAACAATAGAGTATACTTACAGCTTTTGCATTTATTTGGGCTGATTTTACTGTATTAGCATCCCAATTTGCATACTCCATTTGAGGAAGTTCATATGGAGTTGATACCATTCTCCATAAGTCCCAGCTGATTCCTTGGAAGTAGAACTGCATCCTCCTCTTCCAATAGGTGTAGTTAGTGCCATCAAAAGTTGGAGGTCTAGCCACGAGTGTTCCTTTCGAGTTGAGGTTGTTGAGTACCCTCGTCACCCATTCTTCAAGACTTTGTTAGAGTTCCTTAAAGCCCTGCTCTGATACCAATTGAAAAACCACTAGAGGGGGGGTGAATAGGGTTTTATGAATATTTTAAAATAATTCAACTCAAACAACCACAATTGAGATAATAAGAAGGAGACAAGGTGTTTAGAGTGGTTCCAACCTTAGCAAATACTAAGGCAGTCAATCCACTACCCGGTTGCTTACCCAACTGGGATTTTGAAAGTATTTAATTTTATTACCTTGCAAGGATATTACATAAAATTACAACACTTTCAACACCCTTTGGACAGCCTTCACCTTGAAGTAGTCTCTCCAACCTTGAAGCAGCCTTCCTTGAAGTAACTTCAAGCTCCCCCTTGAAGTAGCCTTCCTCTTGAAGTAGCTTCCCGTTGAGACAACCTTCTAGAAGTAGTCCAAAGATCTCCTTCTTCACCAAGAAGATCAAACTCTATCCAATCCACAGCCTCCAACCCTAGGAGTAGCAGGGAGAGTACAAGCAATAAGAAAGAACAAGAAGGGAAATAGAAATTACAATTACCACTTGAAGCACAAGGCTTGATTTCCTATATCAAGCGTATTGATCTCCTAACCAATGAGTATGGAAATGTAGGTTTAGTGGGTAGGAGATTCTAGCCTATAGGACACGAATTTGGAGTAAAGGAAATGAGTAGCAAGTACTAGAGTTGCTCAATTGCTCAAAACAGATTGCCAATTGCAAGTATGTAAGCTCAAGTATTGCACAAGTGTGTTTTAGGTGTCCTAAGGCTTTTCCTATTTATAGGAATGGCCTATGAATGCTTAAGGACGTTCTAGACACTTTCTAAGGGGTTCTTAGTGCTCAACTAGCCGTTAGGTATCCATTAGTTGCTTCAATAATGGCTAGTTAATTAATCCTGAAAATTGCAGACAGAACTCTTCTCGGTCGAAGAATTTTCGACCGAGAGTCCTTCTCGGTCAAGGACTTGTCGACTGAGGGACTGTCTGGAGCAAGTGTATATAACGTTCTAATCCAACTCTCAACTACCTTGTCTGCTGTGTCTAACAGCTACCTGGGTCATTCTCGGTCGAAGAGTTTGTCGACCGAGAGTGTCTCGATCGAGAATTTTGTCGACCGAGATTAACCTTGTTTCAATGTTTTAAACTAAGTACTTAGTATGTGTATGAGTGTGCAATTGTGACACTATTTTAGGGGATGACCTATCTAAGTGTTGTGATTGGCTAGGGAAGATCTAACGCTTGATTTACATGATGTCTAAGTACTTGTACATTATATACTTGTACAAGTTTTTATATTTGATTACATTCATGACTTAAAGAAATTTTAGCATATAGATCTTCCAAGTGTTTGTCATCCACCTTATTCCTGCAACACTCAAGTAGCATGTTAGATCCACAAGAATGAAATGTTTTTCATTATCAAAACAAAGGGATTTAAATGATGTCCATTTAGCCAACACTTTCTTCTGCTTTACTTCCATCTTCAACTCTAAAATTCTAGTTTCTAGGCTTTTGGTCATTTCTTTCCATTTTTCCATTCCACCTAAGAGGAGGGAGGATCTCCACGTTGTTGTTTCAAAAGAATTCAAGGGCTACCTTTGCTTCGAGCTCCATGGCCACTTCTACTTATTCCTGATCAATTTTCACATTTCCGTGTACTATATGTTGATAAGCCCCCTAGGTGGGCTGTTTGAGGGGAAATATGCAACTCTGATACCATGTTGCAAAATTATTAATACAAATTGCTTTTATTTCATTACAATATTCTATGTCCTTGCTTGTTCTCTTCTCCTACCTATTTATATGTGATTAATGTATGAAAACACCCTAGGTATAGAATGAAGAGATAATAGGAGGCTAGGAGTGGAAAAACTCATAAGTCCAACTAGTGAACCCTAATCTAATTTCCCTCTTTCCCACCTATCACTCTACTATACTAACTGTAGGCGTGAGATCCAAGTAGCTAGACATGATTCTCCATTTTCACTTAGAAAAGAGCATGTTAAGGTTGGATGGGGGTATTCAGAGGTAGATTACCCTTCTCCTACACACCATACCACCCATTTCCACTAAGTGTATTAGGAGAATCATTCCTTGAAACCTAGACTAGGGTAGTCATGGTTGGATTTTATCTATTCCCTAGTCAATTGAGACACATATGGTTTGATAGGAGGTGATGGGGATTAGTTCCCTATGCACACCCTATGCCACCCATGGCCAACTAGTAGAATAGGACCCTACATCCTAATTTCCCTTATATGTTTTGTTTGATAGCAAGTTTCTTGGATGTGATTACACTGATATGACCCATACATGATTGATAGTTACATAACCCCAAACGACCCACGACCCTTAGTGCTTGTTAAAACTGAAACTTACTTTAGTGTTATGATTCATCTTGATTAGTTAGTTCATTTCTTGTGAATTTTAGTTTTCATTTCTCACCTAATTGTTTCTCTTAGTTGCTAATTAGAATTGCTTTCACAAGTTTAGTGTCAAATTGTTTGTGTTACACTTGAATTAGTTCCTAATTTCTCTAGTTGTTATGATTCATCTTGATTAGTTAGTTAATTGCTTATGAAACCTAATTAGTTGCTAATTTCTCTAGTTGTTTCTTATAGTAATTACCCTCTTTTTAGTTAGTTAGTATTATTTGTGTAGGGTTAATTTAGGTTTAATTCTTACCCTCTTGAATCACTTGCACACTTATTTTAACCAAAATCCCAACTTTAAACCTTGAAAACCCTAATCTTCACATTGGGAACCTAGCTAAAATAAACCAGTTGTAGTCCCCCCCAATCTCTTTCTAGAATACGACCCAACACTTGTTGATCCTATACTACATATGAGCATGTACACTTGTGGATCATTTTATATAGAGTGTGCCTCATTCAATATTTATTTTCCCGATGTGCCCAAGGTGCATCACACTTTCTCACACAGTTGTTAGGGAGACTGCCACTCGACCTAGCTAGTTTTTTTATACTTTGACTTTTCATACATCCTTCATCATATCTATTATTTTTTTATGTTATATTTGCATTTGATATTTCTAACTCTTCTTGTTTGTATGAAGAACATGTGATAGTGAACTATAGAGAAGAAAGAGATGGCTTATCCCCATGGAGGACCACCACCCCCAATGGAGAGCACCAAGAATATGGAAACAACCCACCTCCAGGGCATCTCCAAGACTATTTCTTTCATGGAAACTATACTTCTTATATTGAAACAAGAATTGGGGGCAATTCCTGATCAAACCTCGTCAGTCCCTCTAGCCATGGTTGTAATATTCTGGTCTTCTATGGGTTGGACAGTGAAAATCCTTATAAGAATGTGGATTATTTTTTGGTGACTTCCTCAACCTTCCACACTCCCACCGCTACTGACGATACCATCCACTTGACTATATTTCCCTTCTCTCTAAACAAAAAATACAAGGAGTGATATTCCTAAAAATAAAGAATATTAACTGGGAAGATACAAACGATGCACTTTTGAAGAAATTATATTTTGTTACTAGATTGACACAAATGCAATGTGCTATTGTGAATTTCATCCAAATGTTCCATGATATATCCCAAATCACATGGGAAAGGTTTCAAAAGATGTTGAGAGATTACCCCCATTTTACTACATGAATATGCTATTCAACTGAGCCATACCACGGTGGAATCAACTTGTGGAGGTGATTTTATAGACAAACCACACAAAGAATGACATCCTTTATTTGAGAAATTAGCATACAATTCAAAACATAGAACTTTTTAATTTGATAAATAACTATGACTCCAACATTGGCATGACATATCTTGTAACCCCTTCATCCACCAATGACTAAAACCCTCAATTGATATAGATGCTAGCTAACATGATTAACTTATTGAAGAATCAAGGGGGATGTACCTTAAGTAATTATTGTACATTCTATTGAGTCTTTTGATGAAGGGGTGAAGGCCCTTTAATAGTATAATAAGTAGGAATATAAAGGACAAGTGAATCAACAAAAAATAATAAAAGAAGACATTAAGTTCAAGATTTGAAGATGAAGTCCTCTCTAGATTGAAAAGTGTTGACCAGATGCAAAGGAATGTGACTAGGTTGGAGAAAGGATTGGACAAAATTCTCTTTGACTTGACCACCATGAGGAGGGAAAATTTCCTAACCAAACCATGGTTAATCCAAACAACATGAGTGGGCCAATGGTTACTTCTCAAAATCCTTATGCTCACCACAAATGCAAGTCCAATTTCTCCACCAATACCAAGGCCCACCACATCCATATTCACACCCATCAGCACAACCACCATCCAACTACCAATATCCTCCACCACCATCACAACCATCTCTTCAAACCAACCAAGTCCCCCACCAAAAAATGTTATGTACATATGCAACAAGCCTAAACCCTCAATGATGATTTCAATTATTCACCACCACCTCAATAACATCATCATGAAGGATATGTTCATAAACATGTTTGATCAATACATCCTCTTTGACCACACTTTTTTAATCCTCCCTTATTACTCTCAAGAGCATGTGAAGATTGTGACTGATCTAAAAGTGGAAAGACACTTGAAAAGTCAAAAGAGACAGTTGATGATGATGCTTTGATGTATGATAATGTTGATATTGTGAATACAGAGGTGGATGATACATCAATATTGGGAAGTGATACTATGACAATGGATGATACAGTGCCACCTATGACTCTTGTCCTGATGTAAAGAAATGATCCTATTGTGATTGGTCAAGATAATGTACAAGAGCATCATTTCCCATATGCTTTGGATGAGCCATATCAATCTAAGAGTAAACAAAAACACACTAAATATATCCTTTAGACATTCAAACAAGTCAGAATCAATATATCTCTCATGGATACAATTAAACAAATTACTACAAATGTAGAATTTCTCAAGGATTTGTATACATTAAAAAAAATCTATAGGAAGGATGCTCCATGAGGCGAAACTCAATGAACAAGTAAGTCTAACTCTACAGTGCACAATCCTAAAAAAGATAAAGGATCCTGGAGCCCCCATCATCCCTTGCAACATTGGCATGAACCATACCAAGCAATCTCTTCTAGATTTGGGGTCAAGTGTGAGTTTTATGTCGTATCACATGCATATTGAACTTATCTTGGGTCAACTAGAATCAGAAAAATTTACCCTTCAATTGAACAATAGGTCTATACAAATTCTAAGGGGTTGGGTGAATTGCATGATAAGGACAATTTATGATGATACATTTTCCATCTTCCCAGTTGATTTTATCATACTTGACATGGATAATGATAGTACGAAAATTCCTATAATATTGGGAGGCCAGTATTATCCACTCCTAATGCGGTTATTGACGTGAGGACTTTTATCATGTTTGTGACATTCATGCACATTAACATCATGCTAAATATCTTCAATGCATGTGTAAAATCTAGTCATGTGGGCCACTGATGAAGATTGCTATTTGGATGATTGTCATGATGACACTATTGAAGAGTGTACAACTACATGGATTGAGACCGTGACTAAAGGAAAGAGGCTGAGCCAGTAGTTGAATTTTTCAAAGAACCGATTGAAGAGATAAATGAGGTTGAGGTAGTGGTTGTAGTGAAAAACAATATTGCAAATGCAAAGTTTCTCAAGGATGTTTGTACATTCAAACTAAAGTTTACAGGAAGGATGCTCCGTAGGGTGAAACTCACTGAACAAGTAATTTCATCTTAACAACTTACAATCCTAAAAATGAGAATGAATTTGAAGGCCTCATCATCCCTTGCAACATTAGAAATCACCATATCAACCAAGCTCTTCTAGACTTGGAGTCAAATGCGAGTTTGATGTGTATCACATGCATACTGAGCTTGTCTTGGGTCAACTATAATTAGCTACTTGTACTCTCCAATTGGTCAATCAATCTATTAAAATTCCATGGGGTTGGGTGGATGATATATTAAGTAAAATGAATGATGATATGTTTTACATCTTCTGATATGATTTTATCATACTTGACATCGATCAAGATAGTAGGAAAATTCCTCTAATCTTGGGGATGCCATTCTTAGACACTCATAATGTGATGATTCGTGTGAGGACATGTAGAATGTTTGCGACATTCATGCACATGAAGATCAGGCAAAATATCTTCAAGGCATGTGCTAAATCAGATTATGGGAGCCATTTATGAAGATTGCTATTTGCTTGATAGGGTTGTTGATAGTGTTGAAGAGAGTCTAACCACATGGGTTGAGTATGTTACTAAGGGAAAGAGCCTTGAATCAATAATTAAAATCTTTGAAGAACCAAGTGAAGAGATCAATGAGGTTGAAGTAGTGGCTGGTAGTAAAGATTTATCTTCTATTTATGTCAAGCCTATGAAAACTTCCATTGAGGAACCTTATGCTCCAGAGATAAATACCCTTCTAGAGGGATTGAAATATGATATCTTGATCCAAATGACACCCTATTGGTGATTATTTCCTCTCTTATTTCACCATACCAAGAGCATGTTGTTGTTTATGTGCTCAAGAAATATATTGAGGACATTGGATGGTCTCTTGCCAATTTGAATGGAATCTATCCTTCAATTTATATGAATCATATATACTTAGAGGTATATGCTCACCCTAGTAGAGAGATGTACATGAGATTAAATAAAAAGTTGACAGAAATTTTTACTCAAGATGTGGTAAATTTACTTGATCTGAGGTATTATATATCTCATTTCAATAGTTCATGTGTGGGAGTCATATCCATGTAGTACCCAAAAAGAGTGGGATTGCATGGATTCATCGAGGAGAAAGGTATAGAAGAAGAAAAAAAATTCACTTTACCACAAGAATATCTTGTCAATACAACATATTGGGAAGGAAAGTATGTGAGATATACCTTTGTTGTAAAGTAGATCCGACAACATTGCTCACATGAATATAGATGGAAAAAGATGTTGATGACATTATACCAAAGTAGTCATGAAGGAATATATGTGTCTATATTGTGCACATCAAAGTGCAACAACTCCACATTGTTCTCTAAGAGCCGGTGGGAAGGAGCACCCTTTATGTTGACAACCTTCTAGCATTGCACAATCTCTCTTTTTTTCTCTAGCTCTCTCTCTCCTTGTAAGTAATGATGGTTAGTATAGTGGTCTAATGAAACCCTAGCCATAATGCCACCATTTTTTTAGATCAAGGTAGGAAGTATCTCTAATAAACCATAGTAAGTGAAAATAACCACCTTGTAGAAGCCCACTCATGAACACTTAGTTGATTACATTGATTGGTCTAGTTGATTGTCTGGGCTAGGTCATGTTTCACTGGATCCAATCGATTGATCCAGTCTAGTCTGATGACTAGACCAACTAGTTGACCGATTGACTATTCTAATATAGTCACTCAAATGGGCTAGTCAATCAACCGGTTGGGTGGATCTCGGCCTATTCAATTAACTACATATCCTAGCCAATCTAATAGTCCATCAAGTTAGGTGACTTGACTTTCTAGTCAAACGAATGGGCTTCTAGTCAGTCCTTCATGATTTAATTGATAACCTAAACCTTTTAATAACCAATTTTTCATATTTCCATGATTATACTTTTCTTTCCTATGCATCCTATATGTGTCACCGAATAAGATCCATATTACGTTGGTGGTGATGTAAATAATTATATTACAATTTCAGATGAAATGATTGGTGTCTAGAAGGATTTCATTTCTACCCAAGTAAATGGATAAGATGGAGACCAAATTAAATCTTGTATTGCAAGTAGTGTTATAATGATCGTATAACCCCATCATCTCTGATATCTAGTTTGAATCGAAGTCATGGAAATGTCACCCTTTTAATTTTCAGTCTATGTTCCTTGATTAAGAATAGATGTCAAGGAACCATTTAATACTTGAATACAAATTCCAAATGAATACAACGTCAATGGAAAAAGGACCTGAGATTCTGTACCTAACTTGATAATATCAAAGAGCTTAAAATCTAAGGGAAACTAAGTTGGTCATGATATACATGCATTAATATCATTCAATGTGGCCAAAGGTTGCATATTTAGGGAAACAAATTCAGACGACAGTGAAAATAGGGTCTGCAACCTAATCCATTATAGATTAGTTCAATTGATCTATTTGATATATAATTTTCAATTGTTTGGATTAGGGAGTACAAAGTTTTGATTTTTGGAACATCTAGCATCAAAGATTTAGGTAGAGGAGTTAGGTGTTACCATTTAACTTATGCAAAGACCACAACAGTTGACAGGGGGAACATAATGGTCCATATATGACTGAATGTCTCATCCATACCTATCCACTATCCAACAAAGGAGGGAGAGGAGGAAGTTGCCCCTCTTCTCACTTGCATGGCATGGGTAAATTGGAGAGAGATGTTGGAATTTAGGTTTCCAATCTGCACAACTCTACATCTACTAGCAATTGTTTCTTATCCCTTCCTGACCCCCAACTAAAGAGGATAAGCACCACTATTGTGGAAATCCTCATCGAAAAAGGGTGAAGGGATGAAAGGTAGCACGAAAAGACCAGTGGATGTGTGATCCATGCTTCTCATAGCTGGCCAACGCCAAGCCTTTCATCAGCGTGGCTCAAGACGACTCAGTGAAGGAGGAGATCATTGGCCACTGAGATGGTGGTGTTATACCAAGGAGGAGAAGGAAGAATGAGAAGCAGGAGATGGGAGGTTCTTTAGAGCACAAAACATAAGCAATGAGTTTCAAATGAAAGAGGGAGGAGAAATGAAGAGAAAGGGATACTAAATTTAGCTTGATGAGGGGTGTATAGGAAGATAAAACCTATCCTATTTTGTCCAATGATGTGGTTGTACGAAGGTAAGAGTTGACTCCTCCATGATTGGATCAAAAGGAGATTTTTGGATCCCCTATGAAGCTCTCTAATTGGCTGATAGGGGTTGGCTGGATTGCTGAGTTGTTTAAGTGAAATATGCATAAGTCATTTCTCTTAGACCTACTTGTAAAATGCATAATTAATAGTCTATAACTCTCATTTGTATGCAATTTTTATCATTGTATCACAAATCTCCTTCATCGTCTTTTATAAATTTTTTGAGAAAAAGGGTAGGAGATTGAAAGGTCTAAAGAGTTAATTTTTTTTAGTTGATTTTTTTTACTCAACATAGTACATTTAGCCATCAAATTCGTATACTTTTTGTTCCACACCAAAAATTGAACATCAATAAGATCAAAATTATTTTATGGATCAAGAATGAGGTCATTGAGTGCAAACAAGAATTAATTTTAACGAGATGTGTGTTGTTCTATAAGAGAAAAAGTTAGGTTGTTACATCCTTCCCTCCTTAAAAGGGAATTTTATCTTGAAATTCGTCCAAGATAATGATCAAAGGTCAAATTCAATATCCCTTAGGTCTAGGTCACCAACCCTAGGTGTTAAGGCATTAACCCTTAGGGTTGCAAACTTAAGTTATGATCATAAGTTTCTAGGGAATCAAGGGTATGCTCATCCCAATCAATAGGTTTGATCATTACTTAGCATTTCATCATGGCATGACATTCTTAAACTTAAGGTTTCACATCCCTTATCTATGCAAATTAGTTTTTTGTTTGCATACATACAACAATTCAAGGTACGTTAGTAAGACCTATGTTGTTAATTACTTGAATCAACATGTTCATGATCGTAATTTTAGCTACACTTACAATCAAATTCACAAAGCTAACTTACATGCATAGTTAATTTTTCCTCAAAGTTATACCACTCAACATGAATTGTGTTCATTAATAAGTATTATTATTACAACAACATTTATTAGATAGATTCAATTACACATTTATAAGAACATTATAAAATTTGAGCATGCAAACTAAATTTTTATGCTATCTCATTTGCGGTTTGGTACTACCATGATAGGGATGGACGTCGAAGTCCTTTATCCATAGAATTTCTTCTCATTTGGAGTTTGAATTTGAGTAATAAATGGTTCCATAACAGTAGACTATTTGAGACACATATGCGCTCAACATCACATATTGACTCATATGATCATGGTTATGCATTTCATAGTTTCACACATCAAGTGGGAAGTATATCACTATAATAGGAGGATAAATGCTAGATACATCACTCACAATAATCTATATGTGTCACAATGCACCTAAGAGCTACCTATATGAAAACTTTTTTCATTATGTTAGGTAGTGTTAAAGTACACCAACACATGTGAGTGACTTCAAGTGTAAGGATTACAATAACCAATTTCACATGAGATATGATTCTGAATTCCATCTATGGCTTCCATGTATCATACTCAAGTAGGTGTTGTCTAGTATACTTGTTCATAAAAAGTACCTATGTGTTTAACTTGATATCTAATATCATGACTAGATAGATGTTGTCATCAGTCAACACACATACTAGTCTTAATGTATTATTATCCTCCTAATTTCTACAATAATATACGATTAGGTACCTAGAAAAGGACGGATGATATTAGCTCATGCATAATCCCATGTTCAGGTCCTCAACCCGAAATCATGTCATTGGGTCATACATTCTTAGGACATAAATATAGTTATTCATTATCTTATATTGAAGCAAACTTAATAAATGGAATATCCTTTATTAATAATAATACAAATTATGAAGGTTGCCATTGCAATCATCATATGAGTGGATCTTAGTACATACTACTAATATTTTCCCATTTGCACTTGATCCAATCACACACAAACCTAAGTTCATGTGATCTAACATGATGATCTTGCTTTTGGTGTGAAAGTTCTTTCATCAGAGAGTCAATAACATTCTTTCAGTTGGTACTTTATAAATCTTCACATATCCTCATTGTATAATCTTTCATATGAGATGGTAGTGCTATTTTGTATCCTTCAAACACTGATATCATCTAGAATCCTTAGCATGTCATATGCTTCCATTGTTATCATAGTATAGCTCAAATGCATCATCAATGGATGGAACAACTCCCAGTTTGCCTATGAACTTCTTGATCGATACAACTTCCTTTATTACCTTGGAGGCTACAAAGTACTCATCCTCTAATGTATAATCAACCAATATATCATGCTTAGAACTCTTCCATATCAGAGATCAACTATTATGGGAACTCAAAATCTGACCAGGATCAATAATCATCCATGTTGGTTAGGAATCTTGTTTTGGTGTAACCATATGCAACCAATTCTTCCTCATCATTGTTAATAAGAAACTGATCCTTAGTTTTTCTTAGGAAATTGAGGATATTCTTTAGAATAGTACAGTGACCTTCATTGAGATCAGAGTGGTACCTACTTGTCATGCTCAAAGCATACAAGACATCAGGATGTGTACACAACTTTGCATACATGATAGATCCAATTTCATATGCATATGGAATTGATAGATCCAATTTCGTATGCATATGGAATCTTAGGCATGTGTTTCCTCACTTCAAAAGAGCTAGGACGTTGAGATTTAGGGAAACCTATTCCATGAGAAATGGGTAATTATCTTGTCTTAGAAAGTTGCATGTTGAACCTTTTCAACACTTTGTCAACATATGTAGTTTGACTTAGCCCAAAAATCCTTCTAGATCTCTCTCTATGGATATTGATCCCTAGTATATAGGATTCTACCCCAATGTCCTTCATGGAAAAGGAGAGTAGGAATATAATTCCCCACTAACAATATGTCATCTATGCACATTATGAGTGATAAAGTTATGCTCCCACTAATCTTCTTATAAACTCAAGAGTCATCTTCATTTTGTAATAAGCCTAATTGTTTGATTGTCTCATCAAAAAAAAGATTCCAGCCTGAGATGCTTAGTTCAATCTATAGATTTAACGTTGTATCTTACAAACATTTCTTGCTTCATTTCGAGTGATAAAACCTTTGGGTTGTGTCATATAGACATCCTCAAGGAGATTCCCTGTTGAGGAATGTGGTTTTAACGTCCAATTTCTAGATCTCATAATCATGATAAGCTACTTGGAAAGCATGATCCTAAAGGATGTAACCACAAAAATAGTGTAAAAGATTTGTTGAGGTTATAGGAACAATGAAAGTAGAAAATAATATTTTCACAATCTGACGATCAGATCACATCAATAACAGTATACCAAGAAGGAAGGGATGTGAGATATACCTTTCTTACCAAGTAGATACAGTGATGGTGCTCACTAATATAGACTAAAGAAGAGGTTGATGTCTTTCTCCAAACATATCCAGAAGGAATCTATGTCTCTATATCATCCAAGTAGATGGACCAAAACACCATGTTGCACACCATTGGTCGATTGGAGGTAACAAGCTTCTTATTGGCAACATGCTAGCATTGCACAATTTCATCTTATATATCTCTCCCTAGGGTCATGGATACTAATTGAAAAGTGTAAAATAACCCTGGATTTCATGCCCTTATTTATAAGAGAACCAGTGAAGCAAGATTTCCTAATTAACCCTAAGAAACAAAAAAAACAACGACCACCTTTAAATAGATCAATCATGGACAAAATGTTTATCGAGTGGCTTATTCTAGTTGATCAATTGGGTTGGGCCAGGACTTAGCGAATCCAATCGGCCAACACACAGATCTAGTCTAGTTTGGCAACTGGCCCAACTAGTTGACCAATTGACTGATCTCATCTAGTTGGTCGGTTGAGCTAGTTAGTCGATTGGTTGGGTGGATCTTTGCCTACTCAATCCACTATATATTCTAGTCAATCAAATGATTTGTCCAGTTAGGCGATTGTACTTTCTAGTCAATCAATTGTGCTTCTTGTCACTCCTTGATGATCTAATTGATAACTAAAACCTTTTAGTAAACAATTAATCATATGTTCATCATCATACTCATCTTCCCTATGAATCCTATGTGTGTGACCCCATAGGCTTCAATTTCTGTTGGTAGTGATATCTATAATCATATTCTAATTTCACAAACAATGATTGGTATCTAGTAAGACTTCATTGCCACCCAATTAACTAGAGAAGTTGGATAACAACTTCATCCAAGTACTATGACTAGTGTTACAATGATCATCTAATCTTTGTGTCTCCAATATTCAGATTGAATCTAAAGCATCAACATGTCATCCTCTTCACATTTAATTATTGTTCCTTGATACATAGGTGACTATTTTAAATATGTATGAGCTCAACATAATTGGTTTACTCATATTAGCATGGCCTTGCATATCAAAGTATCACCTATCAAGTGGATGGGATATCACTTCAACAGGAGGGACAAATTTCATATACATCACTTACAATAATCGAACAACATGTGATCATTGTAGTGACTTCAGATCTAAGGACCAAATTCACCATTCTCACATGAGATACAATTATGACTATCATTTACATCTTCTAGGTATCATATTCAAGTTGGGTATGTCTACTACACTTGTTCATAACATGAACGTGTGGGTTCAAATTGATATCCAATATAATGACTAATGAGAGTTCAAATTGATATCCAATATAATGACTAATGAGAGGTAGTCATCAACCAACACATAGACTAGTCTTAATGTCATTCTAATTTAAACAATGATATCTGAATAGGAATCTAGAAAATAGTGGATATCATTATCATAAACATGATTTCATATTCAGGTCTTCAACTCAAAATCATCTTTCACTGAGTCATATATTCTCACGACATTATTATATTGATTCATTATCTTATATTGAATAAAACATAATAATTGGAATTTCCTTTATTATTAATCAAAATTATTGCTAAGTCCACTATTACAGTCTTATATGATTGGCTCTTAAGATATACAAACAACAAGGATCACCATTGCATCTAATGAAAATAGTGATTTGGTACATACGAGAGAAAAATACATGTGTACAATATGCATTTATTATAAATCATTGAATACAAAGACCAAGAAGAAGCACTTTCCATTGTTGTTCTGTGACACCCCAAATATTCTAAATCATTCACATCATTGAGAAAAATCTTAATTCACAAACAAATGTTACATAAGTGATAATCATTGCAAAAAGTATAATTTCATTAAAAAAACTTAGGAAAATAATTGCAATTCTCATGTCTCAAGTTCCACAACATAAATCTTAAAGTTTGAACTAAACTAAACTATTACATAGTCTTCATACTGGTTGAAAAACTAAACTAAATTCTATAGGATAGTTGGAAACCCACCAAGGCTAAATTATTAATATGTCCTTGAGATGTATGCTCCTTGCTTAAGCTCCTCCCTTATTCATCCTCCTACAAACATTGCATCCCCAACCATGCATTCAAAATAGAAAAGACATTAGAGTAACTAGAAGAGAGTATTATTATAACAAAATAGTAACTTGGAAATAATGAAAGCATGAAATTAAATGAATAATAATTTTTTATTCTCATAATATACTCTTAGTACTTGATTATATTGTCATGTACTTTTATGCACCAAATGTACTCATAAGGCCCGTAGGCTCAAATGATGTTCCACTTGAACTCATGACTTGCACCCGAGTGCCATTATCTATGCTCCAATTGATCTCATGATTTGCACCTAAGTGCCAGTATTAATTCTCCAATTCATCTCAAGATTTCACTTAGTTGCCACTATGTTCCATTTGAACTCAACATTAACATGATGAGGACAAGATAATACAAGTAGTTACTTTATTCATCATTAACTTGGAATAATTAATCTATACTTGGATTTCACATGAATATGGCATGGTTTCTTGAAATAGAACTTGGAAATGTAAGCATCATATAATAACTTTTGAGGAACACTAATTCAAGAATTTCTAAATATTGAATACATAACTATGCATATAACTTAACTTGATTATCATGATATAATAATCTTAGAGGAAATGAAAATCATTCTTAAATACTCAAAGTGCATGGACCCACTAACCTATGCTTGGAGTAACTCCTACATGTCACTCGATGTTGAGGAAACCCTAATTGCGTTATTAGGGTTTAGAAATCCTAATCATCCTATTCATGCCAATAAAATTCATTAATAATAATATTCACCTTAGATTCTAGGGTTTCATGGTTTTGGCTAATCGGGTGAAAATAGGATTTGAAACTATAATACCCCACTTTTCATATCACATGAAAGGAATCATTCTCATTGAGGGGGTGTCAGAAAATGATGATCTTAGAAAATTGAATAAAAAACTTTTCATTAATTTAAAATGGATTCATACATAGTTTTTGTCAAGAGAAAAATACATCATGTTCATCTATGAAATCTAATCTAATGGGTAATATGACTAAGCATAACATGAATGATATCTAAACCTCTGGATCGGTTGGGTATATGGAACCCCACTAGGCAAGGCTTGAAAATCTTCTACTTATTGAGTGCCCTTTTCTATCCTTGATACTCTTCACTTTTGTAAGTCATGCAGACATTGCATCCTTAGCCATGCAAAATAAACATCACATCAGTAAGCGGTATTTGGCACTTTATATGACATTAAAATAAATATAACTTGATTTGAAATAAATTGACATAAACTTGAACATGAATTTTCTTAAGCATTCATGAGTCATTATTAACATGAAGAATTGTAAATATATGCATCTCTCTATGACTCCCACTTAAGAGCACATGATTGGCATAAATGTCCATGATTTGGATAAAAAACCCATAACGGCCACTTGAGGTCCATGATTGGCTGTAAAATCCCATAATTGGCATGAATGCCCATGATTTGGCTAAAAATCCCATAACGACTGCTTGAGGTCCATGATGGAGAGAGCATATAAAAACTAATTCAATTCCAATTATCTTAACATTAGTATCAACATCAACATTACATGATTTTCAAACTTTAACATGATGGGATTTCTTTCGCTTAATGCCGTGATGGGATTTCTTCCTCATAAACCATAATAGGGTTTCCCCTTCTTGAGCATGATTCATTAATCTTAATTCATAATCATAGTTAGGGTTTTACCAAAGACTATAAATAAATAAGCAATCAAAGAGTGATAACTATACATAATGTCTTTTGATAAAGCATGTATAATTTCATGGAGAATACTAATGTGCATATTCATAAATAAACAACCAATGAACCAAAATTACTTATGCCAAATATGCATGGCCCTCTTACCTAGAGTAGACCTCCTTAGGGCGAAGTCCTCAGACTTAATTGAGCCTTTAGTCACCTGTAATTTGATTAAATTCATAATATGTACTTAAGTTCATAATCACAAAACCCTAATTTTGTTCATGGAATTATTGAAGGAAATAATGTGGAAAACAGCATTTGAAAACATGTTAGATCGATAGAAAATAAGAAAAGATTTCCAATGAATATTTTTCCATCATTTTCTGAGGTCATATGCAAAGGTTATGAGTTTTGCAAAAATGGACAAATTAAAAGCCAAAGCCTTAGTATGACAATCACTTAAATTGAAATAATCTTAGCGTAGAAAGACGATGAAACTTAGGTGTGTGTTACACATGAATCAAATATGTAGGGGTAAAATGGTCATTGAGTCATTGAATATATCACGCCTGCACAAAATCAAAGGCATGTGTTGAAATACCATTCGTACCCTTGTGATTAAAATCAGTTGATTGAATCAATGTGGACAACAAGGTAGTTTCACCCTTGCCATTGATCCCTGCAACTCTTGGTTCCATGGACCTTCACCGAGACCTCTGATCTCCGATCAACTCGGGGAAAATGTTCACACCTTTAGAGAAATTGAGGCTAATGGTGAGTTCTCCATTGGCCCAGATGTAGCTGGAGAGCCATCTTGTTGGCTCTGGCATGTAGTGGAAATGGTTTGTCATTCACTGACTTGCTAGAGCATGAAGAGAAATAGGGGAAAATGATCTCGAGGGTGTAACTACAAGAAATGACCGGAAACACATCTCTATGATTCATAAAATGATCTTGATGCTCACACAAAGTTAGGGGATTAGTTTTTTTATTCAGGGAATCCCTGAGGTGGCCTGACACTAAGCACCAATGAGCACCATGCTTGGCCTATAGGAATAAATGACTCGGGAAAACACTTAGAAAATTAAAATTTGGGAAACAAAAAAGAGTCGATGGCAATTCTCACAAGACAACCAATTGCTTAGGAAGAAGCATAGGATGTGGAGGCAAGCTCGAAGTCACAAGAGATGAAAGAATAGAATGATGGAGCATGTAGGAATACAACACGATCAATTGATGGTGGAAGAGGATGCTTCAAGACCTACTAGTTTTATTGGGTGTTTGAACATGTAATGGGGAAGGCCTAGGTGGTGGCAGCGGATTTTAGTAGAGAGAAGGATCCAAGCCCTAATGCACATTTTATCTATAGAGAATGAGAGAACATGAGTAGTGGCTTGTTGGGTGCGGAAAGAGAGGCAAAGACAACACAACAAAAATTTCACAAAGCGGATCAGTGAAGAGGGAGAACGGGAGCGAGAAATGAAGTGTCACAATCTTGTTTAGACTCATGAATTAATCACAAAGTGGGAGACGACTTGGTAGCCATCAGATGCCGAATCAATAGTCTGGATTGCACACAATAAAGAAAAGTAGGAAACAGATCATGTGACAGGTGGAAAATAATGGAACCTTAGTGTTATTTTGTGCATTAAATGTATTTGCAATAACAACTATATTCAAATCTTTCCAATTTAATTTGGTTAATCAAACATGGTAAAAATGACTTCAAATTTGAACCATAGGCTAATTTGATAGTCTAGAATAATCATAGGAAATTAGGTTAGGATTTGTACAAGTTTGGTCCACATTTTTTAAAATGACTTTTAATCTTAATTTTAATGTATTCAAGGATAAGACAATTTGAAAAATGTTTCCCTTTGTGAATCCTTGAGTCAAAAATCGAAATAAACATCAATCACTCATTCAAGAGTCATATAACACTTTATTCATTTTTTAGTAATTTACTTGAAGGAAAGAGAAAAGACAATAAATGGTACTTTGTTCTTATATTGAAAGCCAAAAAAGGAAAGATTCTTGCCCAAGGCATCTACTATATATGTGTTTTAAAATTCTACCTCTTTTATCTCTCTTTTCACAACTTTTTTAAGAATAGTAGAGGGAAAAAGGAAAGGGAAACTGATGGTACATCAATTTGAATTAATTGAAATTCATAATGCACATAAGAAAGGAGAAATTTATTTTGAGTCAAATTTTATTATTCTCACTTTATTAAACTTCATGAAATGGCATTTCATGATCTTTTTGCATTTTGGAGGCTTAAATTATCATTGAAATTTTGGGATGTTACAAAAACCCAGTCCATCATCTAGATCTCAAAAAGGTGAACAAAATCCATATATGGTTCGACCCAAATGCATTTCCACTTTGTTAAATATAAATTTTCAACGATGATTTGTCTTTCAAGCAATCAGGGATCAAATCCAAGACATTTCTATACTTATACATTACCCAGTAGGCAGCGATCCTGACCTAGTTGGCCCAATTAGAGCCACAAAAAAGGGTCGGCTCACGTAGCTAGCTGGATCCACAGGAGAAAATTAAAAACTAAAAAATCCCTAGAAATAGAATAATATAATTAGATTGTTAAGGGAAAATTGGGGAAAACATTACCCCATTTCTTCTTTCTCAGTCTTGTATCACAAACAACGTGATCATAATGTAGATCCTTATTCCATAAAGCTATTTACGAGAGAGTTATACATTGTCCATATTTTGATAATGATGTAACCATTCCATTTGTATGTATCTAATATGTATGTTTGAGATGAATTTTAGGTATTAGGTACATTAAAAGGATCAAATTCATCAAGCCCTAGCTTGTTGAAGTTCAAATCAAAAGCAATGCAAATGTGTAATTTGGGAAATCACTCCAAATCACCTTAGAATATTTTTGTAATCATTTGTATTGGTAGTATGACTTGTAACTAAGATGAGAAAAAAAATCAGAGACACATAATTCCATCGTTTGATCACTAAAAAATCATTTTGGAAAATTTATCACAACAACTTTATCGGTCGATTTTGAAACTCGACCGATCCGTGATGGATTTTGGGAATGATCTGGATTGGTCGAGTTGCACACTCATAGAACTAGACTATAATGACCCTGCTCCTCAGTAACCCCCAATTAAGGGAGACCAAGAGGCTAGATCCATTAACCAAAAATAGGATCATATGGTTTTGCAAATAATTAATCAATTCTACCACAACTAATCTTAATATAGGATAAAAATTTTCCTTTTCACATACCTTGCAAAATATAGGATTTTGAGGGACTTTACCTAGATAAGAAACTATCTATCTACATTCCTCCAATTCTTTATTGAGCTTTATTCTTTCAATGTCACTTTAAAGTAATATCCACTTTCTGGTATACCTAACATGCCGACAAACAAAACGGCGGTTAGTATAATGAATTATACCGGTATGTGCGGGAACCAAAATCTTGCATCTAATTGTGACAACATATTGCAATCAAATTATGATTTAACAAATCAAACTTTACATTTTAAACATAACGACTCAATCCCTACATATCCTTGCCTCTGTGCTATCCCTACAGTGGACATGGATACTACCTCTCTCATATGGTACATCTCAAATAGCCCCTGTGATCCTACCTCATAGGTAGAGCACGACCTAGGATCATGTAGTCGTATGGTCCTACCCAAAGATAGACCAATACATTGACTCATGATAACCAGATGATCCTACCCCAAGGGTATACCATGTACTAGGTCATCCATCTCATCATCATCAAAGCTATATAGGAGGACTAGGATCTGAGCTAGTCATGCACGTATATTTATGGTGATAGCCATTGTCACTTTACAGTTGCATGAAATAAAAGTCAACCAAGCAGTTATTTCTAAGAAATTGATAAAACCTCAGAAATCACCACAAAAATAGAGTGATTAGTCATAAGCGTAACCACATACCTGACTTGGAGTCTAAAATATAAGCAAGATATCCACTACTACAGAAATAGTTTATAATGTCACATTTAGAGGCGTCGGTTATTACCTAAAACCGATGCCAAAACCCTACAACATCGGCTAATTACAGAGACTGACACCTATATTTGAAGACCGGCCAGACACGTGTATCGCTTTTTATTTAGTGTCGGTAATTTTTTCACTGGTAAGGTTACACGCGCCGTCCCCACAAAAATTGTTAGGGTTACGATTGTCCAATGGACGTCAGTTTTTTCTGGCTACTGACGCTGAAGGATATTAGGTGTCGGTTTTTTAAATAACCGACGCCTTTGTTAACTTAATAACCCCCGATCGATCGAGAAACAGACTCTTCCCATTCTCTCTCTTTCATCGTGAAGCTGCTGCCCCCGCCCGAAGTTGTTGCCCCTTGCTCGATCGTTGCCACCGCCTGATCAAGCCACCACCCACTACTCTTCACACTGCCGCCCCCTGCTGTCTTCTTCCTCTCACCCGCTATCTCCTCACACCGTCACCGCCGACGATAGAGACGCCTATCTGTTCTCTTCTTCCTCCACGCCGCTGATAGGTAGGCCGATGCCTCTTCTTCTTCCTCCACCCCTTCTTCTTCCTCCACCTCTTCTTCTTCCTGCTCCCTCCTTTCCAAATGGATAAAAGCAAGGCACGATTGACTTGTGGGCTGGACACGAGTGGCTGTGTTGGCCGACCACGGCCGTGCTGGCCAGCACAGCCATGGTCGTGTCTAGCCCACAGGTCGTGCCTTGCTTTTATCCATTTGGAAAGGAGGGAGTAGGAAGAAGAAGATACATTCATAATAGAATACTAATGCTTGACCTAATTCTGTAAATTTTGATGCATGTTGAATTAAGATATTAAAACCCTAATACACATTTCACCATAATCTTGAATTAACTATATTATAGAAATCTTATGATCAATCTATCTAAGATATTAAAACCCTAATGATAAATCTCTGATTTTGTAGTGATGTGTCGCCCTACTACATGAATCCCTATTGTATGATGTAGATTGATGATAATGCATGAGCTAGTTTGAAATTTTGAAATCAATTATGAATCTCTCCATCCCTAAGTCATACTAATATATGTGTAGTCTTTATCTTGATGATGAACATGCATGGACACTTGAAATGTGGAAATCAATGTTATAGAATGACAGCACATGTATTTGTTGGCCTAGAAACCCGTCCAAGATTTACTTATTAGGAGTAAATCTTGGATAGTCTCCGATTTGGGAGTGTTCTTGAACACCTAATCTCACTTAGGATGTAAGTGTACAATGTGTATTGGGTTTTCAAGAAAATTTCAGTAGCATTTCCCCATTTGTTCTCTAAGTACATATTTACTTAGAGAACAACGGGGAAATGCTGCTGAAATTTTCTTGAAAACCCAATACACATTATATACTTACTAGTGAGATCAGGTGTTCAAGAATGGGATATGTGGTACACATTTATTATATATAAGAATGACAGCACATGTATTTGTTGGCCTAGAAACCCGTCCAAGATTTACTCATTAGGAGTAAATATGGTTTGGGATTGTTCTTGAACACCTAATCTCACTTAGGATGTTTTAAACATTAATTATATATAAGACCTTAAACCCTAAAGTTTTAACCATAAACCCTAATCTTTTAACCCTAGACCCTAATCTTGTTCTAATATATACTTGTTTTCTCTTTGATCATAGAATGGATAGATCATGGATGTCCATTCCAAATCGCTGCACCCCCGAGTTTATTTCTAGTCTTGACCAGTTTATTAGACTTGCTGAGGAACATTGGAAACAACCTGGACATAGGTTCTACTGTCCATGTAGGAATTATGGTAACAACTTGAAAGTCAGCACTGGTGACGAAATCAAAAGTCATGTCATGTGCAACGGGATTGTATAAGGTTATACAAAATGGCACTGGCATGGAGAGATTTTAAACCTAAAATCAGTGGATGTCAATAGCAGTGCTTGTGTGGAAGAAGAAATTACCTTTGATGACGTAGATGTGAACGAACCAGTTCCAGTAGACATTGTTAATGTGATGTTGGATAGTTGTGGGGAAGAGCACACTGATCCACCTCCCATGTTTAGAAACATTGTGCATGATGTTGAGATACCTTTACACAGGTTGTAAGTTTACGAAGCTTAGCGTTGTGTTGAGATTTTATAAACTGAAAGCTAACAATCGATGGAGCGAAAAAAGCTTCACGTCATTGTTGTCTTTATTGAAATAAATTCTTCCTGAAGGAACGAGCTGCCAATCTCAACATACCGGTTAAAGAAATTGTTGTGCTCAATGGGAATGGAGGTCAAGAAGATACATGCATGCCCGAATGATTGTGTATTATTTCAAAAGGACTATGTGGATTTGAAAGATTGTCCGCAATGAGGTGTGTCAAGGTATAAATTGACGACTTTGGGGGAGTCCAAAACTGATTCTCCTGCCAAGGTGATGTGGTATCTACCTATAATACCATAGTTTCAACGCTTGTTTGTCAATCCTATAGATGTGAATAATTTGAGGTGGCATGCAAATGTTAAGAAAAATAATGATGGGATCCTACGACATGCGTATGATTCCCCACATTGGAAGAAATTTGATTTATTGTACCCTAAATTCAGTGAAGAAGATAGGAATCTAAGACTTGGGCTTTGTACAGATGGGATGAATCTGTACGGGACATTGAGCAGCCAACATAGCACTTGGCCAGTTATGCTTGTTAAATACAATCTTCCTCCCTGGTTTTGTATGGAAAAAAAAGTATGTTATGTTGTCATCTTTGATATCGAGCCCTATACAACCTGGAAATGATATCGACATTTATCTTGAACCTATGATTGATGACATGAAGAAGCTCTGGGGTGAAGGTGTGATGACCTATGATGCTTCACGAAGAGAGACATTTCATTTACAGCTATGTTGTTTTGCACTGTGATGACTTTCCAGCATATGTGAATTTTCCTGGATATAGTGTCAAAGGATCTAAAGTGTGCCCTATATGTGAAGAGAACACAAATTTAATATGACTAAAATACGGCAGCAAGACTGCATATCTTGGTCATTGAAGGTTTCTTCTAAAATTTCATCTGTATCGTAGGTTGTGCAAAGCATTCAATGGACGAAATGAAGAACAAAGTGCACCTAAACCTATATCATGGGAGGATGTTTATGAAAGAGTAAAGACATCACCAATGAATTTGGTAAGAGATTACAATGTATGATGGCCACACGGAGAGACAAGTCTTTATTCAAGAAGAAGTCAATATTTTGGGATCTTCCTTATTGGAGTTCTTTGACAGTCAGGCATTGTATCGATGTCATGCACGTTGAGAAAAATGTATGTGATAGTGTCATCGGTACTCTATTGAATATACCAGGTAAGACTAAAGATGGTATAAAATCTAGAATGGACCTACGTGAAATGGGAATAAGGACAGAATTAATAGAGTAGTTAGTAGCGATCGGAGAACATACTTACCTCCCGCTTGTTACATGTTGTCTAGAAAGGAGAAGAAAGCTTTTTGTGAATGCTTGGTAAATGTTAAGGTGCCACATGGTTACTCATCCAACATATGTACGTTGGTATCAATGAAAGATCTGAAGTTGATAGGTCTTAAATATCATGATTGTTACACTCTAATGCAACAAATATTGCCAATGGCAATTCGATCTATATTGTCGAAGCATGTACGGATTGCAATCACCAGACTTTGTTTCTTTTTCAACAGTCTATGCAGCAAAGTTATTCACCTTGATACTCTCGATAAATTTCAAAGAGAAGTGGTTGTTACCCTATGTCAGCTTGAGATGTATTTTCCTCCTTCATTCTTTGATATCATGGTACATCTTGTTGTCCACTTGACTAGGGAAGTGAAAATGTTGGGACCAGTTTTCTTGCATTGGATGTATCCCTTTAAACGATACATGAGCATTTTTAAAGGTGATATTCGAAACTGTTATCGACCCGAAGGGAGTATTATTGAGGGTTATGTGGCGAGAGAGGTTAGGGATTTTTGTAATGACTTTCTAAGTGCTAATGACGCTCCTGTGAATGACAAGAATAATGAGGAGCATTTTGCAAAGGAATTTTAGGATCACGGGTGAAAGTAATCAGCCGTGAGCAGTTGGAGCAAGGTCACTTGTATATTTTACACAACATCGACGAAGTGAGTGTTTATATTGAGGAACATACCAATTTCATCAAGAGACAATATCCTTGATCCAATTCAATGTGTCTTGCTAGAGAGCATAACAAGACATTTATTAAGTGGTTTGAAGATAAACTCTTACATCAACTATCTCAAACACCAGATAATCTTAAGGAAACCATCAAATGCCTTACCTTTAAACCAAAATTGAATGTTGTCTTATGAAGGGTTTGACATAAATGCGCATATTACACAAAGTGTCAAGATGATAAGAGTGTCGTCAAAAAGAATGGGGTCACCCTTCAAGCATCTTCATTGTTTTTTGCAAGTGCAAAGGATAAGAGTCCATGTGAAGCTAAAATGTCATATTACGGTGTCATTCAAGACATATGGGAGTTTGACTGGGTAGATTTTAAAATTCCTCTCTTTAAATGTAATTGGGTTGACAACAACAAAGGAGTTATAGTGGATGAATTGGGTTTCACGTTAGTGAACTTTGAAAACATTGGTGAGAACGGTGAACCATTCATATTGGCATCACAGGCGAAACAAGTATTTTAAATTGATGATCCTGCAAATGATTAATGGTCGATTGTTCTTCATGGTAAAAGACAGTTCATTGAAGATCCTATAGATGAAGAAGATTACTATGATAAATATGATGACTCCAGTCCATTCTCAGTTGGGTTGCCAACACCACCAAACATTGAAGCTAGGGATCACAATGACTTGTATGTTCGTGGGGATCACAATGAAGGATTGTTAATTGATAAAAGATCACAATATTAGAGGCATGAATGTTTATATTTTTATATGTTTTATTTTTCTGAATGTGAACTTTACAATGTGAATGTGGACTTTACAATGTGAATGTGAACTTTACAATGTGAATGTGAACTTTACAATGTGAATTACTTTATAATGTGAATGTGAACTTTACAATGTGAATTACTTTACAATGTGAATGTGAACTTTACAATAAGTGTTACTTTACAATGTGAAATTTATAATTTGAATGTGAACTTTCATATGGTTGAGCATTCCCATGATGACCGTGCTGATGATCACCGTGAGGGTGAGGACGTGCTTGCGCCGCCTGACAATGTAAGTTTTAAGAATATAACCCTGAGGTTTCTATCTATATGTTCATTTATAATTATATCATGTAAGTATGTTTTTTATCAAATTTTAGGTTGTTGATGTACCCCCTGAAGAAATTACAGCACTTGATGAGCAGCAAAAGAAAATTGATAAAGTGAGGGGAATTACAATGATGAACAAGTTAATACAACAAAGGGGAAATGGACCCAAATTGGTTGTGGATTTCAATCATGCAGGAAATCCATATGGAGTGAACCGCAACTCATTTGTTTCATATCTTGGGGTTCTTACTCACAACCATTGCAATCCTATCCTAGAATCCTGGCATAAAGTTCCTAAGAGGAAGAAAGACCACATATGGAAGGAACTATGCGTGAGTTATTATTATTTGTAATTCTATTTGTGTAGATTACTAATTTTTAGGATACTAGTTAATAGCAATTCTATTTAATTTGCAGAGCATATTTGATCTGGATGAAAAGTTGCCTCGTAAATGTATGATGCAGCACTGTGGGAGGGTCCTAAGGAACTATAGGACCAATCTCACCCCATATTACATACTCGATGCTGATAAGATGTTCTTGATTGATTTCCAATTTTAGACATTGATCACTATTTCACTAACTCTACACTAATAATTTTTGTTTGTATTCCCTTTAAAAAGTAAATTTAGGCAGAAGGAAGCCACAAAGCAATGGAACTACGTAGACCCCAAAGACTGGGAGGCGTTTGTTACCCACAGAAAGTTAGATGAATTCAAGGTATTAAGTGCCACTCCCAATTTAATTAATATATGTTTTTATGTATTCACCTATTTAAGATTAACCTTTAGTGTTACTAACCAAATCAATGTGCTAACTAACTAGGCCCTCAGTGAGGTGCAAAGAGCAAGGCGTGCACTAAATGTGCACGATCACACAATGGGTACAAGAGGATATCCAGGCATTCGCCAAAGACTACAGGTTGAGTCTGCTCAGCCTACTGCTACTCAGGAGACTGTAGAGTCATGTACTACTACTCCCGCACCTCTACCTCACCATGCTATGTGGATAGATGGGAGGCAAAACAAGAAGGGAGAGATACTGAAGCCCACAACTACTGAGATGACTGCAAAAATGGTAAAAATCAACTCTTATAACAATCGATCGATATTGATTATTGTTATGTTTACTTACTAATTTTTGTTGATGGTGATTAGCAGGAGCTGCATGAGAAGAGGAAGGAAGGCAAGTTCATCCCTCAGGGCACAATGGATGAATTCACAGTTGCTCTGGGTAGCCTAGAGCATTCTGAACGTGTTTGGGGTGCATGCGCTGGAGTGGGCATCAAAGCGTTCTTTGGGCCATCCCAGCGCAAACCTGTCCCAAAAGTGGGACTTTCACAAGTTGAGGTAACCTATTCTTATTTTAGAATGTTATTACACAAGGGAATTCAATAATCAGAAGCTAGTGTTTCTTTTATCCATGTATAGGTAGATTCGTTATTTGAGAAGAGAATCCAAGAAGCAATGGCGAAGTGACAGGCATCTCAGCCTGCCACTCAGACAGTACCTGTGGTGGGCTGCTCTTCTACTGTAGAAGTGGTTGGGAGTAATCCTGTAGACCCACCACCTAGTATGTCCTCTGTAAGTATTTTTATGACATAATAGCTAGTCTGTTCAAGATGATATGTTTGTGTATATATGCATATAACATTCTTTACGTAACTTTGTAGGGGTTGAAGCCATGTTGACTAAAAAGCCAAGAATATATCATTGCAGAGGTGTCGGCTTACCCACCCCTTAAAGGGTGCATGTTTAATGGGTATTCAGTACCAGATGGTGTGGTACGTGTGAGCATGATACATGTATTCCCCGACTGGATGGATCTTGCACTGCCTCATGCACACCTAGATGCTGAAACACTTGGTGAGGCAGTAGGCAGAGTGATATTGTGGCCCGAAGTGGATGTCCTCTATACTGATATTGTATGATAAATTTCCATTACTTTAATTTGTTAGTGTGTATATATGAGTCAATTGATCTAAAAGTATATATACATGTCAAAAATACGAGACCCGCTACATCTCAGCCTCCACCTCCTCGATTACCAAATTGGCTTCTAAGGGACCTACACGCCTCGATGGGTCCTAATTGTAGGGGTGTGGCAGTATGGATCGACGAACATGATACAAATTTCCCTATACTCGTTACTATTCCAGAGGATGTTGTAGGTAAATTATATGATAATAATCTATTTATACAAGTTTAGCATACGTATTAATGCATACGTAATACAAGTTTAATGCATAGGTATTAATGTAGGTAAATCATACGAAAACAAGATATTTATACAAGATATTGTGGAGTTGTTTAGTTATCAATGGCTGAACACATTTATGATAGAGTTGTGGATATGATGAGATCTTATTTATACATCTATATACCTTGTTTTATATACGGTGATCTGGTTTCTTATATATTAATATATACGTAATACATATTTTGCAGCCACTTACACAAGATATGTAGAAATTTTGGGTTTTCCCATGTGGGATTTTTGGTTCCATCTTTGATTAGTCTTGTAGATACAGACCCTTCTTCAGTTACTTCATACTGTTGTGATGCTTTTGAATATTTTGATAAAAATAAGAAGACGGTGACAATAGCTCCATTCAATGTCGAGTAAGTTTACTTTGCTTATAATTTGGAATTAAGAAAATTACATTTTTATTGTGGATTTTGAGTTATTAATTTTTAACTTTCTTACATGTAGTGGTAGGCATTGGGAGTTACTAGCTATTGTCCCCAAGATGTTCACTATCTATTATCTAGATCCTACGGGGAATGAGTTGGAATTACATGGACATGCAATCAAAAGGCCATTATTCTCGTGAGAAATATTTCATGAATTTATATATATTAACATCTGTTACTACATTACTATTTAATTATGCAATTTAATGGGTTACATTAACATATGTAGGGCTTTACAAGAGTACAAAAAAGTTGGAAGAAAGGTCCCCAGGAAAAAGGATCTGTCACTAATTTGGGAGAATGTGAAAGTAATTTCCTGACTCCAATGTATATATTATTTATGTGAATTGTGCTTATTTGTATTTTTGAATATTTTGTATGTTTCAATTTATAGTGTGCTATGCAAAACAATGGTTGGGCATGTGCCTACTATGTGATACTATTTATGGACATAATCATCAAACCTGCTGTAATGGAAATTGATAAGATACAATAGGTATTATACATAGTCTCATTAGATAATATGAAATATATCAATCTTATTATATATTATTAATTATATATATACGTCATTCTCATTGCAGGTCTTTAAAACTGTTGACTTCAGCATTGGTGGAAAGCATTTCGATGTACACGCTCCCTATACGAGAGTAGAATTAGATGTTGTAAGAGAAGAATGGGCAAAAGCCCTACAAAGAGTGGGAATTTTTAGATTTAATTTTATTGACAATGATGACAATGATGAATAAAGAATAACTTTGTTCTCGTAATTATTTTTGTGTGAATGTGAATGAATTTTTATGAATTATCATATGTGTGTGAAGATGATCAATACATAAATGTTTCTACATGTGTCTGAATGTGAAAAGAGATGAAATGAATGGAACTACAGGTTGCTATTGGTTTCTACATGTGTGTGATGAAAAAATAATATGAATTAAATTTGCTTATACATGTGTGTGAATCACATATATATAATATTGTCCATCTCATTAATTTTGCAGGTTTGTGGCTTGTTGTTGGTTGATATCAATGGATATCATAAACTTGTAGTTCAAAACTGAACTGCAGGTTCTCATCCTATTGACCAGCCATACAGCAAGCCTGCAAACTGATTAAAAAAAATCTTAACATAGGCGTCAGTTATTTGATCAAAAGCGACACCACAGACATACGACGGCAGTTTTTGATAAAAAACTGACGTTATGTGGCCAGGAACCACATATGTGCTGGAAAGCACGACTGTGGTGGCAGGAAGGGGATATGGCATCGGTTATTAGCACAAAATTGATGTTGGTTCAGCTGATATGGCTAGGAAACACGGCCGTGATGGGAAGAACGACCGTGGTGGCAGGGGAGATGGCATCAGTTATCTTACAAAATTGACACCTATAGGCCCTTCGCTGGCGCATTTTCAGTGGTGGGAAGCATTGTGACGTCGATTCTTTTAATAACCAACGTCTGTAGCAATTCTATAGCGTCGGTGTTCTTAAAAAACTGACGCCTATAGTCCCTTTGTTGATACGTTTTCGGTGGCGGGAAGCTTGTTGGCGTCGGTTGGGAACCGACACTGAAGGGGTCCACCTTTAGCGGCGCCCACTTGGGTGTCGCTTGGAAACTAACAGTAAAGCCCTTAATTAACCGATGCTAAAGGCATGTTCTGTAGTAGTGATCCAATCCAATCAGGATGTCCAATCGAGCAAGACAAGCAACCAATCAAGCAATCTTGATCCTAAAAATATGTATAACACCTAATTGGTACCATCACATCCCAAACAACTCCTTATTGACTTTGGACACCTTTCTAAGGTTTCTAGGTCTCACTAGGATTCATTAGGGTTTCTTAGATCAGTTCCTCAGCCTTTACCTTTTTAGGTCAACAAACCCTAAAACGGATTCTACATCATAAAACCCTAATTGCATAGATTATCCATATTGAGGATATTTATTCTCAAATCATTTTAGGATCATCATATCTCTGTCTTATTCATGGATTTTTGAATTATAACTCATTAAAAGTCATTAACACCTAAATTAGGGTTTCTAAGCCCATTAATGCACGTTATTCATATGAAACCCTAAATTAGCCAAAACATGTAAAAAGATCATCTTTTGGATTTGCAATCTTCCTTTTATTAACAACATGCTCATATTTTCTCAAAATATCCAAGGGACATTACTAGATTTAATAACCATCAAAACCCATGGTTTTTCATTAATAAAACCATTAAAAATGATACTTTATACACTTTTCATATTGCAAGCAAAATCAGGCTTCAATTCTATTTTTAATAGATCCCTTGCATTTTTCTGATCAATTTTCATGTATAGTTCGTCTTGATCTGAGTTGCCGATAATTAATGATGATTATTGCAAAATAAAGATGATTGAGCCAATTAGAAACAACCACATCATCACACTTAACTTTTCCATTGCTTTTCCACGTGCTTAATCTGTAGCCAATGGCATGTAGCCAACTCAGCCACTTGTCCCAGTGAGGTGAAGGCTATAAATGGGGCTAAAAGATGTATTTGCCCTTTCCTCTTCAATGCACTCTCGAGGGCAACATTGGTATTTCTTCCTTCCTCTTTTTCCTCACGATGGAGGAACAAATGGTTTGTTGTTCACAACTCGGTCAACCACGGGAGTTGACTCTCCCTTCCTCACTTTGAGGATGATACGTGAGGGTCCAAGGAGTTTCTCCAGTCTTCATCGAACTCGACAAACCTTGATTGTTCACATGGGCTTGATCCGACCAGTGCTCCTAGGTTGAGTTTCCTTTTGTTACCTTCCATGGATGATGAACTAGATACCTAGTCATGTGATCCTATTGCGGCTCTATTTGATGCTTAGGAAGGTTGTAACTTCGCATCCAAATCATCGGGGTCGTATATAAGTGTGGTAATAGCTGAAAATGGATTTGGGATTGCCCTATTGTCCCGATTTAACAGGGATTTTCCTATAGGGCATGATAGCTGCCAAAATAAGACTCATTATGTTCGCCACTTCCCCCCCCCCCAATCTAAGGGGAAAGTTTTATAGAAAAATATGGAGTAATGAGGGAGGTAGATATGAGGGAACTTCAGAGGTAGTGTACCCCCCCTACATATTCAGATGTAAGATAGGTGACAAGTGTGTCACCGTTGGATCTCAGATCTAATGGTTCACATTGCACATGCAAAATATAAGGAATTCCAATGTGAATGTGAATGGTGACATTTAGTAATATTCTCTCACTTTAGGGATTCTTACAAAAATCATAACTCTCAAACCACATGTCTAATTAATCCCAAACTTTAAAGTCAATTAGGACTTAAAATACATGTGTCCAAAGTTTGGGACTCAAACTCGAAAGTATGAGATAATTTTCTTCATGTGCAAGTTATCACTTAAAAAGGCATATTTTATACATATTTTCTCACTCTTACTCTTTTATTCTCTTTATTTGGATTCCTTTTACCATTATAAACCTTCTGGATTTGAAATATTATCCATGATGATTCAATCATACAACTTTCCACATATTTTCATCATTCTCTCAAATTTCCATCTTAATAATGCATTATTTGATTTCTTCTTTTTCTTTTAATCATATTGGACTCATTAACATATTATGATCCATGAAATCACATGAAAAAAGGAAATATTTCAAAGGAAATCCATTCATTGCACATAAATCATAAAATTCCCATGATCATACATTTATTGGAGAAAATGCATTTTGAACCGTTCAAGCCCAAAATTTAGTGTTGTAACATCCCCTCTTATAGGAATTTTTCCCTCAAAATTCCACCAAACATACAAACAATCAGGATAAGACTTTCCCAAGTCCATCATTGGCTCCCATGTGGATTCATCCTCTCCATGGAGCTTCAAAAGAATATTTATTAACTTATATTCTCACATATGAGTTCTTTCACCTTGGTATCTAGAATCCTCATAGGTGACACAGGGTATGTCAGCCTCCTTGAAGATCAATAGGTTCAATGCTCAGCACATGGCTCAGGTGCATCACATAGTGCTCTAGATCGGACACATAAAACACATCATACATCATGTTATCCTGAGGGGTAAGGCTAAACATAAGCAACTCCACTAATCCATCTCAAATGGACCCATATATTAGGGTCTCAACTTTCTTAGCTATATCTTAGTGGGGTCGGATTTTCATAACACATGTTCACCCTCAATGAACTACATGTCAGTCTGCTTTGCTTCAGCATGCAACTCCTTTCGATCTTGGGCTTTCTCAGCCATTCCTCGATCAAAGTGACTTCATCTCCATACATTGTGGTTTCTATGACCTTCACAAGGTCCTCTCACTGTCATCATCCTAGTGAAGCGATGATCGACACAACCTCCCTTATAGAGCTTCATACATCCCGATATTGGCTTTGGTGGTTGTCATAACAAACAAACTCAGCTAATGCAGGAACTATTCCCACGAATCACCCCGAACGAGAACATATTCTCTCATCAGACCTTCTAAAGTTTGGATCATACTCTCTTGAATACCCATCAGTCAGTGGGTGATAAGTTGTACTAAACTTCAAACTGGTATCGGGTTCTTCATGCACCTGCTCCTAAAAGATGGAAGTGATCTTGAGGTCAGGCTCAAGATATTGAACTCAGATCACTGTGTAGTTGAACTATCTCTCTCTCATATATATAGATATAGTTCAACCAGATCTGTCACATTGGAAGTGCTCTCTCTTAGGCAAGGGAATGTGTCGACTTGATAAGGCAATCTACCATAATCCATATTGCAACATGACCTCTCTTAGTCCAGGAAAGACCCACCACAATGTCTATGGTGATCTGCTCCCATTCCCTCACAAGGACTCCTCATTATCTGTAGCAACTCACTGGGTTACTGGTGTTCGACCTTCACCCTCTAGCATGTATGGTAGCTAGTCACATGCAACACTATATCCTTCTTCATTTTAGGTCTTTAAGGTACCCCTACAAACCTAAACCAACCCGATAGTACCATGGTGTATGGTGTACTTAAAATTATGAGCCTCTTGCATGACATGATTCTTTAAGGGTGACTCCTAAGAAACCCTAAAACACTCTAGTAGTGGGTTTCACTATCTTCTTTTCTTGAGAGGTGTATTTGAGGTTCTTACAACCATCCTTTTATCTCATCAAGCTCTGGGTTGGCTAACTGAGTAACCACCAACTCAACCAACGGGTCTGGTTGTATCTGGGTGTTAGCCACATAGGTCTCATCTTCTAATGATCATAGGGTTCACCTAGAAACCTCTTCTAGACTCTCTACTGACTATATAAGACAGTTCTACACCTAAGCTATATTCAACTGAGATGTTGTGCAGTAAAGATGATAGATGAGCCAATAAGTGAAGATCTAAGGTATGCTAAGATGATCAGAAAAAAATTTCTGTAAAAGGAAGCCAAATTGGCAAGTGTCCTATTCCAGTAGAGATACCAATAATGTAGCAGATAGCTTAGACAAATACCATCTTAAAAACCCTGACTAGTTTAGAATCTATGAGCTCCCACCATGAGAGATCATAGACCCTTTAGTTAAAGAAATATGTAATGTTAGTAGTACTACCATATTTCATTTTAGTTCTTTAATTAGTGGTTGGATGTTACATTTTTATTTATCTCGCAAGGGGAGGGTAGGATAAATAAGAGAACCTCCTGACTTATAAAAAAAAACCTTGTCATAAAATCCTATATTGCACATTAGAGCTAAAATATAGAGGTTTTTCATCGTTTTCTTTGTGATCACATTGCCAAGAAGGATATTTAAATCACACATGTGGACACAGAAAATCAATTGGTGGACATTTTTACTAAACCTCAAGATAGAGAGCAATTTACTTATATTAGATCTAAACTTCTCATAACTACTTTGGATGATATTGATATGACATCTAGCTATTTGTTATCTATCCTATATGTTTTGCTCATGTCTTGATCACCTTAGCTTGCTAATGCGCTAAAATTGCATGTTCTTATGCCTTGTTTTCACTTGTTTTGTGTATATTTTGCAAACATATACTTTACTATGATATAATACCCTATGATGAGTGATAAGTTCCTTAACATGTCTAAAATTCAAAATGGACTAGAAAAATAAATTTAATTAGCATCCAAATGGCTAGAATCCAAAATTTCTAATGTTGGGACAGGTTGACCATCGGTCGAGTTGCCAACTAGATCGATCCATGGCCGAGGGCTTATGTAGAAAGTCATTCGATCAAATTTCTCTCTATCAGGATTCAACTAATGGTCGGGATGAACCAAATCTTCAATAGGTTTTGATCGAATATTCTCCCTCTCAATTAGAGAAAAGTCGACCGATTCTTACTCCAACTCCAATAAACCCTCAACCCTATGCTTGAACTTCCCTCTCCTAGCACTAGCATGCCTCTTTTTGACCTTCCTTGCCTCTATCCTCTCTGCCATAAGTGGTTAGACAACTGTCTTGTGCAGTTTTATTCTTCTTTTGGTTGTGTTGCCTCTCTAATCTGACCATATGGCTTCAAATCTAAGAAAAAGAGCTAACCCAAGTGGTGTACCTCAACCTCAGCCGAACCTCATTTATATCATTTGATGACACATCTTTTGTCTCCTTTGAAGCTCTATATCGTTACAAGGACCTTCTTCCTAAGAACCCCTTCCCCTTTATATCTGTGTTTGATCCTCCTCTCAAAACAAAGGATGTTATTGAAGAGATTTTTGAGCTTTTCTATACCCATCACCTAGGAGCCTTGTGCATAGAACAATGATTCTTTCACAACTGTATCACAAGCACCAAGGTGGTCCATGAATTTTATGCGAATGTCACATGCGAATATGACACATTAGTGGCATTACCCAATATTCAGACCATTCTTACCTCCATGATTGTCGGTATTAAATTCACAATCTCTGAAAATTCATTGAACATCTTTTTTAATAGAAAAAAGGTTATCGACACTTGGAGAAAATATTATCATAAATATCTTGACCTTTTGGACCCTGAGACTTTCTACAAGTAATTTGATCTTACTCTTCCTAACATCCACAAATTCTTGAAGAAGCCTTAGGTACCCTGTAAGAAGAAGTCTACCATACCATCCTCTTCCCTCGATCTTAAGAACAAACTGATCACATTAGTTGTTAACTGCAATGTCCATCCAAAGAAGAATCAAATGGAAATTGCAGAGAACATTGTTGTGATTATGTACGGTCTTCTCAAGAATGTAGGATTCAAGTGATCTAGATATATTCTCCACCACATGACGTGCTTTGATTCTAGGAAGAATGCCCGACGTACCCACCCACCCTACCCATCCCTGATCTGTGGTCTTTTCACTTTTGCTACCCAAAAATATCTTTTCCATGACTTCAACTACAAACTTAGCCAGAAAGGAGTTTGCATTACTGAAACTAAAATCAAGAAGACCTTCCTACCTACCTCTTCCACCACACCTGGAGCCTCTACATCTACCTCCACTATGAATCTCCACCTCCACCACCATCCCGACCTGCCTGTGCCTCATTTCATGTATCCAATGAAGCCCTCATGGGTTACATGGTTCATCAACAGGCATACAACCTATAGGTTTAGGAGCACCTGCATCAGGACCTATGCCAGATCATGTCGACCAAGAACCTATCATGTGCCCATCCTTACCCTACCTACCAGCCCTATCCAGGTGGTGACTATGCTTCCTATGTATATAATCACTTCTACCCGACCCCTTCACCTGCTGCTCCCACTGCCAAATCCTCTGTTGTTGGTGAACCTGCCCTTGCACATAGGCATGACATGCTTTCTCTTCTTACTGGCCCCCTTGCTACCCTACTTTCCAGCATTGGCACTTCTGCTCCCTCTTTCCCTCAGGCCAAGGAGCTACATGATCTTGGCATGTCTTGGGATGAGAAGAATGCCATATGGACCGGTAATGGTTTTGGTCCTTATGTCGATGAGGAGATGTCCAACCAGGTTGATGAGGAAGTTGCTACTGATGATGAGGAGACCATTGAGGATGATGGCCCTGATGATGGTTCTGATGATGGCTTTACTGGTGCCTCTTCTAATGAAGATGTTGTTATCTATGTTGCACCTTCTAATGATTATGAGGACTATGAACCTGCAGCAAGAAAGGATGAAGTTGATGATGACCTATTCGATTTAGATACCTTAGATGTCTATATGTTTTAGGTTTTAATCTTTATATATTGATCATATATATCTTTGTAGACTATTTTGTACTAATGACATTTGGGCACATTATCTGAGTTGTACTATTTCTATCAGCATGTTGCTTTCATCATTGATTTGTACTTGTTTTAAGAACATGTGTCTGTGTTGTAATCTAAATCCTATGTATCATGACCCTATGTGTTCTCTGTCATATGAGTGTTTGCCATGCTTTTCCATATTTTGATTATGACACAGGTTGCTTTCTTCTCTCTATTATTGTCTCTACTTTTTGGTTTGTGCTACTTGTGGTTACACATTTTTTGGTCGTGCTTGGAGAAGACATGTTTTTATCCTCTTCTGTCCCCTTGGTTTTTGATAATGACAAAAGGGGTAGAGAAGTTTGAGATGTTTTTGAATCTCAACCATATTTTTTTCACCGCATATATGATCCTTTTCTATCTAAGTATATGTTTTATCATGTGACTTGCTAAAGGACAATGTAGTATACATGTTATATAGTTTTGTGTAGAAAGACTAACTATGTACGTAAGAGTGAGCATAGATTGAGGGGGAGCAATTCACATTGTTCAAATTATGAATCCCCTTACAATTCACAAGGCTAAGGTATAACTTTACATATCCTTTTCAATATGTTGAGGAATGGTTTGTCATTGTCAAAAAGGGGGAGAATGTTGACTTAGGAGTTATACATTGTCCATATTTTGATAATGGTTTAACCATTACATTCATATGTATATAATATGTTTGTTTGAGATAGATTTTAGGTATTAGGTACATGAAAAGGATCAAATTTATCAAGACCTAGCTTGTCGAAGTTCAAATCAAAAGCAATGCAAATGTGAAATTTAGAAAATCACTTCAAATCACCTTAGAATATTTTTTTAATCATTTTTTTGATGATGTGACTTGTAATTAAGATGATAAAAATTAGGACACTTAATGCCATCATTTGATCACTTAAAAATCATTTTGGAAAATTCATCACAACAACTTTATTGGTCGAGATTGAAACTCGGCCAAACTGTGATGGATTTTGGGAATGATCTAGATCGGTCAAGTAGCACACTCACCGAACTCGACCGATCAAGTTTCTATCCAAAGTTGATTTTGGTGAATTGGTATAGTTATCCTAGTACAAACTCAACTGATCATTTGAAATTTGACTTTTCCAGATAGTGGACCGATAGAGTTACCTTTATTGAAACTCGACCGAATACACTATGGAAAATGCAGAAAACGTGATTCCAACTGTTGTAGAGTTGTTAGAATAAAAAATATGTCATTTGCAAGTTGTAAAATGGCTAGTTTTCGTTCTTAATTGATCCCACACTCAAAGGAACACCCCCAACTATAAATAGGACCTCTTTGAGTTCATTCAAAGGTTGCGCATTCATGCTATCCTTAGTCCTTGCTACAGTTGAGTGTGCTAAACCACTTTGACCCACTTTCTCTCTCTCTCTCATTTACAAAGCATTTTGTGATTATGTGTGAGTTAGGCATTTTGTAAGAGAGCTACCTCATACCTTATAAAGTTCTCAATCTCTATACTTCCATATCCCCTTTCTTTAATAGCAAAGGCTGAAGTGATCTTCTCCGAGTGAAGGAGGATTTTTTGTTCTTCTTCAAGGCTGAAGAAGGTGTGAAGATCTTATCAAAGTGAAGGAGAAGGACAAGGCAAAAGATCAAAGGATCTTGGTTGGTAAATCCTCAAATCTAAAGACTTGTTGCAAAGAGGATAAGTCCTAGGAGAAGGAATCGAGCTTCTTGTAAGAGTGGGTAAGACATGTGGTGAGGTAGAAGACTAGCTCTTGGATAGGTAAGCCCTTGGGTATAAGGTGGTGATCTTGTATCTCTTATAATGGAATATAAGTATACATGAATTGCAAAGTCCTAGAGGTTTACCTCTCTAGGTAGTGGATTGATGTTCTCCTAGTTTGGAGATTGGAACCACTCTAAACACCTGGTCCAAGTGTATGTTTCAATCTTCTCATCCTTGCTATGCTTGTTTAGATAGGACTTCAAGTTCACTTTTAGCATTTAGTTTCAATTGATATAATTTGAATGTCTAACTATTCATGTGCAAGTTTTGAAGCTCTATTCAAACCCCTATTGAGCCCTAGATCGAACAAAAGCATCAAGGTTAAAACCTTGTGAGAAACTAGTGTCATGGATGAGTCCATTACATCCTTACGAAGGAAACGAGCCCTGACTTGGCCTGTTCCATGGCCTGGAAAACCGATGTCTTCTCATGTCATGGTACGGAAGAAGGAAGAAGGTGGAACCATGTCGTAGAGTTAAATGCACACAAAAAAAGATCTAAATCAATTCATTAATGTCAATTGAAACATAAGGTAGAGATTGGAGGGTCCAAACAAAGGTAGGCGCACTGATTTGCCACAAAGGTCCTTAAGCAAGTAAATGGGGGAAAATAGGGATACCTGAAATCTTGATGTCTCTTGGGTGGATTAAGCTCCCTAGGGTTGTTTTCGACACTTTTACGACTCCACCTGGGGTGAAGAAGGTTGGAGATTCTCGCCTGAGTCAATCTTGAGGAAGGTTACAAGCAGAGCAATGCAACAGGGAGAGGGGATTCGAGAGGTAAAAACAAGATTGGACTTTGGTTCCAAATTGTTTAGGGATTGTTTCCAGGGTCATATATATAGGGTTTGTGACCTGAGAGAGGTAGAGTTATGTGTGTAGGAATAAATAGGGGAAACCCAAGGGGTTCTTATCGATTGGGGACTCTACAACATGAAACCCTAGCGTGTAAGGGATGTGAAGGTTCAAGAAGAGGTGAGGATGGTGAGGGGGAGATTTATTTGCACTAAGAAAGCATAAGGAGAGAGATTGGGAAATTGGGATATCCTCATCATTGTAGCAGTCCAACTAGGACTTGGACGGGTGGGAGTGATGACCTGTGATCCTTCGAATAGGTCCACGATTAGAGAGATTAACTCAAGACCATTAGATGATACCTGCAAAAGGAAAGAAGACGTGACACATCAATATGCAAAAAACTATACATGACCAGGATTAAAATCCAATATTATATGAAATTGATTCATTTAATTATATATCATTGATATTAGAGCCCTAAACTATATATCAATTGTCCAAAAAAAATTTATGGGTCACCCAAGGTCAAATTAACTTCAAATTCAAAGGATATATATATTTTAGGGCCTAGATCATTTTTACATACTTATTTCCAACATTGATGACCGTAAGATGAGTTATTACTATAATGTGGTTAGTAGTACTTATGAGCATCAAATGGCTTATTATTGATCCGTAATTGATTTATCTTGACAATTGTGGTCAATTTCGGTTTATTTTATTTCTATTGAGTATATTACACAAAATTTGTTCAATTAGAGTTCATATATATTTTAATGATCATGAAACTACATTAAGGAGAGAGAAAGTACATTATATATATTATCATTTTATTGTATAGTTTCCTAGACTTTGCTTTAAACATTATGTTTCAAATACAATTCACATTAATTTATATTTGATAAATAAATTATTAAATTTTGAAGATTAGAGTTTCCAATTAAGTATTCTTTCATAGTTTTTTTTAAGATGTTAAAATTCTACCTGCCTTAAACAAATTTCATCCTCAAAATTTTCAGGGTACTACCCACCTTGGGGTTTTATTTATTCTGAGTAAGATGACTCTCCAATGTTATCCTAACGGCTCATTAGCACCCTTAAGGTGTGACCTTCTCATGGAAACACTATCTCTAACCTCAGTACTACAACCAACATGTGGGTATATTGCTAATGAATGTATCTCACATTATCATTGATATAACAAAGGACCTTTATTACCAAGAAGTAAGTAAAAAGGGGGAAAACCAAGATACCTAAAATCTCAATGTCACTTGGGTGGATGAAGCTCCCTAGGGGTGTTGCCGACACTTTCACGACTCCACCTGGGGTGAAGAAGGTCAAAGAAGCCTCACTAAAGTTAATCTTTAGGCAGGTTACAAGCGGAGCAAGGCAACATTGAGAGGGGATCATTTTTAAGGTCATAAATATAGGTTTCGTGACCTGAAAGTGGTAGAATTACTTGCAAAGGAAGAAATAGGGGAGACGAGAGAGGGTTCTTGTCGACCGAGGACTCTATTGCACGAAACCCTAGAGTTTAAGGGATGGGAAGGTTCAGGAAGAAGTGAGTATGTTGAGGGGAGATTTATTTGTGCTGAGAAAGCATAGGAAGAGAGACTGGGAAAGTAGGATATCCTCGCCACTTTGCAGCTCGACTAGGACTCGGATGGGTGGGAGTGATGACCCGTGAGCCCTCAGATAGGTCCGCGGCCAAAGAGACTAAGATGAGACTATTAGATGAGATCTGATAAAGAAAAGAAGATGTGTGACAAATCAATATGTGAGAAACTATGTGTGACAAGGATTAAAATACAATACTACATGAAATCGATTCATTTAATTTATATATCATTGATATTAGAGCGCTAAACTATATCAAAACTTTCCAAAATTGTTTTAGGGTTACCCAAGGTCAAATAAACTTCAACTTTGGAGCATATTCATATATTAGGGCCTATATCATTTTTACATACTTACTTTCAAACATCGATGGCCCAAAGATGAGTTATTATTATATTGTGGTTCATATCACTTATGAACATCAAATGACTTACCATTGATCCCTAATTGATTTATCTTGCCAATTACGGTCAGTTATTGTTTATTTTATTTCTATTTAGTATAATACACGAAATTTGTTCAATGAAAGTTCATATATAAGTTAATGATCATGAAACTACATTAAGGAGAGAGAAAGTACATCATATATTATTTAAGTTTATAGTTTCATATACTTTCTTTAAACATTGTATTTCGAATACAATTCACATTAACTTATATTTGGTAAATAAATTATAAATTTGAATATTAGAGTTTCCAATTAAGTATTCTTCATAGGTTAAAATTTTGAGGATGTTACATGTTCATTGATCATTTCCTTAAAATTTTGGTGGGATAGAACTTCTATTATTTCCTTGATGGATATCCTAGTTACTCTAAGGAGGAGGTCAATCTAACATATCAAGAGAAAGCTACTTTTACTTCTTTGGATGTAACATTTGCCTATATATAGATGCCATTTGGTCTATGGAACACACCATACATCCTTGTTTTCTCATATGATTGATTCATCTATAGAAGTCTTTATGGATTATTTTTTCTTTTGTGGTATGTAATTTGATGAATGTTTACTTAACATCAAGATAGTCTTAGATAGATATGCAAAAGTATGAATGGTGCTAACTTAGCAAAAGAGTCACATAATTGTCGCATAGGCTTTGCGTTCAGATATCATATTTCAAAACTCGATATTGAAGTTGACAAGGCTAAAGTAGGATTGATCTTTACTTTGATTTTCCTTCTACAGTGAACCAAGTAGGTCATTTTTAGGCATGCGTAATTTTGTAACCACTTTATCAAAGAGTTATATAAAAATTCAAAGTTTGTTTGTTAATTACTTGAGAAGGATGTTGATTTCATTTTGATGACAAGTGTCTAGAGGTGTTCATTCACTTAAAGTTGAAATTTATTTCTACTCCTATTATGCAACCCTCAAATTTCATAAGACAAGTAGAAGTTATGATGATGCATCTGACATGGAAGTGGAGACTATGTTGGGCCAAAGAATTGGTCGTATACAACATGAAATCTACTATGAAAGAAAGACTCTGGATCGAGCACAAAGAAACTGTAGTACTAATAAAAAATAACTGCTTGCCACCATTTTTCTCTTGAAAAATCATGTTCACATATTCTATAGACAAAAGTTACTATCTACACCGTACCTTATATCAAAAAGGATTCCAAAGTAAGGTTGATATGAAGGATTCTTTTTACTTCAACAATTTGATTTGGAGATTAGTGAAAAGAAGAGAACTAAAAATTCTTTAATTGGACACCATTCCAGCATAGAAGCCCTTATGAAGAGTCTCATGAACTACTAAAGTTTGTTAGCTCTACACAAAATCCATGATTACAAGCAAATAGCTAACTTCTTGGATAATGTAAGGGTACCAAGCACATGGTCAAGGAAGGAAAGGAAAATATTGTATGAAATTATTAAAAGATGTGTGGGTTACCCATAGCTTTTTAGTTACCACCCCAACCAACTCATTAGAATATGCATTCCTAGAAGTGAATAGAAAGACATGATCTCCATGTTTTTCTCTGGCCAATGTAGGGTCATTTTGGAGGAAAATGAATGGTTATAAAAAATCTTCAATGTGGCTTCATTCAGACCACTCTACTCTAGGACACACATGAACATATCAAAGCTTGCTTAAAGTGACAACAAGTAGGACAATATAAAATAGGGGAGTGATGCTTCTATTTCCTATTCTAATGGTGGATGTATTTCATGTGTGGGGCATTGAATTCAAGGGCCTATTTCCCTCTTCCTTTCGATTCGTGTATATCTTGGTGGTTGTTGATTATGTGTCTAAATGGGTGGAAGCCATTGTTACTGTTGGATCCTAGATGGGTGATGAGATGCTCTAGAGGGGGGTGAATAGAGCTGAAAGTACTTAAACAAAACTCATTAAACCTTCAAGATATATGACAAGATAAGGTTTCTAAATAGGTAATTTGAGTGCAACTAAAACATACATAGCAAGGGAGAGAGAGATTGAACATGCACCAATTAGACAAGATATTTAGAGTGGTTCCACACTTCAAAATAGAAGTGTGTCAGTCCAATTGCCTAGAGAGGTCAACCTCTAGGACTTCCAAACTATTGCACTCTTATATTCATTCATAAGACATACAATGCATGACCAAACAAAAGACTTACCTATCCAATACAAAGAGTCTTGAACCTTACCAAGGACTTACCCACTTTGCAAGAGTCTTCGGCCTTCTCTCAAGACTTACCCACTCTTGCACAAGTCTTTAGCCTTGCAGGGATCACCCACTCTTCTTGGATCTTCAGCTTTTGACTTCACCATCACTTGGAGAAGCTTCCACCAAGGACTTACCTACTTGAGCAAGGAGTCTTCTGCCTTCACCAAGGACTTACCCACTCTTGCTCCAAGTCTTCAGCCTTGATCTTCACCAAGGGATACCTTCCCTTGTTCTTCTTCACCTCTCTTAGCTAAGAGAGAGAACCTTCATCTTCATGATTGAATTGAGAGATAGGAGGTGGTGGAAGTGAGAGCCTCACAAGATATACATGTAGGACTAGCTCTCTCATAGATTTCCTACTCACTCTAATGGATGTAGCAAGTGATTAATCTTAGAGAGAGAGGAGGCTGTAGGAAGCACTCAGTCATAGAATAGGAACCTCACATAGAGTTTGCAATGAATGTTCAACCTTGGAATGAAGCCCAAGGGGTCCTATTTATAGATGGGGATGCCTCTTAACCTTTGGGAACACTTGTGAATGAAAACTAGCTTTTGTGGCTTGCAAGGATCTATTTTCACTTGTTGCAACTCCACAATGGCAAGAAGCACTTTTCTGCACTTTTCCGTACAGTGCAATCGGTTGAGTTTCTATAAGTGGAACTCGACCGATAGAGTAAAAGACAAAGCTGATATTCAGACCATCGGTCGAGTTTGTCCTGAGGAAACTCGACTGACCAATGAAGATCAATTTCGTTAATTACTCCATCAGTCGAGTTCTGTGAAAACACAACTCGACCGATGCAATCTCCAGAAAATTGATCAAGGATGATCGGTCGAGTTTTCAGGCTGGGAAACTCGACCGACAAAGTGCTTGTAATCAATTTTCAAGGTTGCATCTAAAGTGCTCTAATATTCGATCTAAGTGCTCTTGATATTTTTCTAAGCTTAATTACAAGTCATACAATCATTACAAGTGATTTACAACATGATTCTAATGGATATACATCATATTACTAAAACGTCCACTTATATTGACTTTGACTTGTCTTTTCTCCAATTTGATATGCGCAAGTTAGGGCAATTGGAGTGTGTCTATACCTAATCTGAAAACACTCAAGTAGAATCATTAGACACCAATATGTAGAATGGTTAATCATCATCAAAACACGGGTTTAGTCAATTTAGACGTGAGTCAACATTGATCTAATTGACCTTGAGTCAACAATCTCCCCCTTTTTGAAGATGACAAACCATTCCATAAATGTATTGAAAGCTTTCAAGTAAAATCATACCTTCAGAGAAACCAAGGGGTTTCAATAGGATTGAGCTCATATGCTCCCCCTCAATTGATGTGCATGGAGTTCTCATACTCCCCCTCAATTGATGCTATTTCTCCTGCATTCATAACATTTATAGAATACTATGTCTTCTACTCATATATGTTCTACACATATATGTCTTCTCCCCTTTTACCTTCTCCCTTTTACATGGACATACTTCTCATCTTCATGTAATACATGCCTTCTTCCTCTTTTAAAAGAAGACATACCTTTATACCCCTTTGTCATTTCAAAAAGTGGGGTTATGAAGAAATAAGAAACATCACTTGTTAAAGAGAAAGGAGATAACACAAATATATATAAGGAGAGTAGAAGAGCATAGATAGGGGCTTGTCCAAGCATAGAAAGAAAAGCAAGTTAAACATATACTTGAACAACCCAAAATGTAAGATAAAAGTGCTGCAGAAAAACAATAAAACATAATTTTGACCCTCAAGATGATGGAATTTGACCAAAACCCATCAGAGCTCATCGCAAAGCAATGAGCCTTGCTCAGAAGGTCATTTCTGCATGAAAAGCACTAGTCTTGCACCAAAAATTGAAACTGGAGCAAAACTGCATAAAATCCAAAAATACTCCAATTTCTACATATAATGTAGATCTATGTACCTTGCATCACAATGTTATGCAAGCAACTCAAGATAGTAGATATGCAATTCAGGGAACAATCTTGAGCATGTATGAGACAAGATACAAGCATAGAATATAGATGAGCAAAGATGCCAAATATAAACAAGGTTAGAACTACATGTATATGAACTACTAGTAGATGATATCATGAGTTAGGACTACTAGTAGGATCTAGATCATAGCAAGAGATACCAAAAGATACACAAGATAAAGCAAGCTATGAGTAGATGTAGAGATATATCCAAACAAAGAGATATGCAATTTTAGAAGCATGAAAGGATATAACTCACTAGATATGCATCCTTACCATAAGATGATTACCCCTAAGAACCTCAAGGTTGTATCAAAACAAGATATACACCTAGATAGATGTAGCAAGTTAGAGCACAACGGAAACAATTTAAGACACAACCAAGAGATCCAAAGAGATCATCATCAAAACCTGCAAAACAACTCAAAGCAAGTAATTGCAAGATATAGATATACCAATTTAGAGCAATTAGAGAGATAGAGTTGTAAGCAATATGGGAAATTTAGAACATGGCAATATGCATATATAAAGGTATCAAATGAGAGTGCCAAATAATAAGGCTATTGGTTGAGAAGATCTAGTTGAGAGGGAAATTCTCACTCAATAAGCCGAATTTATATTCTATGCACAGTGTTATCGGTCGAGTTCTATACATTGACAACTCGACTGATGACAGCTATTGGCAACACCCATTGGTGTCTATCGGTCGAGTTTCAAATAGGGCACACTCGACCGACAGAGAAGCTATCAAAAAGAACATATATTTCATAAAAACATATATAAAGGCATACTAAAAATACAAACCATATCCAAACATGTCTGAGCAAGTTAGTAATGCACTATAGAAGCATTAGAAACATTTTTTGAGAAAGAGTGTGAAGAGAAACACAAAATACCACTTTTGACTCAAAAACTACATGCATAGTGCACACTAACTTGATAAAAACAAGTTAGAAAAGGTAATAAGCAAGAGAAACATTACCTTTGTGCTTACCATTCCTTTTTCCACTTGTTGTCACCCTCTACACATCTCATCTTTCTTCTTTCATGTGGATTGAGAAGTCAATTTGCAATTCAATAGCTCAAGTCAATCCATTTGCAAGTACCTACAAGAAGAAAGATGAAATGGTCCCCAATCATGTTTTTGGGTCTGGAGGGGATAGTTTAGCAACCCAAGTCCATTGCTCTTGGGTGCTTTACTAAAAGGACAACAAGTAGAATAATGACCAAAATCATTGCAATAGTTGCATGTGCCCATAGTCTTGGAACTAGAGGATTCTCCATGGAAGATTGGAGGTCCTTTACCTTTGTTGTTCCCTTGACTACTATCATACCCCAAACCATGTCTATCAATTTGTTTGGTAGTATGGTGTAGGATATCATTTAGGCTCTTCTTACCAAAGAATCTTTGCAAAGAAGATCTCAAACTATCATTATCATGCATAAGAGAAGTAACAGTAGAAGACAAATGATTGATATTATATGTAGCATGCAAAAGATCATTTTCTAAGCAAAGAGCTTTAGTTAAATAAGAATCTCTATCAATATGAAGAGCAGCAACATCATTCTCTCTACTAGTAGAGCTAGAACAAGATTCATGCACATTGATTTTAGCAAGCAAGGAGGCATTTTCTGTTTCTAATTCTTGCAAAACAAAATCTTTGTCCTTGTTTTCAGATTTAAGAACATCAATGTCATGCATGATAGAATCAACAATTAAAGTATGCTCTTCATTAGAACTAGGCATGAGAGGTTGAGCTTCTAGAAATCTAATCTTATCAAGCAAACTAGCATTTTCAATTTTAATAGAGTCTACTTGACTAAGACAATCATTTTTATCATCAAGCAAGTAAGAATTAGCATATTCAAGATCATCTGGTTCTATATGCAAATTATCAACAATTCTAGCAAGCTTTTTCTTTTTCTTTTTAGAAGATTTAAAGGAGGCACAAATATCATGAATAATAGCAATCAAAGATTATTTATATAAAGAGTTTAGATTTACCTCACTTGAGTCTTCACTTGTTGATGCTATAAGAGCAAAATGGCATTCTCCTTCATCACTAGAGCTTGAGCTTAATCCTTCACTTGAATCTTCACTTGAGCTTGAGTTGGAGGAGCCACTTCTTCTTGTGAAGATGGGCCTTTTTGCCTTGTGGGCAATCTTCCTTGTAGTGACCCTTCTTTCCACATGTGAAGCACTGGATGGAGGAGGACTTGCCTTTGTAGGGTTTACCCTTGGAGTACATGGCATCTTCTTTAGCTTGAGAGGATGGAGAGACTTGTTCCATGATAGCTTCAATTTGAGACTTCATTTCAGCCTTCTTCATTCTCTTTAGCTCTTTCTTCTCTTGTCTTTCTACTTCCTCCCTCTTGTCAAGTGTAGCTTCATGTGCTTGTAGATTTCCAATGAGCTCTTCAATATTGTACAAAAAAGTGCAGAAAAGTGCTTCTAGCCATTGTGGAGTTGCAACAAGTGAGAATAGATCCGTTGCAAGCCACAAAATGGCTAGTTTTCGTTCACAAATGTTCCCATAGGCTAAGAGGCATCCCCAGCTATAAATAGGACCCCTTGGGCTTCATTCCAAGGTTGAGCATTCATTGCAAACTCTATGTGAGGTTCCTATTCTATAGCTGAGTGCTTCCTACAGCCTCCTCTCTCTCTCTAAGCTTAATCACTTGCTACATCCATTAGAGTGAGTAGGAAATCTGTAAGAGAGCTAGTCCTACATGTATATCTTGTGAGGCTCTCACTTCCACCACCTCCTATCTCTCAATTCAATCATGAAGATGAAGGTTCTCTCTCTTAGCTAAGAGAGGTGAAGAAGAATAAGGGAAGGCGTCCCTTGGTGAAGATCAAGGCTGAAGACTTGGAGTAAGAGTGGGTAAGTCCTTAGTGAAGGCAAAAGACTCCTTGCTCAAGTAGGTAAGTCCTTGGTGGAAGCTTCTCCGAGTGAAGGTGAAGTCAAAAGCTGAAGATCCAAGAAGAGTGGGTGATCCCTGCAAGGCTGAAGACTTGTGCAAGAGTGGGTAAGTCCTTGGAGAAGGCCGAAGACTCTTGCAAAGTGGGTAAGTCCTTGGTAAGGTTGAAGACTCTTTGTATTGGATAGGTAAGTATTTTATTTGGTCATGCATTGTATGTCTTATGAATGAATATAAGAGTGCAATAGTTTGGAAGTCCTAGAGGTTGACCTCTCTAGGCAAGTGGACTGACACACTTCTAGTTTGAAGTGTGGAACCACTCTAAATAGGTTGTCTAATTGGTGCATGTTCAGTCTCTCTCTCCCTTGCTATGTATGTTTTAGTTGCACTCAAATTACCTATTTAGCAACTTTATCTTGTCATATATCTTGAAGGTTTAATGAGTTTCTATAAGTGTAACTCGACCGATAGAGTAAAAGACAAAGTCGATATTCAGACCATCGGTCGAGTTTGTCCTGAGGAAACTCAACCGACCAATGAAGATCGATTTGGTCAGTTACTCCATCGGTCGAGTTCTGTGAAAACACAACTCGACCGATGCAATCTCTAGAAAATTGATCAAGGATGATCGGTCGAGTTTTCAGGCTGAGAAACTCGACCAACAAAGTGCCTGCAATCAATTTTCAAGGTTGCATTTAAAGTGCTCTAATATTCGATCTAAGTTCTCTTGATATTTTTCTAAGCTTAATGAAAAGTCATACAATCATTACAAGTGATTTAAAAAATGATTCTAATGGATATACATCATATTACAAACTCCACTTGTATTGACTTTGACTTGTCTTTTCTCCAATTTGATATGCGCAAGTTAGGGCAATTGGAGTGTGCCTATACCTAATCTAAAAACACTCAAGTAGAAGCATTAGACACCAATATGTGTAATGGTTAGTAATCATCCAAACACAGGTTTAGTCAATTTAGACGTGAGTCAACATTGACCTAATTGACCTTGAGTCAACAGTTATAAGAATAAATCACCACAAGGTAGTGTGTGATTTCTTTAAGAAAACATCTTTCACCATTTTGAGATCCCAAGTGAAATGATTACAGATGCATGTAGTGTAGGAAAATATGACATTAGATATGACAACATAAACAAAAGTTTTACTACCTTATTCCCCTTAGATAGTAGATCGTGTCAGCAACAATGTAATGGGAAGGAAGGTTTGCAAGAGATATACTTGACCCTCGAGAAAGTCTAGCGACTATCCCTTGATGCATTGTTAATAATTTCATTAGTCTCACTCTAAAGTTTCCTCTCTCTTCTCTCTCTCTCAAAAATCTCTCTCTTTCTCCTTCTCCCTCCAGACTCTAGACCAGAAAGCAGGTAGAGGTAGTAGCTACTCATCTATCAGTCTATTTTGCCTCATTCGTGTCTATCTACACACCCCTTATTTCACATCTACACTTTTTCCCCTCATTTTGCTTCCCTCCAATTCCCCCCAATTACTATGTTACTTCTCCATTCCCTTACCCTTAACTCATTTGCTAAGAGTGAAGCTTCTCCTTTCTTCTGAACAATAAGTTGCACCTGGATGGCTTTTGCAGCAACCTCTCAGTTGATCATTATGAATAGCGGTTGACTGTGTTCTCCTAGTAGGTGCCAAAAGCCTCCTCACCTCTAGAGTAGTCCACGCGGACCACCAAGAACTCTGTGTTGCCCTACCAAAGTGAACAAGAAAGAGTTGTACCTTCAAACGTCAACCTTCTAGGGTTGATTTTCTATCCCATGTTGTCTCTCCCTTTCTATCCTTCCCTTTTACAGGTAGGACTTACTAGGGTTCTCTAGTTTCTACAACTAGAGACAACAACTTGTGAGAGAGAGATTGTTGTGTCTCTAGAAAGCCTATTTTTAGGAGAGTCAGGGATAGGAGTTCTAATCCATGTGGGATTCAAAGAGACATATTCTCATGATTTTTTTGGAACCTACAAATGATGAACCGGTTGTTTCACAACTGAACCGGTTCATTCACATGTGAGTAGATTGGTTCAACCTTTAAACTAGTGGTTTCACTATGTTTACCAATCACAATTGTATTGGCAATCTATATTCAATTAATGCACAACATGATGTCAACATTAATCCTTGATCCATTTGAAATGATTATTGAACATGGCAGTTCACAAGTTGAACCGATAAATTCACTTAGTGAACAGGTTGGTTCATGACCCAGCTCAGCCAATATTTAGCCAATGCAATTTAAATTACCCTGACACTTGAATCAATCGATTCAACACTTGAACTGGTAGATTCATAGTCTAGTCAGATAATTCTTACACTTTGTTGTTTAAATTGAATACCTAAGCACTTTAGTAGTCAAGTTAAACATCATTCATGAGTAAACTTCTATTCCAAGTGTGTCCTATGAGTATGACCCTATAAGTCCCAAATTACGTTGGCAGTGAATGTCCATAGAAAATTTATGACATCACAACCAATGAGCGGTATCTAACAACACATTATTCCTACCCAAGTATTTTGGAAAGTTGGAGAACAACTTTAACCTACAATATGTGATCACTTTTACCGTGATTGTATAGTTTGTATGTCTCTGATATTCAAGTTGAACTCAAGGCATGGAATCATCATCCTCTTCAACATTCAATCCATGTTCTTTGAGATACATGTAAGTTCACATATCACATATTGAATCACATGAATTTGACCATACTTTTATCAGTCTAGCTTATCAAGTGGCTAAGATATCAATCTTCTATAGGAGGGACAAATCCCATCTATATCACTCCACTCAATCCCCATGTATTATAATGTATTTTTGCATCATCTTTATGGAAACCCTTATTCAAGGACACATTTGATAATGTCAAAGTATATCAAACAACATGTGATGAGTGTAGCAATTTTAGGTCTAAGAATCACAATCACCACTATCACTATGAGAGTTGATTCTGACCATCATTCCATGGTCTCCATGTATCATTCTCAAGGTGGGTTTGTGTGGTACATTGTTCTTTAGCATGTACCTATGTGTTTTATTTGATATCACATATCATAAATGATGACATTTTGTCATCAACCTACTCACATTCTAGTCTTATGTATCATTAACATAACAAGAATATACATACTCTTATCATAATATGATATCATTATTTAGGTCGTCAACCTCAAGACGTATGTCATCTAGTAGCATCACTCTTTAGACATCTACTATTTCTGGGTCATCATTTCATGATTGAGGCAAGAATAATAGATGGAATCACATCTATCATTATCTAATCAGGTACCTAATGGCCCATTACAATCATTGTATGATTGGCTCTTTGGGCATACATACCAACAGACTCCCACTTGCACTTAGATCCAATCACCAACACATTTTATTCCAAGTGATATTAACATGTCCATCATATTTCTACTATGTAAGTGCTTTTATAGTGGCTTAGCAACGTGTGCTTCTAGTTAGTATATTGCAAGTTTCACATCTCCTCATTGTACGACTTCTCGTATGAGATGGAATTATTGTAGTATCCTATCTTAGATTCCTTTCCTATCCAATAGCTCCATTTATTGTCACAATATTTCTATTGTGTAATCAATGGATGGAACCTCCAATAGTATTAAATTCTTGATCCAAAAAATATTTTTAGAACTTAGTTTTTCATCCTTGGTTTCTACTATTTTAAATGATCCAACAATGAAATATGGGAAAAAGAATAGAACAAAATCCAATATTAAGAAAAAGGCAAAGGATAATAGGTAATAAGTAATATTCTTTTGAGAATTTTGTATATTTCTCATGGAGGATATGGGTTATATTTTGTTTACTCATGGTTTTTAATAAGAAATGTTATAAAATTAAAAAATATATAAAAGATAAGAAAGAGAAAAGGATTGACTTAATGTTTAAAATATGCCTTAAAAGGATAAGACATGGATATTAAGAAAAGTGACTTTTCCTTTTGACTTTAAGTCTCAAACCTTTTCCATGGCTAGATAAACTCATTATGGACTTATCCTTAAAATTTGGGATTGAAAGGATTAATAGAATAGAAGTTATGGATTTTTTAGAATCCCTAAAGTGAGAGGATTAACTCAGATTTACATTAAATGTCACAATATATGTTACAACCCAAATTTTTGGGTTCATTTGGTGAGAAATGTAATTTCTCATATTAAAGATAATTGAACAAAGAATGGTATAATTTATTTTGAATACATGGATTTGTTTACAATAGCCTTGATATTTGTGTTCTGGGCTTTATTGTCTATTGGGCCCAAATAACAAAGAAAATTCAATTAGTAATTGAATAATTGAATATTTGAAAAAAAGGGAAATATGGAAACCTCTAGAAGGCACATCCAAAGAGGATTTTGTGCCTCTTGGGTTTCTTGGGTACCAAGGAGTCCAAAGTTGCATAGAGAAGGCAATTAGAAAAGAAAAGTTTAATTAAGTATTTCTTTATTAAGAAATAAATTGAAAATAATGATAAAATGTGGAAAATGAGTGGAAAGAGGCATAAATGAGATTTCTTGGTGAAATTTCGTATCCATGAGGTTGCTAATATTAAAAGGAATGCCAATGAGGAAAATAAAAGAGAAATAAAGAGAAATCCTCAAAATGAGATAGTTTAAATGAGAAATAAACAAGATAATGTGATATAATGCATAAAGATGCATCTAGAAGGATAATAAGTATCCAATAAAAAGAATTTCGAAATCATAGAGTTTCTTGGGATTCAAGGAGTCCCAATAAAGAGGAAAGAAAGAGAAAATACTAAAAAGGCAAAATAAGAGGATAATGTGTTGCATTATTAATGAATTATGTGGTATTTTTTAAAAGGGTGATATTTTCCATAAAGGAAAATAGGATTTCGTGATCAATGGATTGAAAAGCAAGAATAAAGAGAGTAAGTAAAAGGAATTTCGAATTCCTAATAATAGAGAATAACTAAGGATAAAGGGGAGAGAGAAGGTCACTTCTCTTTGAAGGAATTGACTTCCTACTTGGAAAGGGATTCTTGGACTCGTGGATAACCCACCTAGGGCTTCATACCCTCCTCTATAAAAGGTTAGGACCTCTGGGTTGAGCCCAAGGAAATCCCTGCATCCCTTCCTCTCTCATCTCCCTCTTCTTCTACATTGTATTTTCTTAAAACCCTAGATGGAAGAGTTGTGTGTCCATGGCACCACAAGGAGCTATTAACCGATCTCGATGAGCGAAGAACGCACCCACGATGACTTTGGGGAGATCGGCCATCACCCCTTGCATGTGCCTTCATACAGCTCGCGGCCGAAGGTCTGCAACTCGTAGCAGGTCGCGGACTTGGCGTGCTTAGGAGAAGCCACCTCAGCCATGGAACGACGGCGCCCTATGTCCACCAAGGCACGACGGAGGTAGAGGAAGCATCCCCGGTGGCCGTCGAGGTCCGGGGTGGAGAAGGGTAGCCGCAACTTGCTACAGATTAGCACCCAGACCTAGGTCACGCGAGGTTGAAGACAACCCATCACCGTTGGATGGTTCTGCCCTCCGAAGGCTAAAGACTCAACCAACTTACGCGGGGGCAAAGCGGTAAAATTGAAATGTTTTCAACTGAACTAAGATGTGTTGCATGGGAGCGCACACGTGGCGCAATCCGATTGGCCAAAGGTATTCTTATTTTGCAAATATCATATCTTGCTATACGTAACTCTAACAGCAAATAATATATGTATTTTTCTCAAAAATATGAGAGGAATCCAACAAAAATAGTTTTATAGCCTGAATCTGATCATAGTTCGAAATATAGTGTAAATTATCATCTTTAATGAATTAAAGTTTAAGAAACCCTATTTTGAAATGAATAAAGTGTTTAATAGGGTTTAAGGGATCATTAGAGTTGATGTTAACCTGTTAAATGTAAAAAGGTACATTATGCTCAAAAAGGAAGAACTTTGCACGTGATTAGTCTAATTTAGAGTTTATGTGCATAAATATGCTTGAAATTTGAAAAGTACATAAAGTTATCATCTTTAATGATTTAAGTAAGGAAAAACCCTTAGATTTGATGATAGATGGACTTAATGATGTTATTTGGATAATTCAAGATGATATTAACATGTTGTTAATAAAAGTGAAAATAGGATCAAAAAAGGATGATCTTTTATAGAATTGGCTTAATTTATGGTTTCGTGCATGAATATGCATTAATGAGTTTGAAAACCCTAATTTAGGAGAATATGTCTTTTAATTGTTTTAATTGTTCAAATCCATAAATAAATAGGGACATGATGATCCTAAGTTAATGTGGATATAAAAGACTATTAAAATGGATAAAGGTTCATATAAGTAGAAAAGAGTATTTTAGGGTTTGTTGACCTAAAAGGGATAAAGTTTGAGAAATTGATCAAAGAAACCCTAATGAATATTAATGAAACCTTAATGCGGATGAGAAACCCTAGAAAGTGAATCCAAGTCAATAAAGTAGATTCTCGATAAAGTGTGTAATAAATAGAGTGCATATTCTTTTCAGGAATTATGTGGTGATTGAATTGCTTGCTTGGATTTCATTCTTGGTTGGGTTTACTTCATGCTTGTGAAATCATCAAATTAGGTATGTGGTTACGCTTATGAATAATCGCTCAAGTTTCACGGCGATTCCCGAAGTTTTAATCGGTTGCTTGAAAATAACTATTGGATGTCTATTTATTTCATGCAACTATAAAGTGACTATGATTATCACTATAAATGTGTGTATATAACTGGCTAGATCTGGGTCCACCTCTGTGGCTTGTCAAGGCTAAAAAGGGGTAACCTAGAGTAAGGTCTAGGTTATCGTGGGTTAGAAATTGGGCTACCAAGTGTAGTGCCATGAGACCCATTAGCCTACCATGAGTTAAGGAGTGGGCTACTTATGAGTAGTGCCATGTGACTCAACCCTAGAAACTGGTTCACCTATAGGTGGGACCATGAGGGGTTTAATGGGGATCTACCATAAGGAAGGTAGTATCCAGGTCCACTACAGGGATAGCACAGAGGATAGGGTACTCATGGATCGCAGAGTTATATTTAAAACATAATCTTAATTGTTAAATGATTAGTTGAATGATTAGGTTGTTATCATAGTTGCACGTTTATTGTTTCCCCCACATACCAGCTTTGGCTAACCGACATTTTGTTTGTCGGCGTTTTAGGTACAAGCCAAAAGGACAAACAGTAAATCGTCATATTGTGAAATACATGAAGTAAAATATAAGGAGGATTAGTTAGAGTAGAATCCTTAAGTGGATAGAAGTTTAGAGATCCAAGTTTTCAAAAAGGTATGCAAAAATTTATTTTCTTACAACTTTTCAGTATAGTCCGTTAAAATTTGATAATTATTCTTGGTTAATTGCCGAACCTTTCATCCGAAAGTTATGGGTGCGGCTTCGACCTCTCGGTCTCCCTTAATTGGGGGTTATCGGGAGGTGGGATCGTAACAATATATTTCCAAAATAGAAAGTCTCCTTTTTTGGCCTTTATTCATGTGTGTGGCCTAAGGACCATTGGATCCTATATCCAATAGTGATCTTCTTGTCACCTACCTCGGCCAAAAATGGAAATATGAACCTAGTCTTGGTGACCTTCCACAACAATCTTCTTGTGAATTAATGAATGAGCAAACTAGGAAAGTAGTCCAAAGACTTTCGGATATCAAAATGAGCCTAATCATCCTTGGTTTTACCCCCAATGAAAGGAAATAAAATCTTTACCCAATTCTAGATTCCAAGGGCGTCTCATCTGCCATAGACGAGTATTTATAGGGGACCACATACCCTCAGCAAAAATACCAAATCACCTGAGAGCTTAGGTCAAGCCTTGTGCATCTTTCCTGAGTCTTAGTTACTTTGTTGGCCTCATCCTTCATCTCCAACTCTTCTTTCTTCCTTACTCGAGTTCCCATCTTTCGTACCGATGACTCCGACCATCGTCAGAGGAATTGAAGACCCTATTGCGTTCGTGGGAGCATGATAGAGGTGAAGGTGGTCTTCGTACCTATGTTGGTGATCTAGATATAAAATTCAACATCTTTGTTGACTACCTAGATTTTCTCATGAACAAGCAGAGGTAGAAGATGATGGGGTGGCATTATACACATTTTCCCTTGCCCCTCTTCTGATCAGGTAAGGCCCTTATGGTCTTTTCCTCCTCCTTTTGTTTAGTAAGAGCATGTCCACACATGACCCTCAGCCTAGGTGGTATGAAAACACTGCTTAGTGGCGATCTGTTGGTTGAGATTAATTTAATTTGTAAAAATTATAGTAAATCATAAGAATGTCCAATTAAGGAAAGTATATATGAATCTTACTTAGAAAATACGAGAAATTTAATAAAAATATAATCATGACCTAGATCTGCCTCTAATTAAAAAAGAATCAAAAGTTTCTATCTTTAACGTGTTTAATGAATGAAAACCCTAATTTCTAGGTTTTGATGATTGTAATGTGTTTAATTGATCTTAATAATCAAATATTGATCTTTTTGGATAAAAAGGATACCTTGGATCTAATTTGAGAATTAAATTTCATAACTTGATGAATTAGGGTAAAAAGTGCATGTGTTGTTAAGATAAGGGTTTGTAAACCAAAAAGGCATGAAAAATGGTAATTAAAATTTAGGTAGCTAATGGAACCCAAGTCAGTCTAATGGTGGATTTTGGATAAGATAGTAATACAAGGGTATTATGTTTTAATTTTAGGGTAGTTTCTTGATTATTATATCTTTTTCTTATTTTCTTGGACTTCAAGTACTCCAAAAGTATTTGTTTATTCCTAAGACTACTCACTTTAGTTTTCCAGAGTTTTTATGAAGTTTTCTCAATTGATTACAAATTAAAAAGTTAGATGTTTAGTTAATTCCTACAATCTATAAAGTCACTATGGTTATAACTATTAGATGGATATGAAATATGCCTCCTCTGGATGTATGAAATATAAGGAAATGATTAAGCTCCTCAGGCAGAGGATCATCAAAAGGCCAAACCCCAATGTTATCATTTCTACAAGTATGATGGAAATTGGACATCTAGAGAAGAAGGCACCAAAAAAAAGTAATGTAATTATGGAGGATTTAGTTAGTTATTTTTTATTTCATGTTGCAAAATCTTGAAAATAATATCATGTAATTCCTTAATGGAAAGTTTAACTTGTACAAAGGATTTCTCAATTTAGTGAAAATTATTAATTATTTCTGGTTAATTACTAAATGATTGGTCTGGTATTTATGGTAATGACCCTTGCCCTATCAATCCACCTGAATAGGGGATAATAGGAGGAGGGATATTTGGTATCAGAGTTGGTTTACCAATTAACCTCTAATAATTATTAAATATCAAGATTTTTGTAGATCCCAAAGGGAATTATTAGAGTGTTTTCCAATGATGATGGTGTCTAGAAAGGACCAGAATCTGGGGGCTGGAAAGACTTTTCTCCACATTGCTAGTTGGCTTATGAGTAATCCCAAAACTGTGCATCTGGCCTAGACAAAGTCATATGATTTCACTCAAAATAAAATTCCTCTTGGATTTCTCATGTACTTTCATCACTTCTCTACCCCCTTTTACTCACAAAACCCTAGGTACCTACAATTGTTCCCTTTATCCCTTTCTGAGCACTTGGTTTATGGATATTAGGGGCCAATGCATCCTCCACCAAATATTAAAATGCATGAGACCAAGATGTCATGGACATAATCTTTTATGATGCTTTAATACCCAAAGTATGAAACTGAGGTTAACTTATGTGAAACAACATGGCATGTGGAAAGGACACTATAAACTATGTTGAATACCTTGGAACAAGGCCCTCTCACAAGATGAATCCCTCCTCAAAGAAGAGAAGGTACATGGAGGGTGAATCCTCTAAGAAAAGGAAGAGGGAAGGTGAGGCCTCCAGAGAGAAAAGCCCTAAAACCAAGGCCATCCCCTTCAACATACCAAACCCTAAAGATGGTCCTAACCTGGAAGATGATGCTATGATAAAAGATGAGCCCAAGGGTGCAACAGGCTCTAGACCAGTAGGACAAGTGGTAGTCCACGCCCTAGATGCGATGTGGATGGAGAAACAAAAGAAGTTGATAGAGGCCATTACTTCCCTAGCCCTTAGAAAAGTTGCCTGAAGTGAGAATGGTGAACCTCTGACCATCTGCCCTCACCTCAGAGCGATCATTCTTGATTTCCTCAATCTCAACATAGAGAAGTTCTAGGGTCAAGACAAGATCTAAGTGGTCGATTAAGCTGATGCTAGACTGTTATCTATGGAAAATTGCTTCCGCACACTAGAAGTGCAATCCAACAAGAAGGTCTTGTTTGCCACCACCTCCTTGAAGGAGCTGCAAAGATATGGTAGGAAAACCACATCATAGGTTATGAATGGACTATAGAACCCCGTGCTTGGGAAGACTTCTGCACCACCTTCACTGCACGATTCATTCCAAATATACCACAAAAGAAAAGGAGAATCAGTTCATGCTACTTAATCAGGGAAATATGAGAGTATCAAATTATGCTTGAAAGTTCCTCCTTCTTGAGATCTATGGCTACATTTTTATTGAAGAGCATTGAGTAAAACGCTTTGTGCAGCATCTGCATCATCAGATAAGGACCCATGTGATGTCAATCAAACCCAAAATTTCACTGAAGCTCTCAACTTCGCCCTAGACATGGAGAGAAAATGATGTCGTTGTAGAACCAGCCCAAAGGATATTTAGAATTCACTGAAGGCACAACAGAACCAAGACATGTTAATAGAAGACTCAAGGTCACAACAATGGTAAGGGAAAAAAGAGGGGAAAGGGAAAACCCAACACTAAGAAATGTCAGAATGGGGCATCCCCGAAGTGAAGTAACTGTGGAAGATTTCATGTTGGGAAGTGTCATTTCAAGAATAATGTGTGATATCGATGCCTACAAGAAGGGGCACTTCCAAGCCAATTGTCCCCTTCTTCCTCCACAAGGTTAACATCTAGTGGCATCCTAGCTAGTGGTAGCAACACAACTAGCAGTTACAGCCCCACCAGGAGCAACCCCAACTGCATGTGAATGTCGACATGCTCGAGTTTCGTCATCGTAAATGAAGTGGCACAAGCTAATGCTGAGAATCTAATAGAGGGTAACCGCCCTTAGAATTATTTTCCAATCTTTAAATATGTAAAACAATAGTAGTTGATTATCTTGAAAACAATGTAGGCATGCTTGAAATTATGGGACAAAATGTAAAATCTCTATTAGAATCTAGTTCTACAAATACTTTTATTTCAAGAAATATTGCAACTATGCTTTGTTTGGACATCAAGGATTTCAGAAATGTTTAGGATGTCACTACCCCGAGTCATCAAATCTTTACATCTCTTTGGAAAACCCTAGTTATTTCCATTAAATACTTGAATAATGAACTCCCTATGGATTTTATCATCCTTGACATGAATGACTTTAATGTAATCATTGGCATGGGTTGGCTTTATACTTATAGAGCATAGATAGAATGTTGGGAAAAGAAAATAAGAATAGAGAGACCACATCACCCACCTTTTACCATCAAAAGTAGAAGGATGATACAACTAGTTTGTATGTGTCAGACTGGAAGTCTAAGAAGATGATAACCAAGGGTTGTCAAGCATTACTAACATCACTCACCGATCCAGAGCCTAAGGTGCATCCTTTAGAGGAAATAGAAGTAGTCAGGGAGTATGCATATATGTTCCCAGGTGATTTTCCTGGTGTACCTCTGGAGAGGGATGTGGATTTCTTGATAGAATTAGCTCCCGAGATGAACCCTATTTCTAGAGCACCTTACAAGATTGCCTTCGCTGAGTTGTTTTAACTAAAAAAGCAACTATAGGAATTGCTAGACAAAGGCTTCATCTGACCTAGCACCTCTCTAAGGGAAGCACCAATCCTCTTTGTAAAGAAGAAGGATGGATCACTTTGTATATGCATACACTATAGAATGATAAATCAGGTTACCATCAAAAACAATATCCTTTACTTTATATGGACGACCTATTTGACCAAATCAAGTTTGCATGAGTCTTTTCGAAGATCGACATGAGATATGATTCTCATCAGTTGTGAGTCAAGAGTGAGGATATCCCAAAGACCACTTTTCAAACCCTCTATGGACATTACAAGTTTATAGTCACGGAATTTGGGTTATCTAATTCCCTGAGTGTGTTTATGAACCTCGTGAATAGTGTGTTCCAACTTTTCCTTGACTACTTTGTCATAATGTTCATAGATGACATCCTAGATTACTCTGATAACTTAGAGCAACATCGTGAGCACCTGGTTTGAGTCCTAAATATCCTAAGAAAGTAGAAGTTCTACGGGAAATTCTCAAAATGTGAATTGTGGATAGACCGTGTCATGTTTCTTGAACACATTATCTTTGGAGGGACCATCTCAGTATATCCTACCAAAGTATCGATTGTACGTGATTGGCCAACACCAAAGAACCCCACTGAGATTCACATCTTCTAAGGATTGGCTAAGTATTACCGGCAATTCATCAAGGATTTCTCAAAGACCATTTTACCCCTCACCAAGCTCACCCAAAAAGATTAGAAGTGTGGTCCAACTTGTGTGAAGCTCAATTCTAGGAGTTCAAGGAGAAGCTGACCACGACCCCTATGTTGAATCTGCCATCAGGCAATGAAGGTTTTGTGATCTTTACCGATGCTTCAAAGATGGGACTTGGATATGTGTTAGAGAAGAATAAACATGTTGTTCTTATGCCTCTAGACTTCCCAAGCCAAATGAAGCAAACTACCCAACACATGATCTACAATTAGCGGCACTTATTCATGCTCTAAAAATCTAGCGGCACCATCTATATGCAGCTTCCTTTTAAATCCTCACTAGCCACAAAAGCTTGAAGTAACTTTTGACTAAGAAGGAGCTAAACCTGAGACAAAGACAATGGATGGAGTATATGAAGGACTATGATTTCACCATAACCTACCACCCAAAAAAGTTAATGTAGTCGCATATTCCCTCAATCGGAAATAGCTCAGATGTGCGACTATCATGTCTACCCAATGGAGAAAATTGGAGGAGTTATCAAGATCGTCTCCGCAACCATTGGATGACCAAATCCATTTGTGTAACATTCAAATAAACCTTGACCTATTGACTAAGTTCGTAGCTGCCCAGTTAACTAGCCTAGTGCTAGAAAAGATGAAAGGTTTTTGGGAGAAACTACAAACACACCTTTCGGTGGGTGTGGATGGTGGGATCAGATACAAGAGTCGTATTTGGGTTCTTGAGGATTCCCCATGGAAAACTCATATCTTTTAGCAATGTCATGGTTCCAAGTATACTATACACCCTGGTACCACCAAGATATTTAAAGACTTACAATGATTTTTTTGGTGGTGTAGAATGAAGAGAGACATAGCCACATATGTGACCAGTTGTCTCACGTGCTAGATAGTGAAGGATGAACACCTATGACGTGATGGATTACTGCAAAAATTTAGATTCTTGAGTGGAAATGGGACCATATCACTATGGACTTCGTGGTGGGTCTCCCTAATATGAAGAAAGGTCATGATGCAATATGGGTTGTGGTGGACCACCTAACCAAGTTAGCGTACTTCCTAGACTTAACGATCACTGCCAAGGTGTCATACCTAACCCAACTATATGTTAGAGAAATAGTTCATTTGTGTGGTGTTCCAAGTTCAATTAGATATGATCACGACCATAAGTTCACCTCAAAGTTGTGAAGCTAGGTGCATGAAGAACTCGGTACAAGGTTGAAATTCAACATTGCCTATCACCCCAAGATTAATGGAATGTCAGAAAGAACGATCCAGACTTTAGAAGATCTGTTGAGAGCATGTGTGCTCAATTGGGATGGATCATGGGAGTAGTATTTACCTTTAGTAGACTTTTCCTATAATAATAGATACCAATCTAGTATTGGGATGCCTTCATACAAAGCTCTATTTGGAGACCTTGTCGGTCACCACTTCACGGGGATGATGTCAGTGAGAGGACCTTGTTGAGTCTGAGTAACTACATTATACTCTTATAAGGTCACTTTTATCAAGAAAAGGCTAAATAGATCCTAAGATCGGCATAAGTCGTATGTTGATGCAAAGCGGACATATTTGCACTTTATTGTAGGCGATAGTGTTTCTGAAAATCCGACCCCTTCGAGCTATAGCTAAGAACTGAGGACTGGGTTTGTTTGAGATCCCAGAGAGGATTGGTGAAGTGTATTATCATCTAGACTTACCCCCACAATATAGTATGATGCATGATGTGTTCCATGTGTCAAATCTGAAGCTCTATGTGAAGGATCGTAGTCATCTGCTGAGCATTGAACCTATTGAACTCCAAGGGATGCTGACATACCCTGAGTCACCTATGAGGGTATTGGATACCAGGGTGAAAGAACTCGGGAACAAAAAGATAGATATCGTAAAGTTTCTCTAGAAGCACCGTGGAGAGGATGAAGCCACATGGGAGCTAAAGACGTACATGGAAAAGTCCCATTCTGAATTGTTTATACGATTAGTCAAATTTTGAGGAAAAAATTCCTATAAGAGGGGGAGAATGCTATGACTTGGTTTTTCACATGAATTTATATAATTGAAATGCAATTGTTTGAACAAAAAGGACATATTAGAAATATGTTATGCTTTATTTTTAAAAGTATGAATTTCTTTTGCAAATTCCCCTTTGTGGTGAAATTCATAGTTTTTACTAGTTTTATTTATCCAATAGAAAAATATGGGAAAAGGAATAGAAGAAAATTTAATATTAAAAAAGGCAAGGGATAATAGGTAATAAGTAATATTCTTTTGAAAATTATGTAGATTTCTCTAAAAAGCAGTTTGGATGACCACTGTGGGTTAGATTTTGGTTTCATATGGTTTTAAATAAGAAAGGTTAGCAAAGGATAAAGAAAGATAAGAAAGAGAGAAGGATATAATTAATGTTTAAAATATGGCTTATAAGGAGGAGACTTGGATATTAAGAAAAGTGACATTTCTTTTTCATTTTTAATCTCAAACCTTGTCCACGATTAGACAAAGTTATTATGGGCTTTCCCTTAAAATTTGGGATTGGAAGGGTTAATAGAATTGGATTTATGGATTTTCTAGAATCCTTAAACTGTGAGGATTAACTCAAATTTACATTAAATGTCACAATATATTTCCAAAATAGAAAATCTCTTTTTTTGTCCTTTATCCATGCTTGCGGCCTAAGCACCATTAGATACCAGATCCAATGGTGATTTGCTTGTCACCTACCTCGATCAAAGATTGAAATATGAACCCAATCTTGGCAACCTTCCATAAAAATCTTCTCATGAGTTAATGGATGAGCAAACTAGGAAAGTAGTCTAATGACATTGGGAATCAAAATGAACCCAACAATCATAGGTTTTACCCACAATGGAAGGAAATTAAAGCTTTTCCCAATTCTTGATTCCAAGGGCATCTCTACCACCATAGAAGAGTATATATAGGGGATTGTAGGCCCTATGCAAGACTACCAAATCGTCTCAGAGCTTTGGTCAAGCCTTGCACATCTTTCCCTAGTCTCAATTACTTCATTAGTCTCATCCTTCATCTTCACCTCTTCTTGCTTCCTCACTGTCATTCCCCTCTTTTGTCCTGACAATTTTGACCATTGTTAGAGAAATTGAAGACCCTGTTAAGTTCGGGGGAGCATGATAGAGTTGAATGTGGTCTTGGTACCATTGTTGGTCATCTTTATATCAAAGTCAACATCGTTGTTGACTGCCTGGCTTTGTTCATGAATGAGCATAGGTAGAAGATGACAAGGTGGCTCTTCACCCTTCTATCCTTGCCCCTCTTGTGATGAGGTAAGGTCCTTATGGTCTTTTCTTCCTCCTTCTATTTAGCTGAGTGTGTGTCCACACAGGCTCACTTGGCCTAGGTGGTGCGAGCACACTGGTCATCCCATCCTAGTTGGCAAGGTTAGGACCTGTGTTGCCTAGGTGGTGGCTTATGATTGCTTGAGATTAATTTAATTTGTAAAAATTATAATAAATCATAGGAATGTCCAATGAAGGAAAGAAATACTTGAATCTTACTCAAAAAAAATTTGAAATTCAATAAAAATTTAATCATGACCTAGATCTACCTCTAATTCAAAAAGTACCCATAGTTTCTATCATTAATGTGTTTAATGAATGAAAACCCTAATTTCTAGGTTTTTATAATCGTAATGTGTTCAATTGATCTTAATAATCTATTTTTGGATCAAAAGGATAACTTAGATGTAATTTTAGAATAAAAATTCATAACTTGATGAATTATGGTAAAACAATGCATATGTTGTTAATATTAGGGTTTTAAACCAAAAAGACATGAAAAATGGCAATTAAAGTTTAGGAAGTTAAAACCCCAACAAAACCCTAATTGGGAACCCAAGTCTGTCTTAATGGTAGACTTTGGATAAGATAGTAATACATGGGTATTATGTTTTAATTTCATGGTAGTTGCCTAATTGTTTGCTCTTGTTATTATTTGCCTAATGTTTTAAGTACTCATGAGAAAGGTATGTGGTTAGGCCTAAAACTACTCACTTTAGTTTGCCAATGTTTTTCTGAAGTTTGCTGGATTGATTGAAAATTAAACATTTGGATGTTTATTTGATTCCAATAATCTATAAAGTTACTATGTCTATCACAATTATATGGACATGACTAGCTTGAACCCTATGCCTCCTCTAGATGTGTGAAAGATAAGGAAAATGATAACTAAGCCCCTGGTGTAGAGAATCATAAAAAAGTGAAACCCTTGGGTGTGGAAGACTGATATGGCACCAAGTAATTGAGGGAGAAGGTGGCCTATGTCCACTGTAGGGACAAAACCCAAGAGGGGTTCCACAGAGGTTGGATAAATAAGGGTTATTTAGTTATGATGAAAATGTTAATTTTATTTTTGTAACCATAATTGTCGAGTATATGTTGTTACAACTACATGTCAACATTTTATTTCCCCCAAATACCATTATAACTTGTATTACTGACCAATTTTTGTTTTCTCAATGTTTTAGAATAATTTGTTATCATTTCTGTAAGTATAATGGAAAATGGACATCTAGAGAAGAAGGCACTAAAAGAAAAAAATAATGTAATTCTAGATGATTTAGTTAGTTAGTTTTAATTTCATGTTGCTCACTCTTGAAAATAATATCATGTAATTCCTTAATGGAAAGTTTGAACGTGTACAAACTCTTTCGCAATTTAGTGAAATTTATTTATTAATTATATTTAATTGCTAAATCATTGGTCATATATTTTTGGTAATGGCCCTTTCCCTCTCGATCCTCCTGAATAGGGGATAACAGGGGGAGGGGTCCATTAGAGTATTCTTTGTTGTGTACAAAACACCTAGATACTCAGCTTCTATTGTAGAATTAAACAACTATCTCTTGCTCGACACATTTCCAACTTACAGCTCTCACTTTTTGGTCAAACACAAATTTAGAATGCGACCATTAATTTTATTTGTCATTTTCAAAGTTTGCATCAATGTAACCCTTTACACTCAACTCTTCATTATTACCATAACTAAGGAACTAATCCTTTTAGTGCTTCTCAAGTATTTAAGGATGTTCTTTATAGTAGTCTAGTGACCTTCACTAGGATTTGATAGATATCCTCTCGTCATGTCCAATACATACAAGATAATAGCATGAGTACATAATATTGCACACATGATAGATCCAATTATGAATGCATATGACATCTCATTTATGTTTTCCCATTTTTCATAAGAACTAGGACACTAGGCTCTTGTGAGATGATGCGATGATTTTGTGTCGCATTTATAGACTTGTTTTATATGTGTTTTATGCATTTGTTAGTCATTTTGTTGGTTAATATTGCATAATTCATCTGCTTTGGTCTATGATACGTCTCTATGTTAAATCTCCCCTATTTTCATATTTTGAGCATAAATTATCACAAGAATATGTTTTGTTTCGGCTTATGTGGTTTCGTGTTGAAATTTTAGGAAAAACAAGTATTTGCTTCTGTCGATACCATCGACAGTGATCGATACTAGTCGACCAGACCACAGGCTGCCAGCTGTAAGGAGCAGAACAAAGTCGATACTATCGACCTGGAAGTCGATGGTATCGACATACCATCAGGCTGCTGGCGAGAAGTGAGTCGATACTATCGACGCATAGGTTGATACTATCGACTGGTGGAGCTACAGCGACGCGAAAAGATAAAACTGACGCTACAGATATCGATACCATTGACCCGCGTCGATGGTATCGACCCAGCATCAGGCACTCCCAAGAAAAGAAATGAAGTTCGGCCACTATCGCAGATGGTCGATACTATCGACCCGCATCGATAGTATCGACACTGTCAGATACAAGTTTGGTTCAGATTGATCTAAATCTGACGGCTGTGATATTTTGGCGACCAAACTCGGTGATTATACCTAATGACGATGCCCAAGGTCAAAGGAGGACGTCATTAGCCGCTGCACACATCCCGAGAAGGGGTGGAGAGAAGAACGGAGCCCAGAAGCACACCCCAACCATTCTGGACGCTGAAGAAGATGTTTTCCACCATCGAAAGGCGGGAGAACGTGGATTCTATGCAAGGGAACGCTTGGATCTTCTCCGTTCAGGGGTTTCACCACTCAATCACATTTTTCGCCATGTTTCTTCTTTTCTCTACCATGTTTTGCTTTGAGATGAACATGTGGGGCTAATCCCCTTTATCTTTAGATTCAGGAGTAGCCCAGGGAAGCATTATATGACAATTTTATCATAGTGATTCATTATTTATCTCTTAAATCTGTGGTATGAATTCATTTTCTCAATTATATTGTTATGCTTGATCACCATAATAATAACCTAATGCCCTTAATTACTTTGAAAGAAGAATTAACGGTTGAAAAGAGACGAGTTCACATTAATTGACAAATCCCTTGAACAAGGCGGTGTAAGGTTGATGGTGATAACCCAGAGGTCGATATTAATGCACCTAGTTTAGGGAATAGGTTACTACGATGGTGGAACTGACCTAGACATAGGTAGTGAATTGTACCACGATAGTGGGCAATTCTGACTACAGGCCACTACCCGGATAGAGAGATGAACTTGAATTATTATATAGAAATTCATACAATGAAAACCCACGGTGAAACCGCAATCCTAAAGATCTCCTCTTGAATTGGTTAAACTAAGCATTTAATTGATTGCTTTTCTTTCTTTTATTTTTATTTTTATTTTCTTTTAATCAACTTCTAAACTCTTTTAATCGATCTAGCTGATTGTGAGTAGTTAGTAGTAGTCTTCGATAATTCAGTGTCCCTGAGTTCGACTTGGGCCTCACAAAGGCCTATATTACATTGACGTGTATACTTGTGTTCTACGCACGGTAAAATCATGTCAAGTTTTTGGCGCTGTTGTCGGGGACACGACAATTGTCGGCACTACGAGTGCTGCAAGCGGCCACTCTAGGCCACTTTTTATTTTATAATTTCATTTTCATTTTCAAAAAATTCATTGCTTATCTTCCACATTTTGTATTTGTCTAGCAAGGTACTGAACTCAATCTACTATTTTGCAGGTACCTGTGCATGGTGCAGACGTGTAGCACCGATTACACGCATCAGGCACCAGAGGTTCCACTGCTGGAACTGGACAACAAGGAAGATTACGAGCAGGACCAACAAGAAGAAATTGATTCCGAATTTGAACAAGGAGGAATGGCAGAGGAACAGACAATATGGGAGAAGATCAAGGCTTCTTCTTCATCTGCTTCAAAGGGACCGATCAAGAAGCAGGCGATCAATATTCTGACATACAAGATCGATCCTGCGTTAATCAACTTGGTGAAGTCGAATGCATTCCATGGGCTCAAGAATGAAGACCCAGTCACGCATATAAGTCAATTTGTGGAGAATTGTGATATGATAAAAATAGACAGATTTCCACAAGAGACTCTCTACTTGAATCTCTTCCTGAGTTCTCTAGCGGGAAATGCACGAGAGTGGTTGCACAAACTGGACGATGAATATGTGGAATCCTGGAACCACATGGTGGAGGTTTTCTTTGAAAGGTTCTTCCCGCCTGAGAAGACCAATGACATGATCAGGAAGATCCATAACTTCACTCAAAAAGCAGACCTACTCTAAGACCTGGGAAAGGTTTCAGATCATGCTTAGGCGGTGCCCGCATCACGGGCTTGACAAGGAGACATAGGTCAAAATCTTCTATTTCGCTCTCTCCGAGCATGATAGAAGTAACCTTGATTCAGCAGGCTCAGGATTCTTCTTGAACAACACAGACACCAAGTGTTGGGAAATCCTCAGGAACATGGCCAAGAAGCAATCGTGGGGCGACAGGGACGCTACTGAGCACGTTCAAGTCGTGGGGGAGTCTAAAGCAATCAAGGAGCTGAATGAGAAGATGGACCTTCTCGCTAAGAAACTCCTCGCAAAGGAAGATACTGAGTCTGAGGATGAGGCTCAAGTCAAGTTCATGCGGCAGGAGCAAGGCTACAGAAATAATGATTACTCATGGAGAAAGGACAAGAAGTTCTCTTGGAAGGATCTGAACAACTTCTTACAGGATCCTGATGCAAAACCCCAGCTAGCAGCAGAGGATAAGAGCACGGAATTGCTCAATCAAGTAATAAAGTAGAACCAAGAATTAATGAATACTTTCGGCCAGCAGATCAAGCAACAGGGGGAATTCATGAATCAGTTTGGGCAGACATTGCAGAGTCATGGGGCTCAGATGAGAACTATAGAGACGTCTATGGCGCAAATGGCAACTGAGATAGCAAGTCTGAAGAAGCCAGCGCAGCAAGGTTTCCCGGGTAACACAAACATTCCAGGGGGAAACCAACAGGCGAAGGCAATTTTGCTAAGGAGTGGAAAGAAAATTTTAAACCCCAGGGCCGATGAACCAAGCAATCCCCAAGCAGAAATTGAAGGTGGGGCCACTGAGGAGCTGCCCATACCGGCCACAGAACTAGTTGAGGATATAGTAGTGGATGCTACTGAAGACCCTATTGCAAATGAGGAGGAGACGCAGAAAAGGACGCCTTATGTGCCATCGCATCAAAGGGCACAGGCTGTCCCGGTCCCATATCCGAATAGCACAAAAGCAAGGAAAGTGGATGCCCAGTTTAAAAAATTTCTAGACAATTTTAGAAAGCTTTCTGTCAATATTCTGCTTTTAGAAGCAATAGAGAAAATCCCCTCCTATGGCAAGTTTTTGAAAGACATTATTACTAAGAAGAGGAAAATCCCAGACACGGAGGTAGTGGTGTTTAAGGAGCAGGTGAGTGCCTTCATAATGGGCACATTGCCACCAAAGAGACAGGATTCGGGCTGCTTCAACATCTCATTTTACATTGGAAAAGTGAAGTTTGGTGAGGCGCTATGTGATTCCGGAGCGAGCATTAATTTGATGCCCCTTTCTACATTCAAGAAACTGGGATTAAAAGAGTCAAGGCAAAGCAACATGACAATCCAATTGGAGGATAATTCTGTGGTAAAGCCATATGGTATTTGTGAAGATGTGCTAGTGAAAGTAGATCGATTTATATTTCCAATAGATTTTGTCGTCATGGAGATGCAAGATGAACAAGGCAATGAGTTACTACTCGGTCGACCCTTCCAAGCTACAGCTGACATGATACTCGAGATGGGGAGAGGCCGGTTGACCTTGGGTATCGCTGATGATCGGTTTGAGATGGTCATGCCTTCCAGCATCACGTCACCTAAAGCCAAGGAGCAGTGCCACATGGTAAAGCATTTTGATCACAATATCTCACTTTGTCTAGGGAAGCCATTTTTAGATATGGCTCATGTAATGACCAAGGTGGAAAAAGGGACATTGGTTGTAGACATCATGGAGCAGACCAAGGTGGTATCCCTTGGAAAGGCTATAGGTTTTTCAAATGATGAGGAGGAGGACATTCCTACTTCTACAGAAGATGATGCAATAGCAAGTGCTATTTTTGATGCATATCCAGAATTACCACTTGAAGCCTGCTTGGTCAACATAGCACATGATTGGATGAGAAGCAAGTCACTGCAGGAGTGTGCCAAGCTGCTTCAGATGTTTCCATGCTTTTACGTGAGGTACTATGAAGATCTTGGCAAACTCCCACCACCGCTTCAGTCGTCCTTAATCAGCCCACCAGAATTGGAGTTGAAGCCATTACCACTGCACTTGAAGTACGCATTTCTAGCTGAGGAAGAAAAGTTGCCTGTGATTATTTCAGCATATCTGAGTGTCGAGGAGGAGGACCAGCTGCTTATTGTGTATAAGAACCACCGAGGAGCATTCGGGTGGTCTGTTGCAGATATCAAGGGGATCTCCCCTACTTTGTGCCAGCACAAGATTCGGCTCGAGGAGGGAGCCAAGCCGGTGATTCAGCTGCAACGTCGACTAAATCCGAGCATGATGGAAGTTGTTAAGAAGGAGGTGATTAAGCTTCTTTCTGCATGTATCATCAATGCTATTTCTGATTCGACGTGGGTGAGTCCTATGCAAGTAGTCCCTAAAAAGGGGGGAATCACTGTTACCCAAAATCTTTTCAATGAACCGGTCACCACCCGCTTGGTAACCGGGTGGCGTGTTTACATAGATTATCGTCGATTGAATGCCGCTACACTAAAGGATCACTTTCCTCTTCCATTTATTGATCAAATTTTAGAGCGCTTAGCCGGCCGATTACATTTTTGTTTTTTGGATGGTTATTCGGGGTACAATCAGATTTCGATTGATCCTAAGGACCAAGAGAAGTCCACCTTCACTTGTCCTTATGGAACGTTTGTGTACCGCCGTATGTCTCTTGGGTTATGTAATGCACCGACGAACTTTCAGCGTTGTATGCTAGCCATTTTTTCTGATATGGTAGAACGCTGTCTAGAGGTTTTTATGGATGATTTCTCAGTTTATGGTGCATCCTTTGATGAGTGCCTTTACAATCTGGATAAGGTGTTGCAACATTGTGAGGACACGCATTTGGTCCTCAATTGGGAGAAATGCCACATGATGGTCAGCGAAGGAATAGTACTAGGAGATAAAGTGTCTAGCAAGGGTTTAGAGGTAGACCCGATAAAAATTGAAGTGATTTCCAAATTGCCCCCACCGAATTCGGTTAAAGGGGTGCGGAGTTTCTTAGGTCACGCCGGTTTCTATCGTCATTTTATAAAAGATTTTTCTAAAATCGCCAAACCTTTATCTGAGCTTTTAGAAAAGGATGTTGTATTTGACTTTAATGAAAAATGTCTACATGTGTTTAACGTGCTCAAGGAAAAATTGATTTCTGCACCGGTTGTGCAAACACTGGATTGGACCAAGCCGTTCGAACTAATGTGTGATGCATCCGATTTCGCCGTTGGGGCTGTGTTGGGACAGCGGGTGGACAATAAACCCGCTGTGATTTTCTATGCATCTAAAACTTTAAATGACGCCCAACTCAATTACACGACCATCGAGAAGGAATTGCTTGCCGTTGTTTTCACTTTTGAAAAATTTCGGCAATATCTAGTTGGATCGAAAGTCGTGGTATGGACGGATCATGCCGCCATCAAGTATTTGATGGAGAAAAAGGATGCCAAACCTAGATTGATTAGGTGGATCTTACTTTTACAGGAATTTGATATTGAAATCAAAGACAAGGCAGGGATTGAAAATGCGGTCGCGGACCATTTGTCTAGGTTAGAGAGGGTAGATGAACATGATTTACACATACCCATTACCGAGACATTTCCGGATGAACAGCTTTTGAGAGTGAAATCGAAAGACCCGTGGTTTTCTTATATTGTGAACTATCTTGCCTGCAAAATCATCCCGGATGATTGGACGTATCAAGAGAAGAAGAAAATTTTCCATTCTTTACGTTATTATTTCTGGGATGACCCTATTCTCTTGAAGAAATGCAGGGATGGTGTTTTACGCAGGTGTGTGCCAGAGGAGGAATACGAAAGTGTTCTTCGTCATTGCCACACACTGCCGATGGGTGGCCACCATGCAAGCTCTCGCACTACAGCCAAAGTACTGGAAAGTGGCCTATACTGGCCTACCTTTTAGGGATGCTTATGAGTTTGTGCGGCAATGTGATTCCTACCAAAGGGCGGGTAACGTTCTGAAAAGACAAGAGATGCCCCTTAATGTATTCCAGGAGATTGAGATGTTTGACTTATGGGGTATAGATTTTATGGGACCCTTTGTGTATTCTAATTCTAATTTGTATATTCTTTTGGTTGTTGATTATGTGTCGAAGTGGGTAGAGGCAATACCCACAAGGACTAATGATTCTGCTGTAGTGTACAGGTTTGTTAAGGAATACATTTTCTGCAGGTTCGATGTGCCCAGAATGATCATTAGTGATGGAGGTACGCACTTTCAGAATCAAAAGTTCGTGGCACTATTGAGAAAGTACGAGGTCAAACATAACATTGGTACCCCGTACCACCCGCAAACTCAAGGCCAAGTGGAGGTCTCCAATCGAGAGATTAAGAAGATTTTGGAGCGTACTGTGGCTTCCACGAGGAAGAATTGGAGTGCCCTACTACCGGATGCGTTGTGGGCATACAGGACGGCATACAAGACACCTATAGGCAGCACGCCTTTTAGGTTGGCTTATGGTCGGCCTGTCATTTGCCGGTAGAGTTCGAGCACAAAGCGCATTGGGCGTTGAGGAAGCTAAACCTGGGTTATGATGAAGCAGGAAAGAAGAGGTTACTTGAACTCAATGAACTTGATGAGCTGCGAATGAATGCATATGAAAGCTCTCGGATATACAAGGAGCGCACAAAGTTGATTCATGGCCGCCATATTCAGATGTGCGTCTTCAAGAAAGGGGATCGCGTACTTTTGTTCAACTCCAGGTTGAAGATGCATCCCGGGAAATTGAAATCCTGATGGAGTGGACCATTCACAGTGGAGGAAGTCAGGCCACATGGCGCAATCATGGTGTGCGATGGTGATGCTACATTTTTGGTTAATGGTCAAATATTGAAGCTGTATTTTGGTGAGGATTTCACAAGGAAAGTGAATGAGGTCAAACTCATTGCACTTCTGACTGCATGATGAGCTTTATTACGTCTAGCCTAAGACGTTAAATAAGGGCACTTGTTTGGAGGCAACCCAATCATGGGAACCTTAGTTAGATTCTTTCACATTTGCACTTTAGTTTGGTTTGGTTTTATTTTTATTGTAAAAAAGATACCGTGATCGTTTGTTTAATGTGCAGGAATGAGGCAGAGTCGATACCATCGACCCTTGTGTCGATGGTATCGAGATGGGTACAGGTTGATGGCTGTAGAAATTACTCTGCATCGATACTATTGACGGCCTCGTCGATGGTATCGACTTGGCATCAGGTTGATCGTAAAGAAGAGGTCGATAGTATTGACAGCCCTGTCGATACTATCAAGTTCTCTGGAGATTTTCAACCGATTTTCATCAGTAATGTCGATACTATCGACACCCAAGTCGATGGTATCGACCAAGGACATGAAGAAGGCGGCGGTCGGGCCTCGCGAGGGTGTTTCCCTAATCAGATGTCGATACTATCGACTTGTGTCGATGGTATTGACGTGACACATCACCGATCCGTGAGAGGAAATTAACGGCGATCGCTACACCAAGAGAGTCGATCCGTGGGGAGCGTCGATACTATCGACACCCATCGATGGTATCGACACGTCAGCAATTCGGGCCCCCACATCGGGCTATCGTCAGCCGTCGATACTAGTGGTGTGATGGACTGTGCTACATGAGTCGATACTATCGACTCGCATCGATTGTATCGACGGGCGCACAACAACGCCGGCCTCAACTATAAAAGGGTGGTGTTTGGGTCATATGACGTCACACCTTCAGAACTTCCTTCTACCACATGTGTTGTGCGCATTGTTGAGCAACTGGAGCCCGACTACGAGCATCTAGGAGTGAGTTCTTCACCGAGCATTCTTCACCGAGCCGTCATGAAGCGGAGATCGTCTTCTCTGACCTTCATCGAGCTCCGTCTTCCAGTTCTCTTTCTTCTACGACGATGGTGCGTACAGCCGGTGCGTCTTCTTCTCGGGCAAACCCGATGGAGATCCCTAAGTTCATTCCTCCTCGCCCCAGATCAATCCCTCATCCCCGGATTGTTCATCCTTCCCAGGAGGTCCGGAAGGTGTATGAAGAACTGATGAAGAGGCGGATCGAGCCGACTCGATATGTCGATCAGACTATGATCCGTGACTTGGAGTTCGAGGCGAATCTTAAGTATGTTCTCAAAGGGTAAGCACAACAGACGAACAGGAGGCCCGGCGAGATGGAGTATCATGCAGACGGCCAACCTTTCTTCGGCGAATGGCCGACTTACAAGGAATTGGTAGTGGAGTTCATGGCATCGTTGGATGTCAACGTGGTGCCCAATGACTTAATCACCACCGACAGAGAGTGGAAGAAGGGAAGGGTGTCGTTCAGACTCTACAATAACAACTACACCCTTACCCTTGACCAGTTCAATTCTATCTACAATTGGTATCACCATGATCACCAGTATAGGAGGTCAGACAATCGTGCGGACTACGACGCCATTTTTGCCCAGCTGTGCACTGCGCCACCCGGCAAATCTGTGAGCTACCACAATGCGGCGGTCACCGACTTTGAGCATCCGTTCGTGCAGATTCTTCATCGTATGCTCTGTACCAAGTTGTTTGCCCGCAGCGAGTTGACACTCAGCAAGTTCCAAGAGACAGACTTGTTTTTCTTGCATAAGTTGCTTACGCGCGAGGAGTGCAATTGGGGTGCATTCTTCTTGATGCGCGTGTTGGACGTGAGGAAGAGTACACGGAATGCGTCTATCCATTTTGGAGGGCTCATCACTCCACTGGCTCATTACCTTGGGTTGGATTTTTCCCAACTCACGCCTCTCTTTAACAGGAACAAGGTTGACATTTCGCATATCCACCACTCCAATCTCATTATGTCAGAAGATGGCATGACTTATGCCCACTGCCATGTCAACAAAGTATATCAACAATGTACACTCCCCGACCCCATCTTCAACATCGAGGGCGCCCAGCATTTCCGGTGGACCATCATAGCCATTGAGGACTCGGATGAAGAAGGCAAGAATGACGACAACAACCACGGCGACGAGCATGAAGAAGAAGAGGAGGCCTACACTCCTCTTGGCAGACGAGTAGCACCCCGGAAGCGTCCACGCATGCATCCGGGTGCATCTTCATCTTCACAGCCTCCGCCACCACAGCCCTCGCAGCAAAGCGAGGATGCCTATTCCATGCTGGGGATGTACTCGATGCTGCAGGATATTCAGCAAACCCAGCTGCAGCATACAGCTTCTTTCGTCGGTATTCAGGATACCACGAACCGGCTTTATGTCAACCAGCAGGTCATTTATGAGAATGAGCGCCTCCTTCTGGCCAACCAACAAAACATCCACGACAGGTTGCATAGGATGGAGATGCAATAGCAGCCTTTCTATGATCACTACTGGAGCCAGAACTATTTTGGGGGGTATCCACAGCCTCCGCCCATGTCCCAGTACGATCCAAGCTTTCAGGGCCAGTACCCATCCTGGGACCCCACGGCTCCACAGTACCCGCCTCCGCCAGAATAGTAAATCGGTATCTTTGTTCCAACCTTTAAGATTGTTTTTGACTATGAGGCCATAGTCGAATTCGAGCTTGGGGTGGGGGGGTAGTTGGAACAGCTCTATCTTTTATTTTTATTGTTTTTGTTTCTTGTCATTTATTTCTTGCAATCTTAGTTTGTTTGTAGGGTCCACATTCTATCTAGTGTAATTGTGGATGTCTTAAGTCATGTGTCATCTGTGTCATCTCACTGCTTGTACATGGGAATTAAGAAAAAAAAATTAAAAAAAATAGTGCTTTGCAAGCTGGTGTTGTTTAACCTTGAGCACATAACTAAAGAAAATGATTGGTTTTGTCAACTTTAAAATAGAATATCACAACTGTACATTCCTAATGATTCATGAAAAGTGGACGGGATTGGTTGTTTGAGCCTAAACTGACCAAATGATAATGAGACTTTAATTTGAAGTAAGAGAGAGAAACCCCTTAGATACCACATAGGTCAGTAAGGAGGGACACTTAATAAGTTTCAAAGGTTCAGTCAATTAGTCTTGTGATCTTTCCATCTCATTGTTTTTCACAATCCACCATAAGAATTGGAAGTACATTACGGTTTTAACCTTTTTGGTTTGCATCTCATGTAGATAGGTCTTGCATTGCAACCACTTTCACATGTCTTGCATAAAAAAAAAGAGTAGTTATACATGCACATTACCCTTAGGTGTGTGTCATTTAGTTGCATTCATAATTATTATGCATACAGCACATCATGTATCTTATTCCTTCTTAAAGGGTGATGAACCTGTTCCATACCTTCATAAATGCTTCAAATATTTGAGTTATGCAGAAAAAGCGAGCCCAACAAATAATTCATTATCATGTATGGATATAAGGGCCTAGAAAAGAAAAAAAATTATTAAGGAGAAAGTAGAATAAGAAGGAGAAAGCAACATAATCTCACCTGCATTTTAAGATGAGTAAGTACATGATGTAGCTCAGTTAGATATCCATCTCATGTTGAGACGGGATGTTAGTGCATGCATCATTCTACCAATCTTAGGCATTAGGGAAATTTTCATGTGCAAATGCATCATGTAGGGCATTTTTGTTTTATGCATGTTGAAACCGTATAACGCTTCCATTTCTTCCGTGAGCCACCTATTTCAGCCACCCGTTGCTCGGATTGGTAGGCCACCGTGATTTTCTCCTCACTTGTGAATATCAGGAGAACTTCTTCCATGTAGATGGTAGTTAGGGCGAGCAACGTAGTATAGGAGATCACAAGATGCACCGAGTCTGGACCGACAACTTTTATTATGTTAACTGCCTTATATGATAGTGTTCATCAGTTATGGGGTAGATATCTTTTATGGATGATTACTGTCACCTTTAGGGTAATTATCATTCTGTGGTTAGTAAGGGCCGGAATGTGAAGGTCCGGTGGGGTCATATGGTGATGTTTGTTGTGATGATCTGTTCTTTAGTTGACTCTGGCAATTCTATTCTAAGGTTTAGTTGCTCGAGGGCGAGCAATGTTCAAGCTTAGGGGAGTTTGATGCGATGATTTTGAGTCGCATTTATAGACTTGTTTTATATGTGTTTTATGCATTTGTTAGTCATTTTGGTGGTTAATATTGCATAATTCATCTGCTTTGGTCTATGATACGTCTCTATGTTAAATCTCCCTTGTTTTCGTATTTTGAGCATAAATTATCACAAGAATATGTTTTGTTTCAACTTATGTGGTATCGTGTTAAAATTTCAGGAAAAATAAGTACCTGCTTCTGTCGATACCATCGACAGTGGTCGATACTATCGACCAGACCACAGGCTACCAGCCATAAGGAGCAGAAGAAAGTCGATACTATCGACCTGGAAGTCGATGGTATCGACATACCATCAGGTTGTTGGCGAGAAGTGAGTCGATACTATCGACGCATAGGTTGATACTATCGACGCATAGGTCGATACTATCGACTGGTGGAGCTACAGCGACGCGAAAAGATAAAACTGACGCTACAGATGTCGATACCATCGACCCGCGTCGATGGTATCGACCCAGCATCAGGCGCTCCCAAGAAAAGAAATGAAGATCGGCCACTATCACAGATGGTCGATACTATCGACCCGCGTCGATAGTATCGACGCCGTCAGATACAAGTTTGGTTCAGATTGATCTAAATTCGACGGTTGTGATATTTTGGTGACCGAACTCGGTGATTATACCTAATGACAGCGCCCAAGGTCAAAGGAGGACGTCATTAGCCGCTGCACACATCCCGAGAAGGGGTGGAGAGAAGAACGGAGCCCAGAAGCACGCCCCAACCATTCCGGATGCTGAAGAAGATGTTTTCCACCACTGAAAGGTGGGAGAACGCGGATTCTACGCAAGGGAACGCTTGAATCTTCTCCGTTCAGGGGTTTCACCACTCAATCACGTTTTTTGCCATGTTTCCCCTTTTCTCTACCATGTTTTGCTTTGAGATGAACATGCGGGGCTAATCCCCTTTATCTTTAGGACCGGGAGTAGCCCGGGGAAGCATTGTATGACAATTTTATCATATTGATTCATTATTTATCTCTTAAATCCGTGGTATGAATTCGTTTTCTCAATTATATTGTTATGCTTGATCACCATAATAATAACCAAATGCCCTTAATTACTTTGAAAGAAGAATTAACAGTTGAAAAGAGATGAGTTCACATTAATTGACAAATCCCTTGAACAAGGCGGTGTAAGGTTAATGGTGGATACCCAGAGGTTGATATTAATGCACCTAGTTTAGGGTATAGGTTACTACGACGGTGGAACCGACCTAGACATATGTAGTGAATTGTACCACGACAGTGGGCAATTCTGACTACAGGCCACTACCCGGATAGAGAGATGAACTTGAATTATTATATAGAAATTCATACAATGAAAACCCACGGTGAAACAGCAATCCTAAAGATCTCCTCTTGAATTGGTTAAACTAAACATTTAATCGATTGCTTTGCTTTCTTTTATTTTTATTTTCTTTTAATCAACTTCTATACTCTTTCAATTGGTCTAGCTGATTGTGAGTAGTTAGTAGTAGTCTCCGATAATTCAGTGTCCCTGAGTTCGACTCGGGCCTCACAAAGGCCTATATTATATTGACGCGTATACTTGCGTTCTACGCACGGTAAAATCATGTCATGAGACTATTCCCATTTAACATGGACATATTTTCTCTCATTGAGTCATGCATGCAAAACCCCTTTAGCATCTTTCCATATGCGCTCTTTCTTAGGTTAAGAAGCTTTGTAGATCTATATATATAGATCTTAATTCCTATCTCATTGGATGCTTCACATAAACCCTTCATAGAGAAGGTACTTTCCTTACCAAGTTTTAATATTTGTAGTATGAGGATGTTATTTTCCATCGTTGTGTGGAAAATAAATATGATCCCACTAGATCTTTTGCAATCAAAGATTTCATCTTCATTTTGACTAAAATCAAACTCTTTGACTATCTTGCAAATCAAATATTCCAGCTCTGAGATGCTTGCTTCAATCTATAGATTGACCTTTGTAGCTTATAGACTTTATTTTCTATAATTGGATAAATAAAACCTGAAGGTTGTGTCAGGCACACATCCGCATAATTATTCCTATTATGGAATGTGATTTTATCATCCATATGCCAAATCTCATAGTCATATTAATCTGTAATAACAAACATGATCGTAATGGATGTAACCATGGTAATTGGTGAAAAAATTTCATCATGTACAACACCTTGAACTTGTTTGAAATCCTTTTCTACCAATCTACCTTCATAGTTTTTTACATTATCATTCATGTCGGTCTTTGTCTTGAAGACCCAATTGCACCATATGTGTTTTACCTCTTCAAGTGGATTCGGCAAGGTCATACCTTGTTGGTGTACATGGAGTCCATCTTTGATTCCATGTCCTCTAGTAATTTCTCATATTATGGTGACTCAATTGACTCTAGATAGGTTTTTGTCTCATCATATAATGAACAACTCACCACTTTTATGAGTTCTAATATATTATAATCTTTCAAGCTCAAGGGGCATTCAACTAGAACTGTGAGGTTCTGTGTTACATAAGGAACTTGAGATTCCACAACAATTGTGATTCTCCTTGTTCCTAATGTACCTCTTTAGCTTCGATTTTTTCTTGTTGGTCTTTAACTCTTCGAGTTCTACTTTATTCTCACTAATTCCTTTGGTATTAAATTCCTCTTATGGAATTCATCCATCATGGTAACAAACATTTTTGTTGTAGGATTGGAATATGAAAGTAGTATTCAACAAAACACCATTTATTATATTTGTGGACAACGCTTTTTAAGAAACTATTTTTGTGCAAAAGATTTCATATTGATCCTTATAAAAGACATATTGGGACACCTCCCATGCCATGTCTCTATGGTGTATTTTGAACCATTTTAGAAGGTACATTATTTTAGTGTAAAGCATGTGCCAAAAAGGAAATTGGAATATTAGCTAGTTTTATTGATAATCACACCATGACTGATAGTGTGTGATACCTTCTTCTAATACATCCTTATTCACTCCTCCCTTAGATTTCAGTGCAGATGAGTTAGGTTTCTGGCAAGCTTTAGAACTCTTCTTAGCTTTGCCTTTTTCCTTGTACTTCCCTCTACTGATCATCATAACAAATTTGGGCTTGTCCTTCTTAATATGTGCTTCAACTGTACTCAACATGCCAAGTAACTTTGACAACAACTCGTCAAAATCACTCATGTGGTAGTTCATGACAAACTAGTTGTATGATTCTGGTAGTGACTGTAAAATCACATCCATGGCCAACTTTTGACTCAAGGGAAATCCCACTCAAGCAAGGTTCTCCACATACCCAATCAACTTGAGAATGTGGAGGCCTACTAGATCTCCTTCACCCATATTGCACTTAAACAATGCCTTTCAGACATCATATCTCTCTTATCTTGCCTAATCTTGGTACATGTTCTTAAGATGTGTAACCATCTCAATAACATCCATGTTCTCATGTATCTCTACAACTCACAGTTCATTGAGCCAAACATCAGGCACTTGACATTCACAACATCTTCAGAGTGCTTCCAGTAAGCATCCTTGTCATCCTTTTGTGTGGTAGAAGCAGGTTCATCTAGCACTGGTGTCTCCAGGACATAGAGTTTGCGCTCTTGAGTAAGAATGATTCTCAATGCCTGGAACCAGTAATGGAAGTTTGTCATGTTAAGTTTGTGACTCTCATGGACTAATCACAATGACAGTTTGTTTTCAATTAGATTCTAAAAAAGAAATATGGCAACTTTCCGTCAGAAAACTTTTGATTTTATTTGATTTGACATGTTTGATGAAATTAATATGGCTTTTAATTAGTTATCACTCCCACTACTTTGTTCAAATTGATATCCCTCACTATCAATTAAGAAAATCACAGCAGAAAACCTTCTAGTGAGCCAAAACCCAATACAATTAAGTTACAACCCAACCAACGCCAGCATCTGTAGTCAATCATTAAGGTAGGCAAGTTTTTCTAGTTGCATCTTATGTAATTCTTAGATAGATGGTATGCACAACTCTTTACCATAGTACATCAGCATGGTTCTAGATACTTAATATCATTAGTATCACCTAGTTAAGACTAACCCAAAAGTCAAAATGATAGTGATGTACCCTGCTTGGCAGGCCCACATGACTACCATCACAGTTCTATGAGATGGACAGTGCACCATGCTTGGTGTGCCCACACTTAGTCGATCAATCTTTTCATGTGTGATTCTTATGGAAAGCATATGAGACTTAATATTTGATTAAGGGATTTTATATTTACTTAAATATATATACATATCCAATCACCACATACTTATAGTATGTATTGCATACATGATATATCCCATAAAATGAAAACATGCAATTAAAACATAAGAGATTGTCATGTCCATACTATTGTAATTCCTTGGAGCCACAAGGAATTATTACCACCTAAGGTCTACATCATATTCAGCAACCTGGTTTTGTCGAAGATCCATAATAGAACCGATCTGGATCAATTGATTCAACTCTTGAACCGACCGGTTCTCCTCTTGGTTGGTTTTTTGGTTTCTCAGATCGATCATCTGGTCTCCAGTCCAAGCGATGTTTGTACACCTACAGAGGATTAGTTGGGCCACCAGGTGATCCGTCATCTCCTCCTATTGTCTATCCTTCTCGATCCTCCAGCCAATCGGTTCTTCCAGTGAAAATTTTTGTCTTCTCCATAAAAAGAATTAAAAATATCCTAATTGTATTTTACATATTATGTAGTAATAGGGAAACCTCGAGTTACATTTGAGGGGAGCATAAGGAGGAGAGAATCAATACTTTTACATATGAATGAGAAGATAGAGGTTTAGTATGAATATCAAAATAAAATAGGAATAAACAACCATAAAACCAAGAAAAAATATCTAGGGTTATTGTCCATACCCATGCTAACATCCATTATTAGAACAAAATTTCAGGGCAACACATGTTCATTGAATATATATATATATATATATATATATATATATATATATATATATATATATATATATATATATATATATGGATTGTATGTGGTATTTAATCAGATATGCACATTAATAATTTAAATACTCACATTACATGTAATGAATAAAAGGTAAAACCAAAATCTAATCATATCGATTAAATCCAAAACACATAGTAAATTGACGTATCTTTGATACCAGTAAGGAAATATGGCAGCATGTATAACAGCAGAAACAAAAATTGTACTTCCATATTCCCCTTAGATAGTAGATCACATCAACAACTATGTAAATGGAAGGAAGGTTTGCAAGAGATGTACCTGGTCCTGGAGCAAGTCCAGTGACTATCCTTTGTTGCAGTGTGCTTCATTCTTCAAGTTGCACATGGAAGACTATTACAATGGCCTCCTGGTTGATCACAACAGATGGGGGTTGAGTACATCCTGCTAGCATGTGGAAAAAGCCTCCTTGCCTCTAGAGTATCCCACATGGACCACCGGGAACTCCACATTGTGCTACCAGAGCCAACGGGAAGAACTTGCCCTTTGAATGTCAACTTGCTAGGGTTGATTCTCTCTCCCATGTTGTCTTTCCCTTGCTACCCCTCCCTTTTATGGGTAGGACTTTCTTGAGCTCTCTAGTTACCACAACTAGAGAGAACAACAACTTGTCAGAGATATTTATGTGTGTCTATAAAGCCTTGACTACCCCTCTATTTAAAGAAGGGTCAGGGTCAAGAGTTTTGGTTTGAGTGGGAGTCGAATAGATGAATCTCATGAATTTGTTGGAACCTACAAACGATGAACTGGCTGGTTCATAGCTGAACCGAATCAGTTCACATGTGAGCGATTGATTCAACCCTTAAACCAGTCATTTCACTATGTTTCCCAATCGTAATTGTATTGAAAATTAATTTTTGATTAATGCACAACATGCCGTCATCATCAATCCTTGATAATAAAAAATTGATCATTGAAATGGGTGGTTTACAAGTTGAACAGGCCATTTCAGACCTTTAACCGGTCAGTAAATGACCCAGATCTTCCAATACTCAGCCAATGCAGTTTAAATTAACCTAGCTTGAATCAATCAGTTCAAACTTGAACTAGTCAGTTCATAGTCCAGTCAGTCAATTCTCAACCATTATTATTATAGATTGATTACCTAAGCACTTTACTAGTCAAGTTAAAAATCAATCCTATGTAAACTCCTATTCCAAGTGCATCATATATGTGTGATCCTATAGGTCCCAAATTATGATTTTAGTGAATATACATAACCAAATTTGACATCACAAGCAATGAATGGTATCTAGCAACACATCACATTGCTATCCAAGTAATTCAAAAAGTTCGAGAACAACTTCAACCTACGATCTGTAATCAATGTTACCATGATTATATAGTTCCTCTGTCTCTGATATCTGAGTTGAACTCAAGGCATGGAATCATCATCCTTTTCAACATTCAATCCATGTTCCTTGAACTAGAGGAGATTTTCTAAGATGCATGTGACTTCACATATGACATATTGAATCACATGAGTATGTTCCCAATTTTCTCAGTATCGCTTATCAAGTGGCCACGATATCAATATTGTGTAGGAGGGACAAATTCCATCTACATCACATACACACAATCCCCATGTGCTATAATGTATTTGTGCATCACCTTTTGGGTAACCTTTATTTAAGGTCATGTTTGATGATGTCAAAGTACATCAAACAACATGTGATGAGAGTAGTGATTTTAGGTCTAAGAATCACAATCACCACTACCATTATGATAGGTGATTCTAAATACCATTCCATGGTCTCTTTGTATCACTCTCAAGGTGGGTCTATGTAGTAAGCATGTACCTATGTGTTTGGTTTGATATCACATATCATGACTGATGAGATTTGTAATCAACCAACACACATTCTAGTCTTATGTATTATTGTTGTCTATTTTGATTCCATAGTAATATTTGACAAGGAACATTACAAGAATTTATGTACACTTATCATACATACAATCTCATTGTTCAGGTCCTCAACTTGAAGACTTATGTCATCAAGTAACATCACTCCTTAGACATCTACTATGTGTGTATCATCATCTGATGATTAAGACAAATATAATAGATGGAATTACCTTTATGATTATCAAATCAGGCATGTAATGCCCAATTACAATCATTGTATGATTGGTTCTCTAGGCATACATACCAATAGGTAGCCTCTTCATACATAAAGCTTCTAAAATCTTTTTGAATAGGCATGGTGTGAACCATCTGGTAACCACCCCATATCACCATCAAAAAAGTGGACAAGTAGAGATTTCCAATAGGGAGATAAATCTCATCCTTGATAAAATAGTGAGACTAGACCACAAGGATTGGTTATTTCACCATAATGAGGCTTTATCGTCATATTAGAATGCATATAAAACTTGTATTGGAACCACTCCTTTCAAATTGATATATGGGAAGACTTCCATTGATGAGGTTGTAATACAAAGCTTTTTGGGCTTTAAAATCCACTAATGTACTGGTGACACAATTGGGATTAGAAGAAAGCAACAATTAAATGATCTTAAAGAATTGAGAATGAGGCGTATGAGATCTTCAATAGTTGTAAAGAGAGGATGAAGTTCTTTCATGACAAGCTCATACAAAATAAGATAGTTGAACCCTACCAATGAGTTTAGATGTATAAATCCTATATAAATCTCTTTCTGGGAAGTTAAGGTCATGGTGGGAAGGCCCTTTTCCTAATAAAAATGTTTACCTCTCTGGTCCAATACTGATCCAAGGAAAAGAGGGAACTAGAGAATTTGTTTTCATCGGGATCGAGACCAACAAGGTCAATCAATGTTTTGATACAATCATGTTGGTTATCGAGATCCCCTTAAAAGAAGAGAAACCATGTTTGGTTGTAGATGAGAAAGCAATCAACAATAAAAAGGAAGATCCAAGGTTTGTAAGAGGATAATTCATGAGAAAAACACCATGATTGGTTGAAAACATAGAGCAAGTGAGGGGGGACCTACATAGGGTTGGGGAATTTTTCCCTCAAGGCTTGTTTTTTGTCTGTACCTTTCAAAGTTTTTGTCTATACATTCTAGGAAAAGGCACACTACACTTGATAGTTTTGTTTCTTTTAAAGTTTGCAAGACGAATAAGGAAAAAGGTTGATAGAAAGTACCTAAAAGGTAGAAAGAATTAGTTGAGCTTTAATTTTAACCGATTGAATGATAGGTGAAAGTTGAACCGAAAATGTGTTGAAAAACCTTGAGAACAGTCATGGTCACAGCCATGGTGTCTTCATAGTATCTTGTATAGTTTGAAGAAAGTCAAATAAATGGGCCAAAATGACCATGGAACAATCAACACATAACGGTTCTAGTACCTCACCATGGCCATGGTTCTAAGAAATAGATTGTAGGAAAAAATTGAGGAAAGTAGATCGCCAACACGGCCATGGTAGGTCATGGAGCCCTAGTTTGGCACTTCATCTTGTTTCTTTCTTATTCTTATTCACATCAAGTTATTATAATGCATTCTATTTCTCAATAAGTTTCTCATTATGTCAAATGAACTGATGAATGTTTTTGCAAGTTTTTAAGTAAATTTGTGCTAATCAATGCAAGGAAGAGATGGAAGATTATCCTAGAACTTGCCCAATCTTGAAGAATATAAAGTGATGCCAAGATCTAGTAGAATCTATCCCATGTGGCCAAGGATCAAGTTGGAGCCAAGAGCACCATAGATGGATACTTAGAAGACTCACATGTATGACAAAGACCCAAAAATGAACATGGTATTTCCCAAGGTCAGTCTGGTTTGATCTCACAAAGCCAATGGATGAGTTCCCAATTGTGCTCATGCATTGATGATCATGAAAATCAATCCAGGAAACTCTACTTTCATGTTCTTCTTTCCCAAAACATTCGTGAACTAACCGATGACCGTGAACCCTTATATTTGAGATCCACAGCTCAGGTAACATGCATCATTTCTTGCATAATTCAATTAGAAATATAACACGTGACATTTAATACTTCGAACTCTATTATCCACACTTTATGGATTTTTGTAAAAATCCATATCTCTAAACCATTAATCCTTTTAATCCCAAAATTTAAAGGAAAGATCATAAAGATACTATCTAGCCGTGGATACAATTTGAAACCAAAACTCAAAAGGAAAAACTCTTTTTCTTCATGTGCAACTCATTCACTTATAAGGCATGTATTATGAATTTAAAACACATATTTTCTCTTTAATTTCTTTATATTTTCTGTGTTTTGACTTTTCTTTATATTAGGAAGAATGTGAAACTGAAAACTACTTAATGGTGGCCATCCATGCCACTTTCTAGAGAATTCCACATTATTCTAAAGCACATTAATATTCATTTTTATTTTGGAACACACACACACATATACATATATATATATATATATATATATATATTATGGGGGTTTTCTCTTGTCCCTTTTCATTTTGATCCATTATTGGTTTCGTAAAATATGGAAACCACAAATCCATTATTCAAGGTAGATTTGCAAAGAAACCCAATTCATAAAACAACACAAACAAATTTCTAAACAGGCCCTTTTTCATAGATTAATTGCATAACAATACAATTGAAATTGAGGTTATAACACACTCTCTGTCTAGGATTTCATTTTTCTGGATTGAATCACGAATTATGATAGATCCTAGTGTGTTAGGTTGATAATCTAGAGCAATTGAGGTGCTTGGGTCAATTGCAAATTGACCATGCTTATACTTTCTTGAATTTCAGTAGAATTTTCGTATCATACAAATATTATTGTTAATCATTTACTAAATAGGTTATGAATGCTCCAAAAATTATGAAAACTTAGCATTTTGTCTATTATTGAGATAAACAACACTAACAACAATTTTAGACCATTCAAAGCTACCAATAAAAAATTAAAAATCAAACACTACACTATTGTACTGTAGTCAGAATGTCTAGTTGGCTGAGTTTGTCTTGTGGGAACTCAACAAACCAACATGTCTATCACACATCCAAAAAACATGATATTTTCATTAGTACAAATGAGTGACTTATACATATCATATTCAAAATTTAAGTGTACCCAAGTTTTATAGAAAACTAAAAAAAATCATTTATCATACAACTATACCTATCAAAGTTTGTATAAATTATCAAAACCATAAATTTGGCAATTAGGGTTTACACTTATCAAACACTAATCCTTCAAAATAATATCATGTTCAAAGTTCCTTCCAAGTATTGAATCATCACAAGTTATCTACCATCATTAATTGGGTTTAAGTGACGATCAATATAACTAAGGATATAATCATATAGGTGATTCCTAATTTACCAATTAAGCTCAACCACGGTCATAACATCAATGGCTTGTCCTTGTGTGCCCAACTATTAATGAAGAATGTCTTCTCTAATTGTGTGGGATAGTAGGTGAAGTAGTGGTTTGATCTTCCCACATGACAATGCCATGTTATTACCCCGTGGAATAGGGGAGCAACGAGCCCCCATATCGTGTTGCTAGAGGGAATAATGATAGATGGCATGGGGCTCTATTTGTGGGTCACCAGCTGTAAGGTATCAAGGGCCTTCTCTGAGGTGTCGATGACCTATTCACCATCCTATCCACACACTGCCCCGTCGTTCCCTATTCTTGACTCTAGGAACAGAGAAGCAACAAGCTCCCATGTCATGTGTCGGGCAAGGTTGGCCCTGGGCCTTGTTGTTGGGTGGTGGGCCATGGACTATAAGGCTTGTGGGCCTACCATGAGGCTAGGTCGACCTAAAAGAAGAAAATGTGTATTTTATTCAATTGAAAGTTTTCAATTAGTCCCTACTTTTTGTGAACCTGTAGAATTAGTTGTTATCCATCTTGTTCTCTAGCACATGCTAAAACTCATTGATACTTACATCAAGTTTAGCAACTAGCCAGGGAGGCTTTATTTAATTCAAAGAACAAAGAAGAAAAGAGTGTGTGGTGTTTTTAGCTAATTGAATTGAAACAACAAGGAAGAAAGTCCCTACTTTAAAATATCACATCAACTACATTCTTTGTTAGAAAAATATGTAAAAATATTTGTTGGAAAGATAATTTAAATGAGCAATTTCATTTCACTAATTTCAAATCCTAACCCAAATAAATTAGATTAGAATTTTCCTAAGAACTTTATATTAATATATATTTTTGTGTATGTATGCTATTTTTAGGTGGTTCAGAAGTTGACCATGATGAAGAAGGTTCAACTTAAGGTTGTACATTGCTCCAGGTAAGTGGTCCCTGCCACTATACATATGTTCATTGGTTGGATTGCATTAAGAATTATGCATTAAATTTCAAGTTTATGAATGTAATTGAGATAATTATGATGATGTCATATTGTTTGTTATATTCATAAAGTCTTATGTTTAACACCTTTAATCAATGCAGTAGTTCTATGATCATGTAAATTTTAAGCAGTTGTATGAAGAATAATGTAAAACATGTAACATTAATCTCAACAATAAGAGTGAGAAATTCCATGATGATAAAGATAATGCAATTAAGTTGTGAATTGTTCCTCCTTATGTTATTTTCCCTTTATGGAATTAGCGATCACTTTGGTGAACATATTGTATGAGGACAATCTACATTTAATGCAAGATTAATATAATGATTAATGTTCAATTTAAGACTTATAAGTGATCACGTTTTATATGCTTCTCACAATTATGGACCTCAAGAGGTCGTTATGGGGCCTTTCCTAGTGATCATGGGTTTTACTAACAATCATGGGTATTCCTAGAATTAAGTGATCTTAAGTGAGCATTATATAGGGATGGAATATATTTCTTATTCAATTATCATGTTATACTATTCATGTACTCAAGAGTGCTTAAGTCAAATACATGTTAAGGTCTCTCAAATAAAATTATATATATGTTCTTTTCTTATAATGTGTATAGTGCCTCTTACTGATGTATGTTTTTTTCTTCACATGTCTGTAGGATGAGATGTCCCTAGATCAAGAGGAAAGAGATTTAAAGTGAGTTCTTCAAAGTAGAAGTTTCCAAGACTTATGTTGGTGGGGTGCAATCTACATCTTAGAAGATCGAATATAAAGTTTCCAAAGAGGATTTATGCCCTAGATTTCTTCTGGGTTTGACATATTAGATTCTAGTTCAAATATGAGATAGTTTACATTATAAGTCTTCTCTTTCAAATAACATTGTATCAATATATATTTTTAGTTAGTGGATGATGTTGTTGTTAGGTATATCATGTTTTTGATGTTCCTCCAAGACAAGTACTCTATGTTATGGTCAACATTGGGTTTGTTTCAGTGACATGTATGTGCTTAAAGAGTCATTACAATATGATCTAAGAGCAATGAGTAAATGTTAACTAGGCTAAGATTCATATGTTCTTCTATGTACCCTCTAGGATGAAGTTATGAAGTAAATATATATGAATAGATACCCCTGTTAGATGAGGATCAAGTAAAGTTAAGGGAACCCAAGAAAAAATAATTGAGGTTGAGGTATACTAGAAAGATAGATATGATAGGGATAGATGTTTACCTAGTTTGGATCCTATGTATTAGCCCACTCATCACCTTTAACGTGTCCTCTCTTTTACTCAATGGTTGGTGCATGCCAAATGAGTATTGTAGATGGAATGTCATAGCATAAGACTTATTATGCATCTCTTCACCTCTTATTAGTGTGTGTGGTATGTCACCTGTGCAATATTTTGATGTTTGAGAGTAGCATGACAATGTCTCTAATCATAGGGTATGTGTCTGAACAGCACATATATGGGGATCTCACAAGGATGGGTACTAAAAAAGAGCGAAATTTGTCACTCATCTAAACCTAGTTCAAGTATATATTATAAATTCGCTATGTATGTCAAGGTTAGATACCCCAGATTTTGAGCAAGACATGATGGTGATGTCACCATGATAAACAAATCATGGTTGATGATTATGGATTAAGGTTTTACTTGATGCTATAATTAAAGGTAAATTGAGGAATATGATAACATTATTTATTGAGGAAATTGATGTCACTAACATATAAGAAATATATTTGATTATGTTTTCTTGTTGGTTTATAGACTTATGATATTTGGTTGAAGTCCTAGATATAAGTTGACATGGAAACCCTAAGGTGGGTAGCAACATAGAAATTTTGAGGTCAAAATTTTTATAAGGTGGGTATAATTTTAACATCCTTGTAATCCAATAATTTGTATCATACTTAAATTTAAGTTCTTAATGATTTTTTCTCAAGATAGATCGAACTTCTTGAACCCAAATATAAATGACCCCACAAATAGATAATTGTTTTCTTTGAATAGCATGAAAAATAAAGAAAAGGCAAATATAGTGACACATAAGGATTAAAATGAAATGTACCTATAAAATGTCCATATAAGGTCCAACAAAACTGACATGGGTTAAATACTACCTTGAATTTCATTAGCAAAAGTATGGGATTCTAAACCCTTTTAGATAATTCTAAGTAATTAAACAAAGATTCTTAGTAAAAATGGAAAGTTAGATAATTGTGATTTGAGAATAAAATCAAACTTGATACTAGGAATCCCCATACTTAAATAAGGTAACTTATCAATTTTTCTTTGATTTAGATAATCCATATTGCCTCAATTTAACCTAAAAAGAAAACTCCTAAAAGAATAGGTGATCATGATTATATGATCTTAGATACAATAATAAGCTTCTCGTTTGTGTTGATGTGATAGGAGGCTTCTGTGACAGGGAGTCCTTGTCTGGGTTTGATTCTTGTTTTGGGTCATCAATAACTTGGAGACTTTCTCAACCACCCAATAAACTTCTACTCACAACAAATACTAACAAATTATCTCCCTATCTACTTCCCATACATAAAGGAATCATGCCCCAACTTCACCGCAAAAATACAAACCCAATGAGTCCTTACAAAAATAGACTCCTACATCCAAAAAACACAAAGAATTCTACCAGCCCCAACCTTAGTAGTTTTCTATTGAACTTCATAGGCTTCATGACTATAAGAACTATGACCCCCCTGTGTAAGGCCCCCTCACTGACCATATGAGATTGGAACACGGATCACATAAGCATCTCATGTTTTGTGAAGGAGATTTGCAACTATTTGACCTTGTGTGTGCCATGGAGGCCAGTGAACCAACTTCTCCTCAACACTTCAATGACTTATCAGTGTGTGCCTAGAATTGGCCACATATGAAGAAGTTTTTCTCCAGACATGTGTTACAAGAGGTGAGTTAGTGGCAAATCCACCAGTTGAGTGGTCTATTCTGACCTTGTAGTATAGGGGAGTTGTGAGTCCCCATCTCACGCTACTATAGAGAATGATGATAGAGGGCATCAGTCCTTATTTGTGGGTCTCCATGTGTAAGGCATCATGGGCCTACTCTAAGGCTTGGCCGACCTGTTCACCATCTTGACCAGACACCACAAGGTCGTATCTTATTTTTGACTTGTAGAATAGGAGAGCGGTGAGCTCCCATGTCGTGCATCAGGCAAGGTGATGAAAGGGTATTAGCCCATGTTGCTGGGAAATAGGCCATCACCTAAAAGGCTCATGGGCCTTCTACGAGTCCTAGCCTACCTAAAAAAATAAAAAGGTGTATTTTATTTAGTCAAAAGTTTTCAATTAATCCCTATATAGAAACATCACATTAACTACATACTTTGTTAGAAATATATGAAAAAATCATTTGAAAGATATTTAAGTAAGAAACTCGATTATCTGATTTCAAATCCTATCTCAAAGAAGTCAGATCACAATTTCTAAAAGACCTAGAATTAGGGTGTAAGGTTATCTTAAGATACATTTTGATATATGTATGTTATGTTCAGGTGGTTTAGGAGTTGACCATGATTAAGAAGGCCTAATCTAAGATTTTCTTGAGATAAGTGAGTCATGACACCATACCTATGTACATTGATTGAGTTGCATGCTATGTATGATTTATGAATTACACTTTCAAATTTCAAGATTATGAATGTAATTGAGATAATGATGTTGATGTCTTTGATAATATTGTTGCATGTTGTTTGTTGTATTCATAAACTTTTATGGTTCTTAGCTTTACTTGCTACATTAGTTCTATGACATGTAATATGCATGGAATTGTACAAAAATCATGTAAATTACGCAATGTTAGTTTCAAGAATAAGAGTGAGAAATCCCATTATGAATAAGATAATACACTTAAGTTGTGAATTATGAATCCTTATGTTATTTTGTTTTAATGTCATTGATGAGAACTTTTTTGCAATTATCAGATGAGGACAATTCACATTGATGGAAATATTAAGGTAGTGATTAATGTTCAAGTTAAGTAATGGAATTGATTAAGTATTATATGCTTCTTACAATTATAGACCTCAAAAGGTCATTACGGGCTTTCCTAGCATTGTTTCCTCTTACGTGAGTGTTATATAGATATGGCATAGATTTATTATTCAATTCTTCATGTTATAAGATTCATGTACCCAAGAATGCTCAAGTCATATACATGTCAATGTTTTTGTCAAATTATATTTATATTTATATATATATATATATATATACATATACATATATATATATATATATGTATATATATGTGTGTGTGTTGAGCAATATATATTTGGAAAGTGGAACATCAAGTATAAAGGCTTCCTATTTAAAGAGGTAAGAACTGCCCAAACGGGCATAAAAGGAAAAGAATCACTAACATATGATAAAAGGAATTAAATCAATAATAAATGGGGTGCCACAAAAGCACACATAATATTTTTAGGGCACAAAACCCATAACAACATGCATGTAGGTGAGATAAACATAGCACTAGAACAACATAAATACCAAAGGTGATAAGCCTCATAAACTTGAAACATGATAGAGATTGGCACATAACCAAACTCCCAATATATATAAATGTTCGGCCAAACCTCATAAATTTGAAACCCGGGTATGGTGCACATAACCTCCATCCCAAAAGTAAATAAGGGCACATAACTCAAAAACCAATGCAAATTATATTACTCTAGGACTACTGAGTCACACAACATGCTTAATAGGGAGTCAATATAGTCAGATTTTATTAATTAGTCAACACATAAGTTATTATCATTATCATCCACATCAAAGTGAGCATATAATATCAAATAGAGTTTCATAATGAACAAAGAATAATAAAGATTCCAAGAGAATGTCAAAGAAGATATTATGATCAAAAGATCAATAACAAATAGGGTACTTTACATGAAGCATAATTTCAAAAGAAAGAGACATGGTGTATAGGCTATTGTCTATAGGACCAAGAGAAAGATAATTTAGGTTATTTCTCAATAAAAAAGAATAGGAGATGCAAACATACCTCTCCACATAATCTAAACAAAATAAGATTACTTCTAGATCCAAATCTAGGTTCCCAAAGCACCTAATATCATGTATGTGAAATTAGGGTTAGAATTACATGTAAAACCCTAAAAAATTCCTTTCAATTATTAATGATTTAGTTTATCAAAACCATGCCAATTTTAGGTTATATTTTCCTGAGTTCAAAACATATTTTATTATAGTTTTCTGACTTATATATATTTAGTTATGAATTTTACAAGTTATTACTTATTTAGATTAATCCATTAAAATCACCTCTTTATAACATTAAATTCAGGCAACAAAACCAAACCATTAGAAAGCTTACATTTTTCTAAATCCAACTAGTATTTATTTGTAATTTTTGGACAACCAGAGCAAAAGATTTGAATTTTATAAAATCGGCCAATCAAAAATCACCAAAAAGCCAAATAAGAAAATATGTGAGAGAGCGGGAAAGAGAGGGATCAGATCATTGATGTGGCCCAATCAAACATAGCCATGTCACCTAGTCAGCAGCACGATTGACTTATTTAAGGCAAGAAGAATCCAGGCAAAAAGATTGAATTGCCCCTGGCAAAAAAGAAAGAAATGAGGCGAGGCGAGGGGCAATAGAGGAAAATTACAGGGGACTTTCTTCTTTGCATACCTGACCATGTCTATGATGAGCAGCAGCTCAAAACCTTAGCAGAATTGGGGAAAGCCAAAAGAGTTGATGAATTGATGTTTTAAACACCCGTAAGTGAAGAACAAAAGGCGAGTAACCTACACTTAGGTGGAATTGAAATCCGGCGGGGCAGAGAGTTGTGGACGTATGTCGTAAGGTCCAGGTGAGAAACCCAATCATGAAAATGTTGTGATGCATCTTTGAGCAAATTGCAATGAGGAAACAATTGCATGAGAGACGAAGACAAGGCACATACCCCTATTTATAGGTGGGGAGAAGATTTAGGGTTTAACCATGTTCACTGTGAGAAGCTTTAAGCCCAAGTTTTGGGCATGTCTTGGATCCAAAGTAATAGAACCCGAGTGAGGGGTCATTGTGTGTGAAACATCTCAACGAACTCAATTCAAAAGAAATCACAATAAAGGTTGCATATCGGCCGAGAAAAGTGGATTTGAAAAAACAAGCACCCCGGCAGCTCTGTAGCAGTCCGACCGCGGGTAGGAGACGATCCGAGGACCGTTGGATCAAAAATCCAATGGCTGAGAATTGTATGCCAGATCAAATTAAAAAAATGTGGCATGACAGATTTAAATGATAGTTCTAATCAAATTCGACTATAGTGTGAACACATTTATTTCTCTCTCCTCTTTTAAGGATGCAAAGGAATCCCAAATTGGATGAAATTTTGCATATATTCTAATTTTGATATGTAGAATCTGAATATAAAATTAGATCTGCCTTTTGATATTTAATGTGTTAAATAAATCAATTACTATTTTCTCTTTCCTCCTTCATTAATGGTTATAAGATTATCTAAATTTGATGAAACTTCACCAACAAGTCATATTTAATGTGTTGGATATGAATTTTCCTTCAATTTTACATGTTAGAGTTATTTGTTTGCTTATTTAATATTTTAAAGTTCCTACATACTCTCTCTCTCTCTCTTGACTTCATCTTTTAATCAAACTTATTCCAAATTGAGTGAAAATTCACCCAAAGGCATATTTTAATGTGTAGATTACGAATCTAAGATTATTTTCCACTTTTAGAGTCATTAAATATTTTATTTTATATTTTTAAGGAGAAACGTCCTTTTCTTTTCCAAACTAAATAGATATGATTATTATTATCCGAAATTGGTGAAACTTGGCCTCCAAGCCAAAGCATAACCCAAGAAAATGAATATAAGGTTATTCTTGTCAATAAGTTTTCCTTTTAGTCCATTGTCCATTATTTTTATTATTTCTCTCATTAATAATCCAATATCTCATTAACATGTTTTAAGCATTATTATCGATTTCTTTTTCTCTTCCTTGCACCATAAGGCAAAGGAATGATATAGAACAAATCTACTCTATCATTATCTCACATAAGTTTATTTATTTCATATTTTTTGGAATTATAATTCATTATTCTCAATTATGGACACCTTGTCTTTTTATGCACATTATTACCTCATGTGACATATCTTATGTACTTATCATTAATTTTATGATTAATTTGAAGGTATTAGGTAATATTAATTTATGTTTTACATGTCAGTGTGATTTATCCATGCATTAACATATTTAAGGTCACTAAAGAGCATACTCTTATCCTAGTTTGGCTAAACCTCAAAGACTGAGGTTTCCAACTTCTTAACCTTGGAATAAGATTAAGTTCTAGATTTTGGTATGTTACACTCCAAGCTTGAGATCCTTCTTCAGGGGGAAGAAATGGCATGGAAAATGGAAGTAGAATGGTCAAAACCTTAAAAAACTAGGATTTTGAGGTAGGGGGAGTGGAATGAAAGTGCGAGGTAGGTGTGATAAGGTAGGTCACAAAATGAATGTTTGGCAGGGATAAATGTATGCTCCTATCCACCATCAATGCTTATATAGGGGCTTGGGAAGTATAAAGTTAAGTGGGGGTAATATAGTAATATAGTAAAATGATACTAGGGAAGAAATAGGGTTTGTTGGGTAGCTTGGCCATTTTGGAAATAATGGATGTGGATGGGGAAAACGGAAATGGTTGTGGTGGTGGTAAATGCCATGGTGGAACTATGAAATGATTAGTTCACTTTTGGATTCTAAGGTTGGGGTAGTGCATTCGTGTTGGGAAGTATGATCGTATTAGGAAACATGACCGCGGTGGATATCATGTAGAATGGACATGATGGATAGAAAGACTATTTTGGAGAAGTTGATTCCAAGTAGTGCATCGGGAATGATCATTTCATGAGATGATGGGAATGACCATTCTAGCTGGCATGAATGTTCTAAGGGCTTCTTGACACAGCCGTTTAGGATGGCATGGTTGTGTTGAAAGGCATTCTAGAGTTTCTTCATATGCTGATTTCTACTATGATTTTAATGTTGGTGGCACGGTCGTTCTATTGTACCATGACCTTGCTGGGGGTTGACTCATGTAGCTTGGTCTTGAACTAATCATCCATGAAGCTTTTTTCTTCAAAGTAATTTTTGATCTCTTTGGGTAGGTTAGGGGTGATGTTGCCTTCACTTTAGACACCTCCAAGGTTGGAAAAATCCTATAATCCACCTCCTTCTCTTCTTTCCATCAAGTACTTCTTCAAACACCTAAAAAACATGGAAATAGTGTCCATATATGCATTTGATATAAATATCATTTGTTGGGGGAAAGCATGCATAGTGAAACATATGTGAATAACAGACTAAATGGCATAAAAGTAAGAACCACTTAAGGGCTTCAACGTCACACACTTTGTCTCCATGAGGTTTATTGGGAGAAATACTTATATCTAATTATCATGGGTTACCCATATGATGAGTTCCATCATGCTTAGAGAAGTTAAATGCCAACCAATCTTATGTAGGACACATTTGAGTGAGGATGCAAATATAACCTAACTCATGGCTTGAGAAAGGAAAAGGTTTATCCTTCTTCCTTACAAATCTGTTAACTGATGCTTGCCTTATGGTTTTTAGATTGTCACTTTGATTGGCATGGTTTACTAACAAATTCAGGTACAAGACTTTCATATTAGAAATCTTTAAATCAATAATGCCCAATCAAAATCAAATCAAAATAACATATCAACAATAATTTTAAAAATGGATATCTAAATTGTTAATAATCTATTTCAAATAGAAAAAACTTCAAAAGGTTGTCAATCTTTTCTGAAGATGGAACAATATTTCAAAGGTTAATTATGTTTTTAAAATTTTAAAAGGTTATCAATATTTTTTGAAATGGAAAAATCTTTAAAAGGGTTAATAAGATTTTGGAAACTTTTAATAACATCTTTCACAGATTGACAATATTCTTCAAATCAACAATAGCTTTAGAACTTCGTGAAGTTAGATTGTCTTTCAAATGTGGTAACATGTCACTTGTCAACACATGGTCTGCCCAAGCCTCATGGTCCTATCTATGGCCTAAATCTAGACCATCACATCCCTTTCACACTCATGCATATGAGGTCCTAGACCATGGTTAAAAACTAGACCACAACCCACTTCATATATCCTTACCAATTCTGAGATGTCTAGTCTATGTTCCCTCCCATTTGACCTCTAACTGCATCCCAAGGAGGCATCCCCCAAGAGAAATTCATCAAATTATGGAGAGACACTGCACCAAGGATGCCTCCAAGGGTTCTAGTTGGATAATGACACTCTAGGGGATAAAGTGGTTAAGTGGGCATAATCACATGTATTCAATAGGCCACCTTACTCGTGATTAATCACTCATCCCATAGTTTCCCTTTTCTTTCTTGAATAATCCTCTTGGAATCCCCCAAGGACATCACACCTCACTAGCTATGCAAGATGGCATGGAATAATACATCCAACTATTTTGATCCACCTAGATATGGGATAGGCAAGTACATCTCATGTCAAAATTAAGAATCTCATTTACCACACTCATTCCAGTGGTAAGGACAAATTATTTGATTCCAATCATAGAGCTCAATTACAGGTATATGTCATCCTGAGAGAATCATAGATGACCATGAAGTATCTATTTTTAACTCTGCTAAATAAAGTTGGAAGTCTTTTATTTTTCACATGATGCAAAATGTGTGCCAAAGGATATAGTGCAAAGCAAAAATATATTCATATATTTCATACTACACCCTACTTTTACATTGGGTTAAACTAAATTTCAAGGTGTATGGACGACCTAGAACAACCAATAGTCTGAAGACACGATCATCCATCCAAATGAGGAAGCCACCAAGTTCATGATCATACATTGGGAGCATGGGGGAAGGTTATGGAAGTCTTTATGATGATCATGCTGATGAAGTATGGAAAACTATATAGAGATCCTAGATCCAACACCTAAAGAAATGGATGCACAATTCAACTTAATCAATTTTGTTAATCGATGTTGTTTCTTGGCATGCCATGCCCAAACAGATATGAGAAGTTTGTTTACAAATACATGGAGGAAGACTATGGTGTCTCATTTGACAAGTACAATGACGTTTGTGAAATTTGTTTAAGGATGGGGGTTCAATGCCATCTTCGAAGTAGGATTAGATAATCACATATGCTCATTTGCCTCATGCAAAGTGCAGATGAGCCCAAAAACTAGCATGTGGAGGATTGCAAATTGAAAGCAAACCCACATCCCATCCCCAAAAAATCCCGTTAGAGGAGCTCCACCTTAATTTGGTGGAGATCCTAGAGTCGTTACACATCTAGACTCCACAACAACCACGCCCTCTCCCACTAAATCCCAAAAAAAATACAAAATCATAGAGTCCCAAAAATATTACAAAATCCAAAATAAGTATAAGACACTTTGTCTCTCAAGGAGTTAGTTGATTGTTTTAAAAAAGTAGCACAAATATACAACAAAGAAGATGTCAAATTTGAAGTTGTCCCCATCCTGATGTATGTGAAGAAGGAACATCAACCCTTTCACATTTAAGATGAGATGGGTAGAATTATTATTCTCTCAAGTCTTGAGATATGTAAAGTCAAAATTGGGGCTCGCCTACCTCAGATTATCAAAGAACAATTGATACAACTCTTACTTGACTTCATCGATGTGTTCGCATGAAGTTTGTAATATATGACTAAATTTAATGAGAAGATCACGGTTTATTGACTCCCTAACAGTTTAGGTGTATGTCCAATCAGGAAAAAATCTAGGAGGCCTTGACCACAACGGAACCTGAAAATCAAAGAGGAAGTCCAAAAGCAATACATTGCTTGTGGTATGACTTAAACATGCATGTAATAAACAAGTGTATGTGTCAGAGTAGTAAGGGACTCAAAGGGGCCCAAGTTGTCTATGTTAGGGAATCATGACTACTAGGGACTACTACTAACTAAAATAGATTGGCTAGACCTAATAAAAAAGTTGCTTGGTTTAGTTAAGATAAACTAAAAGTAACAATGATATAAATTGGTTTGAGGATCATACGAATTGGGGTCACTTGATCCCAGTTTCACCATACTGTGATTTATGCATGTTTTCTTTTCAATTAACATAGATTATATCCACTTCTTTGAATTAGGCGTATGAATCTTGAACTAACCACTCTCACAACATAGTTTACTGTGTAACCTAATTACTAACCCACTTTTATAGTCTCGGTATAGAAGATTAAACATAAAGATATATCTATGAACAATCAACCTTAGAATGTTTAGCCTACATTTGAGGTGCATCAATGGTTGTGCTAATAATAGATTTTCCAATATTAAACCCACTCTTATAGTAACTAACAATCTAATACATTCTTATAGCAATCAAGTACAAATATGGAAAATAATGAACTTCCATTATCAAAATATAAAGCAAAGATATCTATATTAAAGTGAAGATACTCATGCACAAATTCAACACCAGGATACTCTCGAGTCCCAAAGAACAAGGGGATTATCCCCTCATATTCGTCAAAAGATTAAAATAAGGTTTGAAGAAGAATAATAAGATAGAAATTAGAAAACCCCTTGAAGACAATTGTGAGGATGAATCCCCACAAAGGTTACAGCAACCATACATCATTTCAACTGTTGAACTATTCCTCAGAGGTGGAAGGTGTTGGATCAACATGTTGTAGTGGGGTGAATTGAGCTAAAACCACTTAAATATAGTTCATTAAACCTTCACATTAATTGGATAGTATTGCAAGTATGAAAAGAAAGGAATAAATATATTAACAAAACACCAAAGAAGGCAAAAACTTATAGTGGTTCCAACCTTTAAATAGGAAATGTACATCCACTATCTATAGGGGTCAATGTTTAGAATTTTTAACCTTGTGTCACTTCTTATATTCTTCTACAAGAGTTATAAGAAAAGACCACCCTTTCTTGATCAAGGGATAAACTATCATCCCTTTAAGGACAAAGGATTCAATAACCATTACAAGGACTTACCTATCTACCAACCAAGAGTTTTTCACCTTCACCAAGTATTTACCCACTCTTGAATAAGATCTTCTGCTTTATATCCTTCACTTCCTTCTTCAAGGGAGAAATATTCAAAGTGTCACTTTGATATAGAGAGACTAGAATGGAGAGCTGAGAGCTTGACAAGCGTACAATAAGGTAGCTCGCGTACAAAAATCTTAAATCACTTCAAATGATAAATGCATGTCATTAAGCTTGATAATGATTTATATACATGAAATGACTTAAGTGCACATGTTAAACACAAGTGTACACATCGTAGGGGTAAAGGGACTCAACAAGGCCTAGATATCAAACTTAGGAAAGTGGTACCACAAAAGACTACTACTAACTAAATCACATAAGCTAGGCCTAATAAAGAATCTGATTGGTTGATTAAAGATTAAGAGCGTAGAGTAAAAAGTGCAGGAAATACAACAAATAAAAGATCCGATGGATGGATTCTTTAGGATACCAATTTGACCATAGTGTCAACCTATTCATGCAATCTATCAGATCAATACACATTGTTTTACTTATTTGGATTAACATATATATCTTTTAATGCCCGCTTTTGCAGCGTAGTACACTATTCAGTCTAATTGATAACCCCCTTTCACCTCATCAACAAGAGACTAAACGATTAGAATTGTATTTGGACAATTGCTTCGCATTGGTTCGCCTTCTTTTGCGGCAAATTAGTAACTTGTGATGATAACAACTTTTGTAATTGTTAACCCCACTTTCACAATAGCTAACAATCGATTACAAACTTATGGTGATCAATCATAAATAAGATACCAAAGCTTGTATATTATCAAAATCCAAAGCAAAAGATTATATTTTTTAAATTAAGATATAAACATGCTCAAAGTTAGATGGATGAATATTCATCTCATTTTTACTGCATTTCTTGAACCAATTTTGCATCCTTATGTAAAACATTTATCCAATAAATGAGTTCATACAGTCTTTCACTCCCATAATTGTTAATATTTTGATTTTTAATCTTTTTAGACAATTTATGGAGTGTTTTGATTAAATCCGCATTTTATTAATTTTGTCATAAGTATAATATTCTGTTAATGGAACTACTTTCATTTTGTACAGGAAGCATCCCAATATCAATGATTTATTCATGACCAATCACAGTCATTCCTTTGTTTATCGATAAAAGGAACTCATTGAACTCATTGAGGCAGAATTTTTAATGATCAATGCAAGGCACTTATACTTTTCCTTTTTTATTGCCGTTGGTTTCTTAGTCTAACACGACCGAGAAATTCTTGGACTCTCCCACCGTCAATACATTAGTTGTTAAGATAATTAGCAATTGACTTTATCTTAATGAGCAAAGCAACGTCGTGGCTATCAAGACAATTGAAATCTGTTAAGGCTAAAGAGTATTCAATGCAATAAGGCCTAATTTGATTCCAGCAAGACATGGTCAGCGGCTACGTCACTTTCCAATTATCTCATCGCGACTATTCTCTTCCTGATAGCACCGACTCTCTCTTCCGTCCGCAAATATCTCCAAACAGCATGGCACGGATAATAACACGATGATCGATCATGGCGGTTCGATAGGGTCTGTCTTCAGCCATTCAGTAGGCTATCGACATTCAGGCAGACCCATATAAAGTGGCGTCGATGGGCTCAAATCATCTATGTCCGTCATATGTATGCCTACTGAATCCAAACCGTCCACACTCCCACAACCCCACAATCCCACGGATGACATCTCATGGTCACATAGATGGGCACACATATAGACACAGAGGATTTGGACCAGTGATCGACACCAAGCATGCCTGACTAACACTAGGCAACGTGCATATCAACTCCTTGACAGCGTAATCAGGCCTGTAGTCATCTGTCAATCTCTTCTCAACCAAATCCATCGATCCCACTATGGACTCTGAAAACGGAGTGCAACCTGTCGACTTGCCAAACAGGTCGACAACCAAAGACTCGTCACAACAAGTCCATAGCCTAACACAACAATGGATCCATGCCTATCGACCAAAAAACAGCTCGACACCTCCAGAAGCCAGCCACCTCCATGGATCGACAACCCTGTCAACCGAAGACTGACAACCAACTTTGATAGGGCCTCTGAGCAGCAACTTGACAGCCATGCGACAGCCAGAGATCGACGATCATCAGTCGGCAGCCACAGTTGGACATTGCCAAATCGATAGCACGGCAACCTGTCGACGTCCAAGCATGGATAATACCATCGAGCGACAAGCGTCTATCGGCTCTCACTGCTTCAAAATGATCGTTTTTCCTGGCCGACAGGCTGCCGCTTCATGCTCTGCCAAGACCCAACTTTCTTACTCGACAGAGGAAGGTCGACGGTGCCTCTATCCATCTGTTCACCTTCTCTTTTTTATCAGCAGATCAGATCCAAGCAAGGAGGATAATGAAGAAGAAGGGTCACCCGACGACACTCCTAGGCAACTCTATTGCTATCTCTCTTCTAGTCTCTGAGATGAGATGATGACTATCTCTTTCCTTTTTCTTGTTACTTATTCTAATCTTACTATGAGTTGTGAGTAGTTCCTTACGCTAGGACGTGGGGAGTAGCTCCACTATTTACTTTTATTCTTTTATTACATCCATGTATGTATGAACTTTTTTCATGTTAAATCAGTTGTTCTATTTCTTGTATTCTTGTTTGGCGACCAGGTTTATATGTTTATCATGGTCTCAGGTGTAGAAAAATTCGAACCCAAGATCTAGAATATCGATTGATTTTTGTTAGACTCTTGATGAGACATTGGATAGATATTTTCCGAGGTGACAGATACATGATCTTTAGGTAACGCTACAACGAGCTTAGAGGGATATCTATCTAAGCTTAATCCTAAGCCGAAAGTGGGATTTACCTGGCCTCCATGATTTTTTTATGTGTGTTTATGATGTAGTGAGAGAATAATTGTAGGTAGTGGTGGTGAAACTTACTCATCCTAGTGTATCCATCTATGTGATAATCTTAAATTTTATTTCAGTCTTTTGTTCTTGCATATTAGTTGTAATAAACCAAAATCTAACTTTGTGTTAAATAGTATTCCTAGTTTAATTAAACTGATCAATCAGTTCTTAAAAGTGTTGTCATTTGGGTTTGATCCTTAACGATATTGCAATAAGACTCATCCGCTTGCGGATAATAATTATTGCACGTTTATTTTGGTAAATTCTAGGAATTCTATTCCTAGTAAATTTGTAGTGAGATAATATCCACATCTCCCATAGAATGGGGGTTTAGCCCCTCACTCTCAACAAAGAATAAAAAGAAGGGAGGAAGGAGAAGAAATCCGTAGAAAACTCTGAAAAAGTCGGTTTGTATCTTTCTTTCCTTCTCATTGGGCTCTGGTTCCTCTAAGGATGAACGTTGGTGTGGCCTCTAGACTACATGTCTTCCCTCTGGAATAGGATCTAAGTTGCATCCGAATAATATGCCTTTGGGTGGCTCCCCCCCTTTGGTTTATATAGGGAGAACTAGGGCACAACTTGGTTGAACATTGTCAGATATGGCTTGTCTTGAACTTTGTTGTCAAACAATTGTCACAACCACCGACTTCTCCACTTTATTGTGAACTAGGGATTCAAATCGGGTTCCATAGACTTGGTTTGGTGGTATTGAGATTCGTTTTGATGCTTCCCCTCCTTTGTTGTCGATCCTTCTTTTCCTATAGTTAGTCCTTCTCCTTCTTATGTCAGTGCCAAGAACATAATTTGGTGAAACTGACTTTCTACTATTTTTGCTTGGTCAAGTCTGCAATTATAGAAGAAATATATTAGAAATTTTATAAAATAAAACATTTTTGTCCTAAATACATGTCAAAATGTTCATAAGAAATATAAAAATCAGAGAAGTCATCTTTAAATCATTCCTAATTAAGCCCCAAATTTTGGTAGTGTATTAAAATGCCCTAAGCTTGAATATTGCTCTCTATCAGGCAACACTAATTTGGACTTGGTTGAAAAAGTCAAAAGAGAGACACATATACCAACTAAATTATTCTAGTCATTTTTGAGTCAACTGTACTAAACATGTCCTTTCAACCACAAATCAAGCAACTCTATTCAAGCGTCCAACTAGGAAAAACAAAATGTCAAAATTAGAACTCTTGATACATACCTAAGCGAAAGCAAAGGGATATCATGGGAAGTCTAAGTTGTACTAAGTGAATCAAAAGATCTCCCTAAATACACTCTCTATTCAGAATTTTCTACTATAGATGCAGTTCCCTAAATATGATTAAAACAAGGGAATAATTTTTTCCTTTTTGGCCTACCATATAGAATAGTGGGTGGATGGAATGGGTGGCATGAGAAATAAATATCATTCATAATACAAGTCATTTATGAAAGAAAATAAAATGATCTAACAATAGGAAGGAATGAATGAAAATTAAAAGTGTCTTGCTACTACTATGTTTGGTGGAATGATGAAGGCTATGGATGTCTCATCCTAGTCATGAGTTGGGGTGGTAGGTGACTAATCATAGAACCCTAGAAACTTATTTCTTATATAAGAGAGATACAATTCTTTTCCTTTTCATACTTTTTCCTTCATCATCCTTTTTCTTTCTCTTTCTTGTTTTCTTTCATTTTCTTTTGCACTTTTCATTATTATTAGCTATACAAAATTGATACTTAAGATGAGGCATTTTCTAGCTTGGATCAGGAGTAAGGATATATACACTTTTATTGTTGTCTGTATTCAGAAAAGGATGTGAAAGATATGTATTACACCCTTATGTATGAATGATGAAATGAAGAATGCAACAACATGGAGGTTGATATGGAAACTAACCTATATATGAACTAGTAATGTAACAATAATGCATCATATAAAAGAACTCTATCCTTTTGAAACCACCTATTCCTCTCATTGACTATCGGGTCAAGATTCATGGTTTTCCAAGGGTGGCCCATTAGCCTCCTTTAATGGAACAAGGGATTGCTTTCATCTCTTTCCTTCTGCGCCATGAATGGAAGTTGTCGTTAAGCTTCATTTGATCAATCAAGAGTTATCGCTCACATATTTGATCTCCCTTTTGCAAGAAAGTAAGGTATCGATGTTCAACCGTGTGGGAAACCTCTCTGATTCATCTTCGCCTCTCTTTGCTCTATCCCACCACAAAAAAGGGTGGTGTGTTGAGCAGGTTCAATTTGATATTTTGACCGCATAGCTAAACTACATGGTGCCAATCATGATAAGGTGAAAACAAGGAGAAAAATGAATTGGATCATATATGAAGTCAATGATGGAGATTAAATGAAGTGATATGAGGGGAGATGAGATCAAGTGACTAAGAGCTACACACTCTTCCTAACCATGCTATGCCTTTCTCAATTAGCTTAATATGTCAGGATGATCAAATATCTTATTTTTGAATTAACATAAAAGGTCATGCTAATGCTTGGTTATATGAAACTAAAACATCATCTTTATTCAATGAGTCAAGAGGGATGTTAAGTTCACCACCTATGTCTCTTAATTGAATAATTCCCTCAATTCCTCATGTAGATTACTCGTAAGCAAGTAAGATCAAATTGAAACGATAAGAATACACATAGACCATTACTTTATCAATTCATGTGAACCTTTTCTAAATTGACTTTTTACACTAGATATATGTGGATTCATATAAGAATCACAATGAAAAAAACTAGCTAAGATGAAAAAACAAACATACGCATATAAAAGTAAAATCCAAAAGTAAGACAGGTAGGTATATGGATAGATGCAAGATATGATAAATACAAGATAAATCACATTAAATACTCCCCTAATATTGAATTTGATAGTGTTCTCATCATTCAAAATAAACTCAAATATTAATGGGTGTACCAGATGATCTGGGATCCAGGGAGATAAGATGTTCCTAATGGCATGTTGGGATCTTGTGGGAAGAATGCGACATTCAAATGGGGTGGGTCGGATGACATGGATGGTGGTTATGGGTAGTTAAGGAATTGGTAGGTAGGGTAGTTAGGGAATTGACCTTGTCTCCACTATTGGTTGTGTAGATGTTCTTTAGTGTGCTCCATGTGTTGCAGGTTCTGGTGGAAATTCTCTTGATTAATTTAGAATATACGCTTGTTGTGGAACATGGTCTGCTAGTACATGAATATATTCTCTTGATTGGTAAAGATCGTGTCTTACTAAGAAGTGAGAATAGTCATCACTTCCTCCTACTGATGTCGACCTATATGAATGATATCGAGCATGTGATACATGCTCTCAAATGAATATGGGTCAACATGTGATGGAGTCAGGGTAGAAGGTAAGGCACCATGGACATGTGGCCTCCCATCAATTCCTAGATGTGTTCGTACCTCCTCGAGCTTGTCGTCGTCGTCCTTCTCAGCTACATCATCAATGTCCTCTTCCTAGTCCATGTCTCTCACATCATAATTTAGCCATAGGAGATGATCAAGATGTATGATTTTGAAGATGGGATTTGGGAGCTCTCTCGTGCCTATTTTGGATATTTCATGGATGCAACCTCCAGTCCTATCAAAGAGTTTGGCACTACAAAAATGTCAAAAATATAGATCACCCTTCGAAAACACTAGATGAAGACCGGAGAGATCAATTTTGTAGTGGATGGAAAATCTCATGAGGAGACTGCCAAAGTGGATTAGCAGGTTCCACTTCTTACTTTTGGACATCGAGTGTGCATGTTCAATGAACAATGAACCCATATTTTATGTCTAAGTCTTGGCATAATCATTAACTCTATCTTGTGTGATCACGAGTATGTGGTTAAGTATGATTTGATAGTTGAATTCCACCCTATATGTTTCAATCCATAGAGTCAAGTATCCTCATCCCATTGCAATGATTACATATATAGAATCTTGCAACCATCATCCTAAGTGTAACTTTTGATCCTTTTTTTCTCTGGTATGTCCATTACCACAAAGTAACATGGTATATAAATTTATCTAGCTTGACCACCACATCTTTGCATATCCCAAGAGGTCTCACTATGGAGTCATCTGCAAGTTGTAACATTATGTTGGTATTGGTGGGTGTGGAAGAAGGCATTAAATGTATACTTTGCTCAAAATCATATAGTGATTCTCTAAATTTTATGCTCTATCTAGAATAGGGGATGTTAAAAAGTCCTTGGTAGTTCTTTGTAGAAGGTCACCTCTAAATTAACATTGTGAACACCTTGTTAACAAAAAATCGTATGAATCTTTGATGTGTGTCTTCTTCCTGATGATCTGCTTCAAGAATTTTCCATAGGACACAAAATTTTCCATAAGACGGAATTTGTCAAGGGCCTTCACCAACGAAAGGTTGATGTTATGTTTGTGAAAAATATTTATGAAGTCCTTGATGTTTATACTCTATCTCTGAGTCGACAGTCGCATGAATAGTTACTAGAGGTGGAGAGATGTGACGCCTATGTGGATGGATGTATGTGCTTACAGATTTGCTCCCCAAATCTTAAATTGATAACTTCCTCAACTTCAATAGAACTTGACTCCCCAAGTGTTGTTTTCCCTTATCAGACATGGATTTCATTCTAATCATGATTGTTCCATTGTGAAGTAGAATTGTTACTTGTTCTTATTGTGGGGGCATCTTTTCTTTGTTTAGAGGAGCACTTGGTGATTTATCATTGCCCTTAATGGCTTCTTGAGAAGCTGGCACTACCACCTACACATATATGTTCTTCTCTCAGTAGTCTATTTATCCAAGAATTAAAATCTACCAATTGAGGTTCATATGACTGCATAGACTGTAGGAATTTTGAAATGGGAGTGTATTTTGTAATGCCCACTTTCTCAACATTAGTAACACTCTCATATTTGCCATAGACAAAGATTTATTTGGACATGTAGTGCACAACAAAAAAACATGAATTAACTACAATCTCTCTAACTACATATATTAAAATTGTTGTCAAACACTACTTTTTCCTATAAATTACAGAAGTATAAACAAAACAAATATAGTTAATTGTAATAACTACAAAATTTCCTACAAATACATTTAAGGACAATTAATAGTGTTCCTCAACTCTCGTTCCTCCCTTTATGTGCCCTTCCAAAAAATATATTGGAGCATCAAATAACCCCGCACACCAACTCCCCCCATGTATCCTTATTTTTGTGCGATTGGGGCTCTGGCCATAACCATGAGATTGACCAATTGTGCAATGCTCCCCTCCATGCGCTCATTGTTACCCAGTGTGGTGCGGTCAGAGAAACCCTCGAGCTTTCGGTTAAGATGCTTCCTTCCTATCGACTGTAGATCCATATTTTTTGATGTGCTCCCCTTCTAAGTGTGTTGATGTCCTCCGCCTGTGCTGCTAGCGTTCATAGAAAAATCCTAGCATCGATTAATCAAATCCACTTCTACCACCACCCACGTTTAGGAGGCCAAGATTTGGGTGCCTCTGAACCTCTCCTCCTCCATGGTCTTGAAACATAGGTAATCATCTCTAACGGTGCTGCTCTTGTAACATACTAGATCTTGAACCCTACACTAGAACTTTGACCTTTTGGACTTAGCAAACAAGGTTGAGGTTAGACCTAAAAGATATATAGTATAACTCTAATGAGATAATGCATGCATAAATCACCCTAATGTAACCTTATGTTCTCACTTTAGTCTTGATCCAATAATAGACACATAAAATATGCCACATAATATAATAATAATGAATTATATAAATTATGTGCAAATAATCACACATAATTCTTTTGGTGATAATAGTAAACTATGGAACATAAATAGATGAGCAATAATGATAATAGTGCAATAATATGATAACATAAGTAATAGTGTGATATTAATGGCTACAAATATTAATTGTTACATAATTCATTAAAGAAAACCCCAAAAGTTGAATCTAAGTTAAAAATTGTGTTCCTTGGGTCCCAATTGCCTTGGGAGTCAAGTTTCACATTATTCACATAATAATAATTAATTTAATTCATTTTGGATAGAGAAGACCTATGTTTTCTCCAAAATATCAAATAAAATAATAAATGACTGCAAAAGAGGAAAATAATATTGGATTTATAATCTACATAATAAATATAGCCTTTGGATGAATTTTCATCCAATTTGGAAGATGTTTGATTAAAAGATGAACTTAGGAGAGAGAAAGTATGGAGAACCTTCAAAATATTAAATAAATGTACAACCCTCTCCAACATGGAAAATTGATGACAAATTCGTATCCAACACATTAAATATGTCTTGTAGGTGAAGTTTCATAAAATTTGGAGAATCTTAGTCACTTAATGCATGAGGAAAGAGAAAATAGTATTTAATTTAATTAACACATCAAAAGTTCTGAAAGGCAACTCTAATTTCATAATCAGAATCTACATGCCTTAATTAGTCTTTGTGCAAAATTCACTTAATTTGGTATACATTTGCACCCTCATTCACTTAATTTGGGATATGTTTGCACCCTCAAAAGAAGAAAGAGAAAAAGAGAAATAAATGCATCACCACTTTAGTCAAAATCATATCCGGATTCAATATAAATGTCACGTGGATTTCTTTTCTCCTTAGTTGATGTGCATGTGAGGTGGACCTCTAGATCCTGATTGTGCAGCTCCGGAGTCATCTTCAACCCCGAGCTAAAATAGGAAACAGGCCTTTGTTCAAAGCCTCTTTAAATCTCAGATTTCTTGAGCTCTACTCCATCTTTTCTCAAACTTTCTTTGCCTATAGATTTGTGCTTTGATTTTGCACAAACTGAGCCATTACTTGTGATCCTTCATGGTGTGTACTTGATTTCCCCAATTATTGTGCAACAAGGTTTTCAGCTGACCTCCCTACTCCTCAACTCGCACACCCCCACCTATAAATAACCCTACCCAAATGATCCTTAGACACTTTGAAATCCTCCTCTTTAACTAATTTCATCTCTCATTTCCACTTTGATCGCCACCAACTAAAAATTCCTCTCTTGGTTGCATATCTCCTTCCTTGCTCCTCACTGCACCAAATCACAAATTGACACCACGGTATGATTTTTGGGCCCTTGTTCGTCATTTGTATACAATTTTCTCTCTGTTTGGTCACCTCTTCGGGGATTGACCAACCCATGTGTAGCCAGCAGCTCTGTTGCTTGTGGCCATGGTGTTGTGAGTGGAGGGGATGAACCCCCCACTTATTTTCCCGCTTCTACCCCTCCTCGTTCCTCTTTCTCTTTATTTTCTCGTAGAGGGCAAATTTGTCTTTTCTGGCTTCCTTTTATATGTTTTCGGTGAGGTCAAATGGACTTTGACTGAGCCATTGGACCATATCCCATTAGGCCACGTCAATCGGCTCTCTCTCCCTCTCTTTTGTAATTAATCTGTTTACGTGGCATTTTCTAATTATCTGATTGGCCAAATTTCAAAAATCCATAACTACTTATTTATGGTTCAAAAAAATAAAAAAAAATATGCTTTGAGATCAGAAAATATGGGCTATCTAATGGTACCATTTTTGTTTCTCAAATCTAATCTTGAAAATATATGATTTTAATGAATTTACCTAAACAGTTAATCACTTGTAAAATTCATAACTAAATATATACAAGTCATAAAAATAGAATAAAATATGTCTTGGACTCAGAAAAATGTAACGTAAAACATGGGATGGTTTTGATGACTTAAATCTCATACAAAGAAAAAGGTAATTTCTAGGGTTTGAATCATCAATTTGGAATTGACCTAAAATCTGCATATATGCTCAATAGGTTCTTTGGAGACCTAGACTTGGATCTAGAAGTGACTTAGGTTTGTCTAGAATCTAAAGTGAGGTGTGTTTGCAGATCGGGTTATTCATATTAGGCAATTTCTTTCTCTTGTTGTATGAACCTACTTTCTTATTTCTCTTGGTCCTATGGACATTAGCCTACACAATATCTTGTTCTTTTGGAAAATATGATTCATGTAAAATATCTTATTTTTTTACTGATCTTGTGATCATATTATCATGTTTAGACATTCTCTTTGTTCTTTCTTATGTTTTGTACATGGTGGTACTTTATATGATGACATGTGATCTCTTTTGCCCACTTGTGAGGTGGATGTATATGTTAGTCATTTATGTGGTGATTACTTTGTATAATCTGACTATACTTCCTACTTGCCTCTCAATTAACCATGCTATGTGAATCAATAGCACAGTAGTGTAATTGCATTGGTTTTTGGGCAGTATGCCCCTTTTATTATTGGGATGGAGGTGGTGGTTCCCCATACTCGGGTTTCAAGTTGGTGAGGTTTGGCCCATTTTATATATTTGGGAGTTTGGAAGTACATCATTCTCTATTAGGTTTCAAGTTTTAGAGAATTAATCACCTTTGTCTTTATATTGTTGTAGGTATATGATTATCTCACATGCATGTAGGTTGATGATATGGGGTGTGTGCCCTAATTTTGTATATGTGCTAGTACGGAACAAATCTTTATTGTTTTATTTAAGGCAAGTATCTCTTTTATCATGTGATAATGAATCATTTCTTTAATGCCCTTTTGGATAGTACTTTTCTCTTTCTTGGGAAGCCTTTTATTTTTGATGTCCTATATTCCATATGTTGCTCAATTTTCCTATTTAGTATGCACATACCATCTTCTGCTAATGTTTCCTTTTCTTCTCCTTTTTGTGGGGTATGCTTCCATCCCCAGGTTTAGATCCAGGAGAGGATAAGCAAGGTGGAATTAGACAACAACCTTTTAAGTTGAGCTTTTAGGAGACTTGAAAGAGGTGGTTAGATGATCCTCAACTAGATCCTTGTTTGTTTAAGATAGTTTTCCTTTGACTCACCCATGTGTGGTGTAGTGATGTATCAAGATATCAAGCTTTGTAATAGTTAGATGTATTTCTCTTTCACTGCTACTTTTTGTGTTATGATACATGCATTTTGAAGAATCAGTTATCATCCCTTTAGTGAAAAATTGTATGTGGTGTTTGGTTCAAGGGATGTTGCCTTTTATTTCTAGTAGGGAGTGGTTCCCCTCTGGGATCCTACTCCTTACATCTCTTTTCAACATTCCATAGTCTCAATTTCTTCCCCTTCAAATATTTTCTTGAGGTATCCTTGATGAGAAAAACCATGTTGCTATTGGTGGTAACATCATCACAAGATCAACAAGAAATTGTTGAATAGAAGGGGGTTCAAAAGGAAGAAGTGGGGGACTGACAATAGCATGAAGAGAATACAAATGTGATAGCAAGACCCTTAGTGTCAGAACCCGTTACACTAAATGAGATTACTCAAAACATAAAACATAATCAATCACTAATTAATCACATACCCAAAAATATGGGTAAATTAAAACCGATTTCAACATCAACACCCGTTCAAAAACATTTGCATAAGAGCCCAACATCTTTCTTATATCCATACTATGCCAAGAACTTGATACAAATTGTTCTTTTGCCTTATCCACAACATATATACACAGGAGAACAATATTTTTATATGTCACACAACAAACATTAACATGCTAGCAAAATTTCAAATTGTTTGAAATCCATATACAAACGTTTCCTGCCCGGACCTGAGAGTACAGGGATGACTCTGGGACACACTAGACATCTAATTAAATTTCTCAAATATTCATTACTATAGCTCCTCTTTGCTTCCACATGTTTGTTTTCGGCACTTTCGATTATCTAAAAAAATGTGGCGAACCACAAGGGTGGGACCTATGTCCCAGTAAGAGATATAACTTCCAACAGTGTTTATTGATTACAATATTTTTAAGTAATTAAACAATTAAGTAGTTGAATCAGCTATAAAAAATAAGCTCAATAGTACTGATGATTAACAAAATACATAAAGGAGTAGATAATAACTATCATCATTAGCCAGACTATCATCCTTTATCTTATTGACAATATAAGCAATTCAGTAGCATATGCATATCTAGCATCATGAGCAAGTCTAGTAACATAGAATGTTTATAATTATGAATAAGTCTAGACACATAGGCATAGATAACAACATTAGCATGTCTAATAGGTCTAACATATTAACATCATCAGAAGAGCTAACAACATAAGCACAACTATCTACATAAGAATGATTAGCAGTATATGCATCTCTAGTAACAAAGGCATGGCTAACATGCTAAACATAACTAGCAACATGAGATATCCAAAATCATGATTATAATCAGTAGTAGCAGTATAGTTATCAACATAAATATGGTTATTGTATGTATGCATCAACAATCTTAAGCATATCCACAACATTAGTACTATCTCTTAATTACACTAAGCATCATCTTTATATAAAGATAACAAACAAGGGTTATCATTCAATGTGAAACGTCGTGTATAACCAAAAATAAATATGTTAGACGGCTATATTACATCTTTTATTATGCCCTGGGGAATTTGAATTATACCATTCAAAGTCCAGCCAACCCCTATGAAGGGTTGTTCAGTTCCGTAAAAGATCTAGGAGTGTCGGTATCCTAAGATCTCTTCCCCTCGGTCAGTACGAGTAAAAAGGTAGTGGCATATCAGTCAAAGTTGCCACCACAGTGACATATAGTCAAGCTGCTAACCACTAGTCCAGCCTTGGTACAGGTCACGGCACTAGAAACCAGGGTATACAAACCCAATCACTGAGGTACAACCACAGTTATCCTCTAATCATATCATGTAATAATCACAGAGACACGACCGCAGCCGTTCTCAATCACATTAGATGTATGAGGCATGACCATAGCCAACCTGCACAATCTGCATTATGGATGACAAGGATATATCCTCAACCTTCCACCCCCACATACTCAACAGTATGCGCTCTGAGTTTCCCGTAGGAATACTCGTTTCACCATCCAGTAAGTTTTGATACTGAAGATGGTTCTACGGAACAAGGCACTACATGATTAGAGTTGCACTTGATTAGTTATACCAATTGGGTAAATTAAGGCTACATCAAACAAGTGGACATACAAACCCTAATTCACTTCTAGCAAGCATATAAATATCACAACTTTGAAAATATATAAAATGTGTACAACGTAATTTCTGATCTCATGATCACATAGTACTATTCACTTACCATTCATGTGACCACACTAGTCATCATACTATCACAAGATATAAATCCTTTTCACAATATCACAGGGTATCAACCCTTATCAACATAAGAGGATTACACCTCATTCAGGGTTCAACCATGCCCAAAGGTCATTAAGACCATCATAGTATCACATGATATAAATCATTTTCACAATATCAAAGGGTATCAACCCTTATCAACACAAGAGGTTTACACCTCATTCAGGGCTCAACCATGCCCAATGGTCATTAAGACCATCACATTATTCCTTACAAGATCATCATTATCTTTGCACGCCTTATAACAAGGCTCGACAACATCACTTACATATAATACACATGATTAGCACAATATTGCATTAATGAGTTAGGAGATATTCATAAACAATCGTAGTAGGGTTATATTAAAATTAAGAACATTCCTTTATTACATCAACATGCAAGGAATCTAGATATGATTAACACTCATCATATTCATAATGCACATGTTTAGCATAAGAAAGTATTAACCATGTGGCTATGATAACCACCAATTAACACATTAAGGTTATGATCATGTTAAGGAGGTTATTCCACCATCATTCCATCATATAAGAATGTTAAACATGAATACTCATCTTTATCTATTTGCATTAGGGTTAGGTTCAACGTGATAAATTATATCAATGTTACTAATCAGCACTTATACCCAAACTCTAAATCACGGCATCCCCATTGGATCATGGATGCATAAGGTGAAGCATCACCATAAAATTCCATACTATTCTTAAGTATTAACCCACACATAAATCAAGTTTAACCATCGGGTTATAGCATACTAGGGTTTCAACAACAGTAATAGAGTACTCCATGACTGTATTAGTCATTCAAGGACTATTCATACCCAATTACCATCATTTAGTTATATAAAAGCTAGGTATAACAAGCTATACCTCATTAGGGTTACATATCCACACAATATAGTTTTCATCCCTTCTATTCATATGAGTGAATAGGTAAGACTACCTTGTTAAGGGTAACCCTCCATTTATTTCATCATCATTCAACCCATATCACCATACCACAATGACACGCAGAACCATTGGATGTTTTAAAGGTAAGACCATTGGTTGTTTACATAAGTAAACACCTTCAATAAACCACCTATGAAGTCCTTGATTTGTGCTCTACAAAGAGTCACCATTTAACCCTAGACATCCCTTGATTAACAACACAAAAATTTCCATTGAGAGTAGGGTAAAACTCACAATTGACTGTTCATTTAAAATAAGCCATCCACTGTTAACAATTATGCTCCTTAGGTTGATCATATATCAGAAATCATCTAAATCACATTATTAGGACCAACATATTACATTAGCCATCATTCCACTTTATTGGAGGAATAAACATTAGATCCTGACCATTGGGTCAAGTTCATGTCCGACCATTGCATTAAGTGGCCCAAGAAACCATTGGTCTAAGGCTTAATTGATGCTGCAACTATATGATTAACTTCACCATAGGTTTTGGAGACCTGATCGACCATAATTAGTGACCATTAAGTCACCATAGGTTGTTATATCAGTACGATATTCTTTAATCACCATCGAATATTAGACTAATATCACTATTGATTGATAGCATCATTAGGGTACTTAGTTGTTAATCACTAAGCTTCTAATTAGGGCAAAACATGACCTAAGGGGGTGAAAGTCAGTTGACACCCTTGGTCACCATGATCAGTTTTTATGAAGACAACACCATAGGGTTGTTGCGATTGTACCATCATTGGGTCATGAGTTTATAGAAGAAATCAGCTTAAAACCCTAAAATTGACCATTGGTTGATAGGTGCTTAGCACCATAGGTTGTCAAACCAACCTGATCCAAGTCATATTATACCATAGTAATAACGTACACATGATCATAGGTTCATCTAGAACTGAAATTAGAATAGGGAATATTATAAAAATCAAAATTCAAGTCAAGCATAGCTTTTTAGTGCATGGATCATCATTTTCAAGCAAGAACATGATCTAGTATGGTAAGCAATAAATTTGGGACAAGTTATAAAACTTGCCTCTAATGAGAAGATTAAATCCCACGTATAAGAAAACACGAGCAGGTAGGGTAGAAAATCTAAGCATAAGTTGTGAACTCCTCCATCTAGGACCTTTCTTCATCAAATGAGCAAACCCTAAGCATAAGGAGCAAGAAAGGTAGGGTTTTAGAGCTTTAGAGCAATTTCTACCATGGAACAGTAAGGTGACGTCCTATAGAAAGGTAGGAGGAAGGATAACAAAGAAATAAATGGAGGAAAGAAGGAAATTCTTACTCTTTTAGGTCAAGATCACTAGAAGGAAGCTTTTTAAACCCTAAAAGGAAGTCAATTGCAACCCTAGATCCTTTTTCCAAGAACGTCCCCACTTTCTTCTTCCTTGGATAGGACAATTCACAACAGCACAGATGGATAACGAGGTTGGGAGAAGTAGGGAAGTGGTGGATAGAAAATGGCTCGTTTTGGTTCTTGGGGATAAGTATATGAAACTTTAAGATAAAGAAAAAGAAAAAGTTGAAGTTCTAGTATCTATCCAAGTGTCCATGACCTTAATTTATTAATAATATACAAGCAAACACACAATACTCCCACCATATTTATGGATCTGGTTAGCTTTCCTTTGTCAAATTTCATAGCCAATCAAATAATTCATTAGTTGATAGCTACTAAAGGTAGCTCATCCATGAAGGGGTAAACCCTAAAATACCCTTAGAGAAAATACCTTCAAACCAAGATTTGAATAGGTGACCCATGTCTCAGCAATATCAAGAATGATGAGAGAGTATCCAAGGAACATAATGTAAGTGATAAATTGCAAAGAAAACCTCTCAATTGGGTAAATTGTAGAAAAGTCCAAAATGTGCATAAAATTACATAACTTGCTCAAATAGTGTCCAAATTGGACAAAATTTAAAAATTAAGCTTTTATTATTATTTCAAAGCATATCACAAGGCTATATTAGGGTTATAAGAATTCAATTATGATAATTAATCTTATTCAACTAATTAAGCAAGTTTAGGGGCCTTACAACTTACAACTATAAACCCCTAACATGGATTTTGGCCCCAAAATCCAAGGTAAACAAAGATGGGTAATTCCTTTGCACCTCATCCTATTACCTTCAAATGGTTACTTGCATATAATGGTGATGTCACATAATTGATACATATATCATCTTGGGTCAACAAAAAAAACCCACACAAGAAGACATTTACAAATATGTAGCATAGAAACTTGTTGTGCCACCTGTACAAATCTAATAGTAACTTTCAACTTTGGGACTTGATTATCATCTTGAACTATTCTATATGTTGTATCACGCATCACTTAGAGGCCACACTCACTGGATCTTACCAAACATAGAACATCATGTATCTATTATAATATGCAACTTTACAAGGTTTCCTCCCTATGCTCCTTTAATGGTTGTTGTAATCAACAACTTAATCAACCATGTAGGCACCCCCTAGTTTTCAAGAACTTATGAGGAGTATGTTTTTAGAGGATTCTCCAATCATCTCAATGGTGGACTGACCATCTATTTGGTTGAAGAATCATACACCTGTATATAACTGTTAACAAATATAACTTCCCAATTGACCTTGTTAGGGGTGGAGCAACGGCATTGTCTTCATCTTATCAGGATTCACATAACATACTTAACAAAGGTATCATAACTCCTAGAGGATACTCTAGTCAACCCCCAACTCACTCTTGTACAACTTGTCTCATAGCAATTGTTGCTTTGGCAACCCTAAGGTTTTTGAAAAAATATTGATCATATTTTTGACCATATTTGAAATACTTTGGCATGTCATCATTCAAAGCTTGCTACAACTTGTAAGACATTACTTGAACACTCTGTTCCTCCAATTCATAAATTATATTGGTGCATTGGTTAGTCTAAAGGACATAACTCCAAACTCATCATGGTCATGTGAATTATGTCATTCAATCTAACTCTTATGCATTGATATTTGATCATAGGTCCATCTTAAAGGAACACGATATCACATATCTATTGACCAACAAACCGTATATCCTTGATAGTGGTCTTACCCAGCTATCACTGAACCATACACAACATTATATAATCACTTTTGTTTTTCCTTCCAAACAACACTTACATGGTCATTGTCAACTCTCTCTCTCTCTCTCTTTAAGTGGGAGGAACACTTGGAATGTTCATTTAATAAACATCTCCAACCTTCACATATTTCTCATATTGTTGATACATCTTGGATACTAGGATTCATTATCTTGGTATCCACCTCATGTGCTATAAGGAACTCACATCATTATCTCATCCACTTTTATCAACATAACAAATATCAATTCATATAAGAAGAGTCTTCCTAATTATTGGAAGGCTCAAAAGCAAAATCATCACAAACTTTATGATCTTAGAACCATAGTCCAAACAACATTATGCTATAATAAGCTAACCACCCTCATGTTTACAATCAATCCACACATACCAAGTGGTAATGATCCACTTGAAAGTTGTGCCCTGGAAAGGAAAGATACAAAGGGAAACACACTTCCCACATCATAGAAACATTATTCAAGGGTCACTAGCAAAAAGGTAACCAATTCTATTTTCATTATGCAGGTAACAACTTCTAATGTATCATTTTACCTTTTTCATTTTGGGTTCCTTGCCATTAGCATAGGAATCATCATGATTAACATATCTCATTACTCCTTCCTTCATGACTATTTATCACATTTGGGTATGTTATCTGGTTTTATTATGTTTTTCAACCACTTATCAAAAGGTAAATCATCATACTCCACATTTCCTTCATTAAACATGGATCATCTACCTTAATTTATTTCACATTCTATGCTGATTTTACATTAAAACTTTCTTACACACATAGGTGGGTGTGAGATTAACTCAGATTCCACCTTATTCCTTTATCATTGTTCCCATTTATCTTCTCATTTTTTACTTGTTATAGGAGTTATTTCCATCTTATGTGGATTTCATACCTTGATTCACTTTATAAGCATAGACTTATCTGTCTTTTACTTTATTATCTTCTTGAATCACATCTTCACGAACTCCTCTTTTTCTAATTTGTATTTAGATTTAGATTTCATGGTGTTGTATCTTTCTCTTATAGTTACCAAACATTCAAGTTTTGATAGATGATGATGCAATTCTCATCTTATTTAAGTTAGGATTGAGATATTCACACCATGATTTCTTATTCGTTATGTTCTTTAGATTGTCTCAAAATGACTACTTGATCAGAGTAATCAGAAAGATAACAATCTAAGAGTTCCATACTTACCTTTCTTCAATAATTGAATACCTGGCCAAGGCACCCAAATACTGATATTAGGAAGTATGCACCATATTTTTATGTCATATTCCTAATCTTGACACATCTTAATCATAAGTCATAGTGTCCCTATAGACTTAGTGAACCTAAAGCTTTGATACCAACTTGTCAGAACCCATTACACTAAACAAAATTACTCAAAACATAAAATGTAACACCCTTGACCTAGGTTATGTCCTAACCCTAGATGTTTGGCTTAAGTAAGATGCTTACAATTTGTTCTTCTCTTTTGGGGAAAAGTAATTAAGGCCTTTGTGGAGTTTATTCTCAAAATTGAGCAAACTATGTGTGCATTATATGCTAATCTAAGTGAAAAGTGCAATTTACCCAAGATAAGGGTTATGTTGCAAATGTTACATGTTGAATATATTCTAAGTGTTATATATGTCATGAAAGAGAATATGATGCTAAGTGTTGGCTCGTGCAAAGCCTAAACCCTAAGTGAGAACTTGTGTAAAATACTAAGTGCTTGGTGCATCAATTGTAGTACAATTTACAAAATGTACAAAATGTAGGGCTAATGTGTAATTTACCACCTCTACATTGTTTTTACTCTTACTTAGTGTTACCTAAAGGAAATAAAAAGAAGTTGGCAATATGATTGAAGCATCTTGAAGTGTTAGTACTCTTAATAATAAAGAAAACAAGAAAATGCATAAAAGTTGGAGTCATACATGTGAGCCATATTGATTAAGGACTAAGGGAAGGAGCCCCTATCGGCCATAGAGCCATAAGGAGGGAATCCTATCGGTTTGTGGAGCCTTGGTTTGACCCATGACAGGCAAGGCACTTCAAGAAAGATATAAGGCATCGATTTGCTTTTGTCTTGGAAATGATGGAGTGGAATATAATAAAAGCTTAGTGTAGGAAAGCTTGCCCTAGGAGACAACTCAAGAGCTGCCCCTTATCTTTTATTTATCCTTTTTGCATGGCAAGATGATAGTGGCAGGCATGCAAAAGAATTTGTTGACCTTGTATGGCTAGGTGGCATGAAGCACCTTAAGTAAGTGACACCTATGACTCTCTTTTCTATAAACCTCAAGTATAAATACATTGACATTCATTTGTTGGCAAGATTTTCAAATCTAGAAAGTGCCCTTTCTCTTGTATCATGCAACACCACTTCTTGTGTTGCCCATGGTGAAGAGGGTTGAGTGGTTTCGGCCAAAGAGGAGAGATATCAGCTAAAGAAGTTTGAAGCAATCACTTAAGGTGATGTCGCCCAAGATGATGAAGGATATCGTACAAGAGCTTGAAGCCCAAGTCTTGGACCTTGGAGAAGGTCCATCCTCAACCTTGGAACGTGAGTAATTGAGGCTTGAAACTTGGAAGCTCATAAGTGATGGATTATATAACTCAAACCCTTCAATATTATTTATCCTTTCTTTAATGTTATTCAAATTGTTGATAATTTGCAAATTAGGGTTTCCTATGATCAATTGATGTAATCATGGGTTCTAAAATGTAATTAGGATTGTTATCCATGGTTTTGAATAAGATTAGTGATCTTGAGGTTGATGATGATGACATCATCATTGGATACCTGATATGAGTTGATCACTCTTGAATAACCTGATATGGGTTGAAGACCTTGCAACCCGACATGGGTTGAAGACTTGGGAAAAATGATATGGGACCCAATATGGAGACTTGCCCAACATGTAGGTAAGTCATAGTAGGTCTTATGGATGATATGAAGGATCCTTATTTAACACTTGTACTTAGTACAAAGGTGAAACAATACCTTGTGTAAAACCCTAGAATGAGGATATGTTGCCAATGATAGATGGTCGACATGTTTCCCAAGATAGATGGTCGATATGTTGCCCAAGATGGATGGTCGATATGTTGCCCAAGATGGATGGATGACATGTTGCCCAAGATGGATGGCTGATATGTTTCCCATGATGGATGGTCGATATGTTGCCCAAGATAGATGGTCGATATGTTGCCCAAGATAGATGGCCGATAAGTTGCCTAAGATGGATGGTCGATATGTTGCCCAAGATGGATGACCAATATGGTGCCCCAAGATGGTACATGATATGGTAACCTATGTGAGTGCACGATATGGTAACCTATGTGAGTGCACGATATGGTGATAGGGGATATGCCCTATACCCGATATGAGGATGTGGTTATACCACACGATCAAAGTGAATAGTTGACAAGATGATATATGAATGACATTATCAATCATACTACTTGATATGGTAGGCATGTCATCAATTGTTAAGATTGACTTAGTGATGAGTATGATTAATGTAATGGTGAGAAACATTGAGCTTAACTTATTTGATATTGATAAGGTTGTAGACCTTAAAGGTATGAACTAAGAAATTTATATCCTAGTAAGGATGAGAGAGAATCTAAGACTTGAAAGATGAGTATGTATTTAGCATACTTTTACTCAAAAAGACTACATGATTTGATGATAAGGGATATTCCCTAAGCCCGGTATGTTGGTGTGATTTCTCCACACAATGAAATAATTATTTTTTATGATGATACATGCATTCTCAAGCATAACATAACAAGTATTATTGATCATGCTACCTGATATGGTAGACATGCTTTAATCCATTAAAAATATCTAAGTGATGTATGCTAAGTGATTAAGTTTAGTGATGTTAAGGTAACAGACCTTAAGAGGTGAATTAAATAAGATGCCATCTATATCCTATAAGGATAAGAGATAAAGACATGGGTGGTAAATATGTGGGGAAACATGAGCTGATGCTCCTATGATGAGTGGAGTATGAATTATGGTTTGATTCTAGATATTATGATCTTGAATCTCCAATTGGTAATAAATGAGAAATCCAACCCTAATGAAGGGTGATGATATGCTTGTATAATTATAATCGGTTAAATTGAGATGACCCTAACCCTAACAATGAGAGGGATGCACTTTCTTATATCACAAACCCTAAGCATGAGTAAGATTGAACAAAGATATTATTAGAGGTCTTTCATCCTAAAGCGTACACTATCCCTGAATCATGAAATGATGAATATCGCAAGATATGAGCTAAGACGTCCGATATTTATAGACTAAGATGAGTCTTGTAAGATGTGTGGAATACATGTATAACAAGTAGACTAATGTCTTAAAAAATAAGTTGTTGCCTAGAAATGAGGTGACGAGATGAACTATGTGAGTTGTGTGAAATGCTTATACAATAAGTAAAGAAGAATACCTGGATCAGAGAACCTGAAGATATTAGTTACTTGTTACAGTTAACACTATGTGAGGTTCTAGGGGTCTGAATACCTAGACCCAGTAATCATGATGATAATGAAATCTTGAAACCCTAATTGATTGAATATAACCCTAATTCAATAGATGGATGTGTTCCTTAGTAATTCATGGTTAAAGACATATGTTGAAATTGTTGATAACATGATATAATAATCATGCAAATATCTTAATGCATTAAGTATGGTCAAGTAAGAGCTATGTGATTATGTGATACAAATCCAATGAGCTATGTGGACTATGTGAATAAGTATCTGGGTTTGATGACCTTGAGTTAATTATCATCTGCTAAGTGGTGACAATGCTTGGTTATGAATGAAGGGTTGAATACCCAAGAGAGATGATGACAAGAGGTTGAGATTCTAAGTGAACTCTGTGACTTAGTGAATATGAAAGTGTCTGATGAATGCTATTATGATTTTATTTATAGTAATTGTTGTTGATCTTGTTTGTAACTTGATTGATGTTAAAAAGATATAGTAATACACTTAATTAAGCAAGATGAATATTATCATGTAGTTTCCCAGACCATAGATCCATTCAGTGTCAGCAATTGCTAAATGGTGAAATGAATTTTACTTGGAACGCATATTTTTTTGAATATGTAATAATATAAGGGTGCTTAGTGGACTCCCAAGCTAAAATAAGGGTACTTAGTGGACTCCCCAAATACATCAGGTTGCTCAGTGTACTTCCTAATAAAATCAACACAGGATCGCTCAGTGGTCATCATGATAATCTAGGAAAGATAAGTGGTCTTCTCCCGAAGAGAGTACATGCTACGACAGTAACTCTATAGCGAGGATGTTGTTATACCCCAGCATAGCTAACTCCAGCAGACACAAGATGTCATGCTAAACCTAAGTGTTACCTAAGTGTTCTCGAGCTAACTGAGAAAGAAGAGGTCTTGACAGTCAGTTTTGCCATTGACCTCGTATGGTACCGACTTCAACTTACTAGTGATCGGTTGGAGTATGAGTGGTATATCTCATCTCCTCTGGGCATGAGTATGAATGTGGACATGTAATCAACCGCATAGTATATTCGTTTAAGGATCATATACAGAAACATTGGTTGATGCCTTATTACTTTTATAGATCTTGTTAGACATATGTTATATGTGTTCTTTATATTCCTTTTCAAGCAAAAGATGAATTGTAGATCTATTATTAATATCCTTGCTTGGTGCTTGAAGATATATATGTCAAACAAATAGAACACATACAGTTCAATTTTTATATTATTTCCTTTGATAATAGTATTGTTGGCAGAGAGTTATATCTCTTATTGAGATAGTAGTCTCACCCCGTGGGATCCACAATTTTTAGGTAAGATGCGGATGAGGGACTAAGAATCAGGCCGTAGAAGAAGGATCGTATCAGCAAGGATCATAGTTGTATATCAGGTTGAGTGTTTTTTGTAATGTCCTGTACATCGAAGTCATATGTGTCGTCCATGTACTCTCAGGTCCTTGGGAGATATTCTTAGTGGTTTTCACGAGTGACATGAGGTTTTGGTTTTGTTTATCTCGAGGATTTTATGTTGTTATTATGTGTAATAAAGCAAAGCAGCTAGTACTTGTTATCCTCGAGAAGAGACAAAACACTAAATCTATAATGTGAACCATGTGTATATGAGACTTTGGTTCTTTATGTAAGAGTTTTCTGGAAGATGGACCTATGTGCAAAATAGTTTTAAATTTTAGTGTTTTTTTTAATCCGTTGTTTATGGTTATTTCGTTTAATTAATAGTGATTTGTTTATCAATTTGAGAATGGTCGTTACTAGTTTGGTATCAGAGCTTAAGGTTTGCTGAGTCTATAGAGACATAGGACTAAGGTGTTGAGTCTGTGTGAGTGTCCTCTGGTATACCCTATAGTGACTGGAGAAGAAAGGGTAAAGTTTAAAAATGACTGGAGAACACAAGGACTACATTGCTTAGAGCAATGGTGTTTGCACTAGGAATGGGTGCAAGGGATCAAGCAAGGGAAAATATGAGTGTCTGAAAATTCCCATTTTGACCCAATCAAAATAAGAGAATCCAGCTTTTATGCTCTTGTTGGGTAGGTTAGGACAACAGTGATGCATATAAGTAGACTAGATACTAGCATTACAACTAAGGATATCAGTCCTTAATGCAGAAACCTTGGGTTTTGAAAGAGTTCTGAGATAATATAGTCATGATAAAATAATAGAAAATGTGGGAAGAGTTCACATATGGCGAGAAAATGGACTCTACCATCAGTAAAGATAGATATTACATCTGTGATAATAGTACCCAAGGAGGGGAAATAAGCTAAGAATCAAGGAGAAGTCTCTACAATTATAGAAACATTTATCTAGTTGTTCTAAAAGGCCAGAGTTTTTGGTGCCACTGGTGTAATAAATGCTTAGTGCACCGGAGCAGTAGTCACTAAGTAAAGGCAAAAGTCCTAACCTTCCACCTATAAGAGCTTCTGAATTAGCTTTTATATCAGTAATAAGACCAATAAGACCATGGTACATGGACAAAACATGTTATAGAAACAAACATGTTGATCATACTAAACCCTTTTGTTTGAAAGAAGGGAGGAAATGACCCAACAACCGAGGAAAACTTGGCAGGGCTTACGAAAGTCATAGCCTAATAGTGTAAAAAGGCAAAAGCAACAACATGAAACAACTAGACTCTATGTATTGAGCCAACCTGAAGCGATAGATGACCGTGAGGGGCAACAGTCTATTAGAGCTTTTTCATTTTGATATGCCTTCTTTTGATTGTATTTGATAAACATAAGGGCGATGGATGTTATTGACTTCTCTGTTGATTTCCCTATGGTAACACAGGGGATAAATGATGAAAACTAGAGTTTATATTATGTTCAGTATTCTTTTAAATGCTTTATAATTACTCTTATCTTGTGAAAGAGGGTGAGGCATAGAGGTGATACTTAGAGAAAATCCAGGTATGCTAAGTCATATATTTTGATAATATGAACAGTAAGGAATATATTGATATCTCTCCGATTACTCTGATCAAGTAGTCATTTTGAGATAATCTAGTAAGCCTAACAAGATTGGAAATATGGCATGAGTGTTTTCATCACATCCTAAGAGTAGTAAAATGGAATCTGAGACAATCTCAGATTAATCTGTGTGCATGAGGAAGTAAAAAGTATAATACTCATGATAAGAGGAAGGAGAATTAGGGAGATGATCCCTAATCAATAAAGTATGTGTGAAAAGTAAGGATCATTTCCATAATATGGAAATGGGAAATGTGATGAAATTATAGAATGTTCATAGTCATGTTAGACAAAAACAAGGAGAGGAATGAAACAAAATAGGGAATTGCTAAGTGAACTTTCCCAAATACATAGGGATTGCTAAGTGAACTTTCCCAAATACATAGGGATTGCTAAGTGAACTTTTCCAAATACATAGGGATTGCTAAGTGAATTTTCCCAAATACATAGGGATTGCTAAGAGAACTTTCCCAAATACATAAGGATTTCTAAGTGAACTTTTCTGACCAAATAAAGGAATGCTAAGTGGACTTTCCTAACTAGATAGGGATTGCTCAGTGGACTTCCCTAACTAATTAAGGAATGCTCAGTGGACTTTCCTAACTAGATAGGGATTGCTAAGTGGACTTCCCTAACTAATAAAGGAATGATAAGCGGACTTTCCTAACTAGGCAAGGATTGCTAAGTGGACTTCCCTAACTAATAAAGGTTTGATAAGTGGACTTCCTCAGCTAAATATATGTTTCCTCTTTGATGAACAACCTTGGGTAATGATAGGGGTATGTTCTTTTATGTTCTTTCCTTTCATGAACATGGCAATCAAGTGAATTTTATGACACTTGATGTGCATGAGTGAGAGACGTTCATTTGAGGGGTACTTAGAAAAATATCAGTTCATTTGAGACTTTAGTTCCAAAATATAGATATGTGTAATATAGATGATGTCACAAGGTTAAAGATATATCCTTTTGTATGTTTAACTTTGGTACTAGTAATATGGATATGGAAATAATTAGGATGTGATGAGTTTTTGACGCATGTGAAGAATACCCAGATGAGGAATTCCAGTACCTAAGATGTGCCAGAAGATATGAGAGATTAAGAATATAACTTCCAATAAAATGAATAATGTTTGGTAACTTAGAAGGGCCAACCTTGAGATAACTTTAGTATGGAAGTCATATGTTAGGGGTTTATGCTCCGCATAAACATAACATCAATAAGGAGGTACTAATTGAAGGAATAATTGTAGAGTCATTCTAAGAAAAATCTTATCAAGCTAAAAATGATTCCTTAAAATATCCCTATCTAGATCTGTTGAGTGAACTTATACCTAGCCTCTAGAGGTACCTCCAAGCTAAGTTATTCTTGGACAAGTAGCCTCTCCTTATGAAAAGAAAATAGACAACTATTGGGATGATTGGTACATGTCATAAGAAATCGATTATTGAACCAATAGAATAGAGTGGTATAATAGAGGTATGATTAGACTTGTAGCCTCAAAAGAAGGGCAGAATGTAACTCTAGTCTAGGAAGGATAGTTGAGAATAATAGATTCTATGATAATCTTATGTGGAAGGATCTTGTGCTGGTCAAAGTTCTGTAGTATATCCATGACATCAAGATTTTATGTAGACACTTGAAGATATGATGCATGAACAACAACTGTCTCCTTTTTATCTGGGATTTTGGGAACAAAATCCTTGTTAGGGGTTTATAATTGTAACACCCCTAACCTGGGTTATGGTCTAACCCTAGATGTTTGGCTTAAGTAAGATGCTTACAATTTGTTCTTATCTTTTGGGGAAAAGTAATTAAGGCATTTGTGGAGTTTATTCTCAAAATTGAGCAAACTATGTCTGCATTATATGCTAATCTAAGTGAAAAGTGCAATTTACCCAAGATAGGGTTATGTTTCAAATGTTACATGTTGAATATATTCTAAGTGTTCTATATGTCATGAAAGAGAAAATGATGCGAAGTGTTGGATCTTGCAAAGCCTAAACCCTAAGTGAGAACTTGTGTAAAATACTAAGTGCTTGGTGCATCAATTGTAGTACAATTTATAAAATGTACAAAATGTAGGGATAATGTGTAATTTACCACCTCTACATTGGTTTTACTCTTACTTAGTGTTACCTATAGGAAAGAGAAAGGAGGCAATATGATTGAAGCATCTTGAAGTTTTAGTACTCTTCATAATAAAGAAAACAAGAAAATGCATAAAGTTGGAGTCATGCATGTGAGCCATATTGATTAAGGACTAAGGGCAGGAGACCCTATCGGCCATAGAGCCATAAGGAGGGAATCCTATCAGTTTGTGGATCCTTTTTGACCCATGACAGGCAAGGCACTTCAAGAAAGATATAAGGCATCGATTTGCTTTTGTCTTGGAAATGATGGAGTGGAATATAATAAAAGATTAGTGGAGGAAAGCTTGCCCTAGGAGACAACTCAAGAGCCGCCCCTTATCTTTTCTTTATCCTTTTTGCATGACAAGATGATAGTGGCATGCATGCAAAAGCATGTGTCGGCCTTGCATGGCTAGGTGGCATGAAGCACCTTAAGTAAGTGACACCTATGACTCTCTTTTCTATAAACCTCAAGTATAAATACATTGACCTTCATTTGTTGGCAAGATTTTTGGATCTAGCAAGTGTCCTATCTCTTGTATTGTGCAGCACCACTTCTTGTGTCACCCATGCTGAAGAGGGTTGAGTGGTATCATCCAAACAAGGTTGAAGCAACCACTTAAGGTGATATCTCCCAAGATGATGAAGGATATCGTGCAAGAGCATGAAGCCCAAGTCTTGGAGCTTGGAGAAGGTCCATCCTCAACCTTGGAACGTGAGGAAGTGAGGCTTGAATCTTGGAAGCTCATAAGAGGTGGGTTATATAACTCAATCCCTTCAATATTATTTATCCTTTCTTTAATGTTATTCAAATTGTTGATAATTTGCAAATTAGGGTTTCCTATGATCAATTGATGTAATCATGGGTTCTAAAATGTAATTAGGATTATTATCCATAGTTTTGAATAAGATTAGTGATCTTGAGGTTAATGATGATTACATCATCATTGGATACCCGATATGAGTTGATCACTCTTGAATAACTTGATATGGGTGGAAGACCTTGCAACCCGACATGGGTTGAAGACTTGGGAAAAATGATATGGGACCCAATATGGAGACTTGCCCAATATGTGGGTAAGTCATAGTAGGTCCTATGGACGATATGAAGGATCTTTATTTAACACTTGTACTTACTAAAAAGGTGAAACAATACCTTGTGTAAAACCCTATAATGAGGATATGTTGCCCAAGATAGATGGTCGATATGTTGCCCAAGATAGATGGCCGATATGTTGCCCAAGATGGATGGCCGATATGTTGCCCAAGATGGATGGCCAATATGTTGCCCAAGATGGGTGGTTGATATGTTGCCCAAGATAGATGGTTGATATGTTGCCCAAGATAGATGGTCGATATGTTTCCCAAGATGGATGGCAGATATGGTGCCCCAAGATGGTGCATGATATGGTAACCTATGTGAGTGCACGATATGGTAACCTATGTGAGTGCACGATATGGTGATAGGGGATATGCCCTATGCCCGATAAGAGGATGTGGTTATACCACACGATCAAAGTGAATAATTGACAAGATGATATATGAATGACATTATCAATCATACTACTTGATATGGTAGGCATGTCGTCAATTATTAAGATTGACTAAGTGATGAGTATGATTAATGTAATAGTGAGATACAATGAGCTTAACTTATTTGATATTGATAAGGTTGTAGACCTTAAAGGTATGAACTAAGAAATTTATATCGTAGTAAGGATGAGAGAGAATCTAAGACTTGAAAGATGAGTATGTATTTAGCATACCTTAACTCAACATGACTACATGATTTGATGATAAGGATATGCCCTAAGCCTGGTATGATGGTGTGATTTCTCCACACAATGAAATAATTATTTGTTATGATGATACATGCATTCTCAAGCATAACAGAACAAGTATTATTGATCATGCTAGCAGATATGGTAGACATGCTTTAATCCATTAAAAATATCTAAGTGATGTCTGCTAAGTGATTAAGTTTAGTGATGTTAAGGTAACAGACCTTAAGAGGTGAATTAAATAAGATGCAACCTATACCCTATTAAGGATAAGAGAGAAAGACTTTAACATGGGTGGTAAATATGTGGGGAAACATGTGATGATGCTCCTACGATGAGTGGAGTATGAATTATGGTTTGATTCTAGATATTATGATCTTGAATCCCTAACTGGTAATAAAAGAGAAATCCAACCCTAATGAAGGGTGATGATATGCTTTACAATTATAATCAGTTAAATTGAGATGACCCTAACCCTAACTATGAGGGGGATGCACTTTCTTATATCACAAACCCTAAGCATGGGTAAGATTGAATAATGACATTATAAGAGGTCTTTCATCCTAAAGTGTACACTATCCCTGAATCATGAAATGATGAATATCACAAGATATGAGCTAAGACGTCTTATATTGATAGACTTAGATGAGTCTTGTAAGATGTGTGGAATACATGTATAACAAGTAGACTAATGTCTTAAAAAATAAGTTGTTGCCTAGAAATGAGGTGACGAGATGAACTATGTGAGTTGTTGTTGGCGTATATGCACATAAAGCCATCCCAAGCGATTGCATGGAGTCAGATATTAAATAATCAATTAATGTGATTATTTGGTTAATTAATGAATTCTGGAATATTCTAATTAATCCACGAGCATTTTAATTAACGCATCGTTTCTGTTTACCGATGGGTTTAGGAAACCCTATTTCCCTTCGTATCATGTTTAAAGGAGGATTGACGGCCGATATCTATATAAGATAGATAGAGGCTTTTCAGTTTACGCTCACACATGTAAACCCTATCCGTCATCATCCTTAGGAGAGAAAGGAGAGAAATGTGCCGCTAGCACGCCACCGTAGAGACATACTCCTTCCCGCCAGCTTGTGAAGTGCGACGTGGAGTTCCGTCCATCCGCGTGGACGAAGTAGAGACGCAGACGCCTACGTTCGGAGGACGTCGATGACCACATGTACGCGCTACGAGCGGCGGACATCACTGCCTCAAAGGAGCACCGTCAGATCAACCTGTGATAGCGAACGGGAGAGAAGTTCTGTCTGCGTCGACAAGCAGCGTTGCACCGTTGTGCAGTGGGACATTGCCGGACTTACTCTGCGATAAGGTATATCCCGTAAACAATCCTTCCAAATACGTTGTTGTCGACGAGATCCTGTTTCGGGTTGCGTGGATTTTATTGCTTCCACCGCGCATGTTTTCTCCAAAAAAACCCAACAGTGGTATCGGAGCAGCGTCGATCTACGGCGTATTTGGATTCATTTCGATATGATCGAATCACTGTATATTGTTTTCTATGTTGCATACGATGTGAATTAAACCTGCTAATATGCAAATCTAAACCTAATTCCACATATTCCGCAGGCTATTGTTTTTGATGTTTTGGACGGAGTTGACTATGGAAAATATTGATTTTCCTAAGTGCACGGAAGTAAAATTCCGTAGACCTTTCAGCACAGGGGCGCTGCCGCTGTGTACCCCGCATTATCTGCGTGGGAGTCAAAAATTTATTTAATGGAGAATGTCCCGCATTAAAAGTACTGCAATTTTAATATGTATATACATATATGTAGATATACCTATGATAGCATACACGTCGCCGTTAAAATCTATTTTATGTGGTGAATGCATACACAGTTATGGCCTAGTATCCCCTTTTGTGAATGTTGTGAATGAATGTGGATGTCGATCTTGTAGATATATTTGTTTGTGAATTATATGGATGTATAATGGTTACATATGGATCCTTTGTATAAAGTATTCGTCTTGCATGTCGAGCCTCGTCTCTTATTTCAAAATGTAATTAATTCTATCCTTTTATATTTGTACTCATATGATGTAATAGAGATAGGATTAGTTTTAGTTTTTGTAAACATGATGTAATGAGGCCACTTGAAGATCCAACTCCAAGGAGTGTCCATGGAGAAGCACCATGAAGATCTAATTCCAAGAAGCAACCTGAAGGTCCAGCTCCAAGGAGCGTCCATGGAGAAGCAACAAGAAGATCCAATTCCAAGAAGTAACTTGAAGTTCCAACCTCACGAAGCATCCATGAAGTTCTTCATTTTAATGTTGATCATTACTTGCTTACAGGTTGATTCACAGGTGTTGCATGAGATGCATAAGACCATAGGTGGATCGTAATCCTTTGTTGCTCCAAAGGATTACAATATTATGGCCATAACCGATGTATTTGTGTTTATGATTGCATGTCTATCATTTGTGGTTGTGGATATAGTAGTATATGATACGTACTATAAGTATGTGGTGTTTGGATATGTATATGTATTAATAAAACCCCTCAATTAATAATATTAAGTTTTAGTTGCCTTCCATAAAGCAACACACATGAAAAGCTTGATCGACTATGTGTGGGCACGCCTCCGTGTGGTACACTGTCTATCTCGTGGAAGTGTGATGGTGGGTGTGTGGGTCTGCCTCCGCAGGGTGCACACTCATCGTGTTGGCTTATGGGTTGGACTTAACTAGGGAACCTTGATAGGATCAAGTACCTAGAGGCACACAGATACATCATGGCAAGGAAATGTGCATGATCATCTATCCAAGAGTTGCATATGATGCAATTGGCAAAAGTTGCCTACCTTAGTATTTGGTCTTTGACGCCGGCGTTGGCTGGGCATTGATCCAATTATTTTGGATCTTGGCTCACTAGAAGGTTGTGCGTTGCAATCTTCTGAGTTGATAGTGAGGGCTATCAATTTGAATAAAATAGTGGGAGTGTAATTAATTAAAGGCCTAATTAATCTCGTTTATCAAATCTTTACAAGTCAAAATGTTTTGGACTAAATGCAAATTTTTCTTTTGTAGCAATCAAATGGCAACCAACACTCACACTTTCTCGTTGCGATCGGTCCTTGAGAAGGACAAACTTACCGGAACCAACTTTCAAAACTGGTTTAGGACACTGAGAATTGTTCTCGCACATGAGCGTAAGCTCTATGTCCTTGAAACACCAGAGCCAGAGGAGCCCTCCGTAAATGCGCCCAAGGCTGAAAAGGATGCTTACAAGAAGCACCTTGATGATGTCATGGATGTCAAGTGCCTGATGTTGTGCTCAATTAACTATGAGTTGCAAGAGCAACATGAGAACATGAATGTCATGGAGATGGTAACACATCTCAAGAACATGTATCAAAATCAAGCAAGACAGGAGAGATATGATGTCTCAATGGCTTTGTTCAAAAGCAAGATGAAAGAGGGAGACTCAGTTGGCACCCATATACTCACCTTGATTGGGTACGTGGAAAGTCTATCCAAGCTGGGATTTCCCCCAGGTCAAGAGTTGGCCACTGATGTGATTCTACAATCGTTGCCTGAATCATATAATCATTTTGTCATGAACTACAACATGAACAATTTTGACAAGCCGTTGTCAGAATTGTTAGGCATGTTGAGGACAGCTGAAGCACAAATGAAGGAAGACAAGCCCAAGTTTGTGATGGTGATCAGCAAGGCAAAGGGAAAGTCAAAAGGCAAAGGCAAGGCTAAGAAAGGTTCTAAAGCTGGGAAGAATCCAAAGTCATCCGTGCTCAAAGCTAAAGGTGGGATCTCCAAAGAAGGCAGTTATCACCATTGTCACCAGCCTGGACATTGGAAAAGAAACTGTCCTCTCTACTTGGAGGAATTGAGGAAGAAGAAGCAGGGGATAGAGATCTCCACTTCAGGTATATACGTTATTGAGATAAACTTAAATACTTCTTCATCATGGGTATTGGATACCGGATGTGGATCTCACATATGTTCTAATATGCAGGATCTGATAAGAAGTAAGCATTTACGAAAGGGCCAAGTCGAGCTGCGGGTTGCTAATGGAGCAAGAGTTGCTGCCACTGCAGTTGGAGTTATTAGTTTATCTTTGCCTACGGGCCTTGCAATAGAATTAGAGAATTGCTATTATGTACCTGCCATTAATAGAAATATTATTTCTGTATCTTGTATGGACAAGAGTGGATTTGAATTTCACATTAAGAATGGAATTATTTCTATATCTAAAGATGAGATCTTTTATGGCAATGCCCCTATGTCTTATGGTATCTACTTGTTAGAACTTGAGACTAGCATATACAATGTAAATACTAAAAGGTTAAAACTTGACAACTCAAACAAAACATTCTTATGGCATTGTCGTCTTGGGCACATAAACGAGAAGTGCATATCTAGACTCCATAAGGATGGTTATCTAGACTCTTTTGATTTTGAATCATTAGAGACATGTGAGGCATGTTTATTAGAGAAGATGACCAAGACTCCTTTCACTGGACACAGTGAGAGAGCTAGTGATCTACTAGGGCTCATACATACTGATGTATGTGGACCTTTTAGATCAAATGCTAGAGGAGGCTATCAATACTTCATTACCTTCACTGATGACCTCAGTAGGTATGGCTATGTATATCTTATGAAACACAAGTCAGAAACTCTTGAAATGTTTAAGACTTTCATGAATGAAGTAGAGAAGCAACTTGGTAAGAGTATTAAAGCACTCCGTTCAGATCGAGGTGGTGAATACTTAAGCCAAGAGTTTGAGGACCTTCTGAGAGACTGTGGTATTGTATCACAATGGACTCCACCTGGTACACCACAACATAATGGTGTGTCAGAAAGAAGGAATAGTACATTATTAGACATGGTACGATCAATGATGAGTTCAGTCGAACTTCCAATATCGTTCTGGGGATATGCTCTTGAAACTGCAGTGTTTACACTTAACTGTGTACCTTCCAAATCAGTTCAAAAGACACCATATGAGATATGGAATGGGAATCGTCCCAATTTGTCTATGTTAAAGATTTGGGGATGTGAAGCTTATGTTAGGAAACAATTTCCTAAAAAGCTTGGACCCAAATCGGAAAAATGTTATTTTGTTGGATACCCCAAGGAAACTCGGGGATACTACTTCTACACACCAACTGACAACAAAGTGTTTGTTTCTAGGACTACTGTATTTCTTGAAAAGGAATTTATTTCCAAAGGAATTAGTGGGAGGAATGTAGAGCTCAAAGAAGTTCGAGACCAACAACAAAGATGAGAACCTAAGGAGGTACATAAGGAACATGAAGACTCACACATTGTTGTGGAATTTCAAGTTCCAAATGTAACACATGAACCTCGTAGGTCTAGTAGGACACGACTTGAGCCTGAGAGATTTGGATTTCTCATGACTCAAGACAGTGATTAATTGGGCATAGCAGATGAGCCAACTTCCTATCTAGAAGCTACTAAGGGACCAGAATCTGAGAAATGGCTCGAAGCCATGAGATCTGAGATGGAATCCATGTACACCAACAAGGTCTGGACCTTGGTGGATCCACCCGAAGGGGTAAGACCCATAGGGTGCAAGTGGGTCTTCAAGAAGAAGACGGACATGGATGGAAATGTTCAAACCTATAAAGGTAGATTGGTTGCGAAAGGATTCTGTCAAATTCAAGGTGTTGATTATGATGAGACCTTCTCACCAGTTGCCATGGTTAAATCCATCAGGATCATGCTTGCCATTGCGGCTTATCATGACTATGAAATTTGGCAGATGGATGTTAAAACAGCATTCCTTAATGGGAATTTACTCGGAGATGTGTACATGATACAACCTGAGGGTTTTATCGATCCAAAGGAAGCCAATAAAGTCTGTAAGCTACAAAGGTCAATCTATGGATTGAAGCAAGCATCTCAAAGCTGGAATCTACGTTTTGATGAAGTAGTCAAAAAGTTTGGCTTTAGTCAAAATGAAGATGAACCCTGTGTTTACAAAAGGGTTAGTGGGAGCACAATCGTATTTCTTATATTGTATGTGGATGACATACTATTGATGGGAAATGGCATCCCTACTCTTCAAACAGTAAAAGGTTGGCCAGGGAAGACCTTCTCTATGAAGGATTTAGGCGAAACATCCTATATACTAGGGATCAAGATCTATAGAGATATATCTAGAAGGCTTCTAGGCCTAAGCTAGAGCACATACATTGATAAGGTGCTAAAGAGGTTTAGCATGGAGGGTTCTAAGAGAGGTAACTTGCCCATGTCCCATGGGGTTACAATCTCTAAAGCCCAGTGTCCTAGTTCATGTGATGAACGGGCACGCATGAGTAAGATTCCATATGCATCAGCAATTGGATCTATCATGTACACAATGTTATGTACTTGTCCTGATGTATCGTATGCTTTGAGCATGATGAGACAGTATCAGTCAGATCCAGGTGAATGTCACTGGACAACCATAAAGAACATCCTAAAGTACTTGAGAAGGACTAAGGATCAGTTCTTGGTATACGGCGGTGAGGAAGAGCTCGTGGTAAAGGGTTACACCGATGCTAGCTTCCAAACTGACAAAGATGACTACAGATCGCAATCTGGATTTGTGTTTTGTTTGAACAACAGAGCTGTGAGATGGAAGAGTTCCAAGTAAGAGACGGTTGCGGATTCTACAATAGAGGCCGAATATATTGCCGCATCTAATGCTGCAAAGGAAGCTGTGTGGATCAAGAAGTTCATTTCTGAACTTGGAGTGGTTCCAAGCGTTGGTGATGCAATTGAGTTGTTTTGCGACAACAATGGAGCAATTGTACAGGCTACAGAACCAAGATCGCACCAACGTTCCAAACATATTCTACGATGGTTCCATCTCATACGAGAGATCATACAATGAGGAGATGTGAAGATTTGTAGAGTACCTATAGAAAGCAATGTGGCTGACCCGCTCACAAAATCACTTTCACAGCAGAAACATGACGGACATGTTCGATCACTTGGATTGAGATTCATGAGTGATTGGGTATAAGTGCAAGTGGGAATCTATTGGTATGTATGCCTATAGAGACTACCATTCGATGATTGTAATGGGATACTATGTAAATGATTTGTAATACTACATTGATCATATCAATAAAGGCAAGTTTCCAATCTATATGTTTGTGTTTTATATTGTGAGATGACCATAAAACTTATAGATGTCTATAGAATAATATACTCAATGACATATGTCTTCCGGTTGATGACCTGAATAGTGAGATCATATGTATGCTAAGAGTATATATTCTTGTTTTGTCCCTAATCGGTTGTTATTGTGGAAATATCCATAGACATCAATAACACAAGATTAGAATGTATGTTGGTTGATGGAAGAATCTCATTATCCATGATATGGAGATATCAAACCAAATACATAGATACTTGTTGGAGAACAGTGCATCGGATAGACCCACCTTGAGAGTGACACATGGATACCATGATTGGTAGTTAGAGTCACATCTCATAATGATGGTGGTGATTGTGGTTCTTAGACCTGAAGTCACTACACTTATCACATGTCATTCGGTGTACTTTGACATCATCCACCGTGGTCCTGAATAAGGATTGCCATAAAGATGGTTCTTGGGTGCACTGTGACACATGGGGATGACTGTGAGTGATGTAGATGGAATTTGTCCTTCCTACGGGAGTTTGATATTCTGGCCACTTGATAAGCGAGACTGAGAAATGCATGGCCATGCTGATGTGAGCCAATATGTGATATTGAGCTTACATATATCTCAGACAGTCTTCTCTAGTTCAAGGAACATGGATTGAACATTGAAAAGGATAACAATTCCATGACTTGAGTTCAATCCGGATATCAGCGACAAAGGAACTGTATAATCACTGTAACACCAGTCATGAATGATAGGTTAAGTTGTTCTCCAACTTCTCCAATTACTTGGGTAGGAATGAAGTCTTGCTAGATACCAATCATTACTTGTGAAATCATAATATGATTATGGATAACATGCCACCGAAATTTGGAGCCTACCGGGTCACACGCATAGGATGTGTTGGAATAGGAGTATAATTGTGGATTTGATTGGAATTGCTTCGAATCACATTGATTACTAAAATGTTTATGTAATCAATTAGAATAATATTGGAGTGACTGGCTCTAAGTGCAAGTGGGAGTTTGTTGGTGTATATGCACATAAAGCCATCCCAAGTGATTGCATGTAGTCAGATATTAATTAATCAATTAATGTGATTATTTGGTTAATTAATGAATTCCTGAATATTCTAATTAATCCACGAGCGCTTTAATTAACGCAACATTTCTGTTTACCGATGGGTTTAGGAAACCCTATTTCCCTTCGTATCCTGTTTAAAGGAGGATTGACGGCCGATATCTATATAAGATAGATAGAGGCTTTTCAGTTTACGCTCACACACGTAAACCCTAGCCGTCATTTTCCTTAGGAGAGAAAGGAGAGAAACGCACCGCTAGCACGCCGCCGCAGAGACATACTCCTTCACGCCGGCTTGTGAAGTGCGACGTGGAGTTCCGTCCATCTGCATGGAAGAAGTAGAGACGCAGACGCCTTGACGCCTGCGTTCGAAGGACGTCGACGACCACCTGTACGCGCTACGAGCGGCGGACATCACTGCCACAAAGGAGCACCACCGGATCAACCTGGGATAGCGAATGGGAGAGAAGTTCCGTCCGCATAGACAAGCAGTGTTGCACCGTCGTGCAGCGGGACATCGCCGGACTTGCTTCGCGATAAGGTATATCCCGTAAACAATCCTTCCAAATACGTTGTTTTCGATGAGATCCTGTTTTGGGTTGCGTGGATTTATTTGCTTCCGCCGCGCATGTTTTCTGCACAAAACCCAACAGTTGTGTGAAATTCTTATACAGTAAGTAAAGAAGAATACCTAAATTAGAGAACCTGAATATATTAGTACTTGTTACAGAGGTGTTAATACTATGTAGGAGTCTAGGGGTCTGATTACCTAGCCCTGATAATCATGATGATAATGAAATCTTGAAACCCTAATCGATTGAATATAACCCTAATTCAATATATGGATGTGTTCCTTAGTAATTCATGGTTAAATACATATGTTGAAATTGTTGATAACATGATATAATAATCATGCAAATATATTAACGCATTAAGCATGGTCAAGTAAGAGCTATGTGATTATGTGATACAAATCCAATGAGCTATGTGGACTATGTGAATAAGTATCTGGGTTTGATGACCTTGAGTTAATGATCATCTGCTAAGTGGTGACTATGCTCGGTGATGAATGAAGGGTTGAATACCAAAGAGAGATGATGACAAGAGGTTGAGATTCTAAGTGAGCTATGTGACTCAGTGAATATGAAAGTGTCTGATGAATGCTTTTATGCTTTTCTTTATAGTAATTCTTGTTACTCTTGTTTGTAACATGATTGATGCTAAAAAGATATAGTAATTAACTTAATTAAGCAAGATGAATATTATCATGTATTTTTCTAGACCATAGATCCATTCAGTGTCAGCAATTGCTGAATGGTGAAACGAGTTTTACTTGGAACACATATTTTTTTGAATATGTGATAATATAAGGGTGCTCAGTAGACTCCCATACTAAAATAAGGGTTCTTAGTGGACTCCCCAAATACATCAGGTTGCTCAGTGTACTTCTTGATAAAATTAACACAGGATGGCTCAGTGGTCATCCTGATAATGTAGGAAAGCTAAGTGGTCTTCTCCCGAAGAGAGTACATGCTATGGCAGTAACTCTATAGTGAGGATGCCGCTATACCCCAGCATAGCTAATTTAGCAGACACAAGATGTCATGCTAAACCTAAGTGTTACCTAAGTGTTCTCGAGCTGACTGAGAAAGAAGAGGTCTTGAAATCCGGTTCTGCCATTGACCTTGTAATGTATTGACTTTAACTTACTAGTGATCAGTTGGAGTATGAGTCATATATCTCATCTCCTGTGAGCATAAGTATGAATGTGAACATGTAATCAACTGCATAGTATATTTGTTTAAGGATCAAATATAGAAACATTGGTTGATGCCTTATTACTTTTATACATCTTGTTAGACAGATGTTATACATGTTCTTTATATTCCTTTTCAAGCAAAAGATGAATTGTAGATCTGTTATTAATATCCCTACTTGGTACTTGAAGCTATATCTATCAAACAAATAGAATACCTACAGTTTAGTTTTTATATTATTTCCTTTGATAATAATATTATTGGCAGAGAGTTATATCTCTCACTGGGATGATAGTTTCACCCCGTGGGATCCACAATTTTTAGGTAAGACACAGATGAGGGACTAAGAATCGGGCTACAGAAGAAGGAGTGTATCAGCAAGGATCATAGTTGTATATCAGGTTGAGTACGTTGTATGTAATGTCATGTAGATAGAAGTCCTATGTGTCGTCTCTATACTCTCAGGTCCTTGGGAGATAGTCATAGTGGTTTTCACGAGCGAGATGAGGTTTTGGTTTTGTTTATCTTTAGGATTTTATGTTGTTACTGTGTGTATTAAAGCAAAGCATCTAGTACTTGTTATCCTCGAGAAGAGATAGAACACTAAATGTATAATGTGAACCATGTGTATATGAGATTTTGGTTCTTTATGTAAGAGTTTTCTGGAAGATGGGCCTATGTGCAAAATGGTTTTAAATTTTAGTGTTTTTGTTAATCCATTGTTTATGGTTATTCCGTTTAATTAATAATGATTTGTTTTTCGGTTTGAGAATGGTCATTACATAAAACACAATCAATCACTAATTAATCACATACCCAAAAATATGGGTAAATTAAAACCGATTTCAACATTCACAACCGTTCAAAAACATTTGCATAAGAGCCCAATATCTTTGTTATATCCATACTATGCCAAGAAGTTGATACAAATTGTTCTATTGCCTTAGCCACAACATATATACATAGGAGAACAATATTTTTATATGTCACACAACAAACATTAACATGCTAACAAAATGTCAAATCATTTGAAACACCAAATACACACTTTTCCTACCTGGACCTGAGAGTACAGGGACGACCCTAGGAAACACTAGACATCTAATCAACTTTATCAAAGATTCATTATTATAGATCCTCTTTGTTGCCACATGTTTATTTTCGTCATTTCCGATTACCTAAAAAAATGTGGCAAACCACAAGGGTGAGCCCCATGTCCCAACAAGAGATATAACTTCCAACAACGTTTATTGATTACAACATTTTTAAGTAATTAAATAGTTAAGCAATTTAATCAGATATAAAAAATAAGCTTAGCAGTACTGATGGTTAACAGAATACATAAAGGAGTAGATAATAACTATTATCATTATCTAGACTATCATCCTTTATCTTGTTGACAATATAAGCAATTCAGTAGCATATGCATATCTAGCATCATGATCAAGTTTAGTAACATAGAATCTCTATCATTATGAATAAGTCTAGACACATAGGCATAGCTAACAACATTAGCATGTCTAATTGGTTGAACATATTAACATCATAAGAAGGTCTAACAACATAAGCACAACTATCTACATAAGCATGATTAGCAGTATATGCATCTCTAGTAACAAAGGCATGGCTAACATGCTAAACATAACTAGCAACATGAGATATCCAAAATCATGATTATAATCAGTAGTAGCAGTATAGTTATCAACATAAATATGGCTATTGTATGTACGGATCAACAATGTTAAGCATATCCACAACATTATTATATCTACTATCTCTTAATTTCACTAAGCATCATATTTATGTAAAGATAACAAACAAGGGTTATCATTCAATGTGAAACGTTGTGTATAACCCTAAACAAATATGCTACATGGTTGTATTACATCTTTTATTACGCCCTGGGGAATTTGAATCATACCATTCAAAGTCCAACCAACCCCTGCGAAGGGCTATTCAGTTCCGTACAAGATTTAGGAGTGCCGGTATCCTAAGATCTCTTCCCCTTAGTTAGTACGAGCAAAAAGGCAGTGACATATTAGTCAAAGATGCCACCACAATGACATATAGTCAATCTTCTAACCACTAGTCTGCCTGTGGTACATGTCATGGCACTAGAAACCAAGGGATACAAACCCAACATTGAGGTACAACCACAGTTGTCCTCTAATCACATCATGTTACAATCATAGAGACATGATTGCAGCCGTTCTCAATCACATCAGATATATGAGGTATGACCATAGCCAACCTCCACAATCTGCATTGTGGATGACAAGGATATATCTGCAACCTACCACCCCCACATACTCAACAGTATGTGCTCTGAGTTTCCCATAAGAATACTCATTTCACCATCCAGCAAGTTCTAACACTAAAGATGGTTCTACGTCATAGGGTACTACATGATTAAAGTTGCACTTGATTAGTTATGCCAATTGGGTGAATTAAGGTTGCATCAAACAAGTGGACATACAAACCCTAATTCACTTTTAGCAAGCATATAAATATCACAACTTTGAAAATATATAAAATGTGTGAAACATAATTTCTCATCTCATCATCACATGGTATTATTCACTTGCCATTCATGAGACCACACTAGTCATCATACTATCGCAAGATATAAATCCTTTTCACAATATCACAGGGTATCAACCCTTATCAACATAAGAGGATTACACCTCATTCAGGGCTCAACCATGCCCAAAGGTCATTAAGACCATCATACTTTCACATGATATAAATCCTTTGCACAATATCATAGGGTATCAACCCTTATCAACACAAGAGGATTACACCTCATTCAGGGCTCAACCATGCCTAAAGGTCATTAAGACCATCATATTGTTCCCTACAAGATCATCATTATCTTTGCATGCCTTATAACAAGGCTCAACAACATCACTTACATATAATACACATGATCAGCACAATATTGCATTAATGAGCTAGGAGATATGCATAAACAATCATAGCAGGGTTATACTAACATTAAGAACGTTCCTTTATTACATCAACATGCAAGGAATATAGATATGATTAACACTCATCATATTCATAATGCACATGTTTAGCATAAGAAAATATCAAATATGTGGCTATGATAACCACCAATTAACACATTAAGGTTATGATCATGTTAAGGAGGTTATTCCACCATCATTCCATCATATAAGAATGTTAAACATGAATACTTGTCATTATCTATTTGCATTAGATTTAGGTTTAATATGATAAATTATATCAATGTTACTAATCAGCACTTATACCCAAACCCTAACTCACGACATCCCCATTGGATCATGGATGCATAAGGTGAAGCATCACCATCACATTCCATACTATTCTCAAGTATTAACCCACACATAAATCAAGGTGTAACCATCGAGTTATAGCATACTAGGGTTTCAACAACAGTAACAGAGTACTCCATGATTGTATTAGTCATTCAAGGACTATTCATAACCAATTACCATCATTTAGTTATATTAAAGCTATGTATAACAATCCATACCTCATTAGGGTTGCATATCCACACAATATGGTTTTCATCCCTTCTATTCATATGAGTGAATAGATAAGACTATCTTGTTAAGGGTAACCCTCTATTTGTTCCGTCATCATTCAACCCATATCACCATACCACAATGACACCCAAAACCATTGGATGTTTAAAAGATAAGACCATTGGTTGTTTACATAAGTAAACACCTTTGATAAACAACCTATGAAGTCCTTGATTTTTGCTCTACAAAGAGTCACCATTTAACCCTAGACATCCCTTGACAAACAACACAAAAAGTTCCATTGAGAGTAGGGTAAAACCCACAATTGACTGTTCATTTAAAACAAGCCATCCATTGTCAACAAGTAAGCTCCTTAGGTTGATCATATATTGGAAACCATCTAAATCACATTATTAGGACCAACATATTACATTAGCCATCATTCCACTTTATTGGAGGAATAAACATTAGATCTTGACCATTGGGTCAAGTTCATATGTTAAAACCATCAATTACATAATAGGTCCGACCATTGCATTAAGTGACCCAAGAAACCATTTGTCTAAGGCTTAATTGATGCTACCACTATATCATTAACTTCACCATAGGTTTTGGAGACCTCATCCACCATCATTAGTGACCATTAAGTTGCCATGGGTTATTATATCGGCACTATATTCTTTAATCACCATCGAATATTAGAATAATATCACCATTGATTGATAGCATCATTAGGGTACTTAGTTGTTAATCACTAAGATTCTAATTAGGCCAAAACATCACCTAAGGGGGTGAACATCAGTTGAAACCCTTGGTCACCACCATCAGTTGTCATGAAGACAACAACATAGGGTTGTTGCAACTGTACCATCATCGGGTCATGGGTTTATAGAAGAAATCAGCTTAAAACCCTAAAATTGACCATTGGTTGATAGGTGCTTAGCACCATAGGTTGTAAAACCAACCTGATCCAAGTCATATTATACCTCAGAAATAATGTACACATGATCACAGGTTCATCTAGAACTAAAATCAGAATAGGGAATATTATAAAAATTGAAATTCAAGTCAAGCATAGCTTTTTAGTGCATGGATCATCATTTCAAGAACATGATCTAGCAAGCTTATGGTAAGAAATAAACGTGGAGAAAGTTATAAAACTTGCCTCTAATGAGAATATGAAATCTCACACATAAGAAAACACAAGCAGATAGGGTATAAAATCCAAGCATAAGTTGTGAACTCCTCCATCTAGCGCATTTCTTTATCAAATGAGCAAACCCTAAGCATAAGGAGCAAGAAAGGTAGGGTTTTAGAGCCTTTAAGCAATTTCTACCATGGAACAAAAAGGTTATGACCTTGAGAAAGATAGGAGTAAGGATAAAAAAGAAATAAAAGGAGGAAAGAAGGAAATTCTTACTTTTTAGGTCAAGATCACTAGAAGGAATCTTTTTAAACCCTAAAAGGAAGTCAATTGCAACCCTAGATCCTTTGTCCAAGAAGGCCCCCACTTTCTTATTCCTTGGATAGGAAAATTCACAGAAGAACAGAGGGAGAACGAGGTTGGGAAAAGGTGGGAAGTAGTGGAGAGAAAATGGCTCGTTTTGGTGCTTGGGGATAAGTGTATGAAACTTTAAGATAAAGAAAAAGAAAAAGTTGAAGTTCTAGTATCTATCCAAGTGTCCATGGCCTTAATTTATTAATAATATACAAGCACACACACAAGAAGCTCCCCCACAATCTGTATAGACCTAATTATCTTTCCTTTGTCGAATTTCCCCGCCAATCAAATAATTCATTAGTTGATAGCTACTATAGGTAGCTCATCCATGAAGGGGTAAACCCTAAAATACCCTTAGAGAAAACACCTTCAAACCAAGGTCTGAATAGGCACCCCATGTCTCAACAAGCTCAAGAATGATGAGATAGTATCCAAGGAACATAATTTAAGTGATAAATTGCAAAGTAAACCTCTCAATTGGGTAAATTGTAGAAAAGTCCAAAATGTGCATAAAATTGCATAACTTGCTCAAACAGTGTCCAAATTGGACCAAATTTGAAACTTAAGCTTGTCTTATGATTTCAAAGAATATAAAAAGGTTATATTAGGGTTATAAGAATTCAATTATGATAATTAAGTTTATTTAACTCATTAAGCAAGTTTAGGGGCGTTACACTTAGTTGATGGCTCACTTGACCACTAGCCATGGTTGAATACCACTTTTATCCACTCTGTTGTTGATATATACATCCTTATTACTAGACCCATTCACCCCTAATAAAGACACCATGTTTTTGGCCATACATATGCATCTCACCAGTGTGAGTGCACACAATTTAGGGGTACCCCATATTGTTAACAATGAACATGAACCTAGTGGTCTTGGTGTTGTAATATGGGAGCATCATGGCGTCTCCAGAGGTGATGGTGGTGGATGTGTCAATGTTCGTCACACTGAGTTCCTTGTTGTCATGTTGGTTGGCCTTGTAGAGATGTTTGTAGTTGTTCATCTAGGTTTTCTAGTCATGGTAATCTTGATAGTAACCTAGACTCATTACAAGGTTTGACATACACCCCCTGCCTTAAGATGTTGTAGGGCTTGCTGGAATTGGAGGAGAAGGGCCATGAGGTTCCTCTCTCAGATAACAAGGACATGTTCCAAGTCAATGTTAGGATCTACCACTCTGATGCATGGAGGATTGTGACTTTATGTTGTTGGTTGAACAACCTATGTAGATAAGAAAAAATTACAAAAATTGATTCATAATACAAGCTAAAATAGAGAAACATATCCTTAGAACCAGGACCCAAAGTCATTCAAGGTTCTGCAACCCAAAAGAGAAACTTCCATATCAAGAAAATACATAAAAAATGAGCCAACATAATATACAAAAAAAAATATCCTAGCTCATCAGCCCAGTTGTTATAACTTAAAGAATGAAAAATACTCGTCAAAATAATAAAAACAATTTGTATTAGGGGAATATATGTTTTTAGTCATCTAGTTCCATGATGGACTTGTGACAATGAAGAAACCATATGCATCAGTATCACTTATGTAGGAGTCAATGTCACTAGAAGTTTGTGATGACAAAGAAACTAAATTGGTTGCATATAGTAGAAAGGGTTATAAAGCTAACATTGGCACCTCACCATGCATATAGGAGATATGATTATTAAGTGTGGAACTAGAATTCCCATAGGAACTAAGTTATGCATTGTTATTTTAAATTTACTCTATTCAAACTAAATTATGTAACAACTTTTTAATATGTTCATGTATTTAATTTTTTCTATTTTTTGTTTGATTATTGTAGGTAGTCAGGATAGATAAAAGTTGGATCCATGAGGAACGTATAACAAGCATGACATACTTACTTGGGGTGGTTAAATTTATAGAGCATACATTTGTGGAATCCAGTTGAGATGAGACTATCTTATATCCTTACAAGCAGTACTTAAATGTACATAGATAGAATAAACAAGTTGCAACTGAACACTTGTTATGGAATGGATTCTTGACCAGCTACACTAACTAGATTTTTCATGGAGAGGATGCATTGTATAGCTTTGACAATTCACCTATGCAAAATGACACATCACATGAGAAACATGTTGCATGATGATTATGGAGTATCACATGATCGAGAGAATATGGATGATATTGACCATGAGTTTGCATTTGTTGATGATGTAGATATTGAGAAATTTTAACAATTGTTAGATATTGTTGCACAAGAATTGTACCCTGGAAGTTATATATCGTTGTGAGGTTACTTCACATAAAATGTATCAATAATTAGAGAAATGATTCATTTACTAAGCTCCTTGATCTTTTCAAGGAATTTATTTTTTAGGGTGAGAAGTTGTCTGTCTCTTATTATGAAGTTAGGAAAATAATTAAGGACCTTGGACTTAACTATGAAAAAATTGATGCTTATATAAACCACTGCATTTTGTATCAAAAGTATTTTGTAGATAACACTTTATTCCCAAAATGTGGTACTTCTAGATTTTTATAAATAGGGATTGATGAAACACGCACAAAAAATATTAATATGAAGAAGAAAGGAGTTCCTTGCATATTTATGTGCTATTTTCACTTGACTCCTAGGTTGAAGAGATTGTTCATTTCCTTAAAAATTGTCATCCCTAATGTGGTGGCACGAGGAAAGTCGTACTGAAAATGGGATTCATAGACATCCAACAGCTTCTTCGGCATGGGAGATGTTTGATAATATGCATGTTGAGTTTGCTTCTGATTTTCACAATGTTCTTCTTGGATTAACTTCGAATGGATTTAATCCTTTTGGACTTATGAGCCTATTATATAGCATTTGGCCCATTTTATTGATTATGTACAACTTGCCACCATGGTTATGCATGAATTATCCTAATTTTATCTTGTCCATGATTATTCCTGGTCCAACCCAACCAAGAATGAAGATAGATTTCTACCTACAACCATTGATTGAGGAGTTAAAACAACTGTGGGAAACTAGTGCTAATACTTATGACGTTGATTGCAAAGAGGTATTCAAGTTGCATGTTGCCTTATTGGGGATGATAAGCAATTTTCCTACATATGGTTATCTCTTTGGCTAGAAAACTAGTAGGTATCTTGCATGTCTTGTCTACAACATGGACACGTGCTCACTCAGACTACCATATAGTAAGAAAGCATGTTTCCTCAGCCACAGAAGATTCCTCCTAATGGATCATAAATTTCTAAGAGATGGTTCATCATTCGATGGAAAAGAAGAGTTAAGAAGTGCTTCTAAGTTGTTGTCTGGAAGTCAAGTTCTAGATCATACTAGATATGTAGATAATTTTTCATATAACTAGAAAAGGCAAAGCATATTTTTTGAGTTGTCGTACTGGAAGCATAACCTTATCTGTCATAATCTTGACGTGGTGCACATCAAAAAGAATGTATGTGAGAGTTTGATTCACACACTACTAGGAACGAAGAAGTCAAAGGACACTAAAAAATCTCAATATGACCTTGAAGAGATGGGCATGAGGCATAGTCGCCACAATATCAAGAATTGAAAAAAAAAATATCATCCCACCTTCATGTTTTACTTTGAAGAAGAAGGAAAAGGAATTATTCTGTAAGTTGTCAAAGTCTGCTCTAGTTCCTTATAGGTATTCTTCTAATATAGATCTAAATTCATGTGTCAAATAAAGAAAGCTAATGGCATTAAAGAGTCACACTTATCATGTATTGATGCAACCATTTCCTCACATTAGCTTTACAGGTAGTGTTTCCCAACAAAAATGTTAAATCTGTTGTAATTGAGTTGTCTAAGTTTTCTAAAGACTTATGCTCTAAAGTCATAAATACAAATAATTTGAGAAGTTAGAATCTAGAATGGAGGTGACTCTTTGTATCTTAGAGAAGATTATCCCACAATCATTCTTTGATGTCATGGAACATGTGGTCATTCTTCCACGAGAACTCAAAAAAGTCGAACCAATATTCTATCATTGAATCTACTTAGTGGAGGGGTAATATTTCTCATAGTTAAATTTTGTAAGACTTTGCATCAGATCGTATGTCATAATCTTACAAAATACTTTTTTTAGACTAAAAGCTTTGAAACAACATGTGTGGAATAAAGCCTCTCTTGAAGCTTCTATAGTAGAAGGTTACCAGATGAATGGTTAACATTCAGCTTGAGATATCTCTCCGAGTTTGAGACAATGTTCACTCAATTGTGTAGAAATGATGTGGAAGATGAAGATATGGATAGTAATGATGAGTGGTCTATATTCTCTCATAAAGGGCATCATTTAGGAAATAAGACCCCTATTACACCTTGATAGTGCAATGCTAAAAACTACACATCAATATATTTTAGCCAATTGTGATGTAGTTGATCCATTTGTGAAGTAAGATCATTGTTTAATTTTAAATATGTAATTTGATTTTTAGGTCAATGTTTAGGTCTCTTACATATTTGTTATCAGGGAGTACATCTGCTACATAAAGAAAGTCAATCTTTGTACACGACAATGGGAAATTAGTAATCTTCATATGAACAGTTCTAGGGAATGGTTTAAGGAACATGTGAGTTTAAATAAGTTATTCCCATTAGCATGATAAAAAATCATATAAATAATTAAATTTATGATGTTTTCAGATTGAGGAGAAGGCTAAGTCAATAAATGTTTCACCAAACCTTTTAGTGTTGGCTCGAGGGACACAACAAATGGCAATGTAATATGCGAGATATGTAACAAATGATTATATATTTTGCACCAAAGAGAAAGAATGCGGTAGAAAAATACAAAATAGTGAGATCATGGTGAACACTCAGACTGAAAGTTTTTCCAGCTCCAAGGACAAAAATCCTATAATATATTAAGTTACCTATTACAGAGTTTTAAGGGATGTTTTTGAGATCAGTTATTACGAGTAACTTAAAGTTGTATTTTTCAAATGTGACTGGGTCAATGCAAATGGAGGCATAAAAAAATATGAAAATGACTTCACAATGGTCAAAATTAATCATATTGCTTTAATTGATCATCCATTTGCATTGTCCACTCTCAAGCACAGCAAGTGTTTTATGTCACATACGTAAATTAGAATGATTGGAGATTTGTTATACATACTACACCAAGTGATATTTATAGCATGGAAGAGAAGATTCATGACAAATTCATGGATGGAACCTACTTATTTAAAGAAAATACTTCAAGTGATTTGGATGAAATCTTAAGTGACGCTTGTGATGACTTTGATTTTTTCAGAGAAGACATGGACGGTGAGACCTTTTATGATGGGAATCATGATGATCAACAATGATCTTATGTAACTCTTTCTTTTTTGTTAGATGGGTCAAATAGTGGAAACACTTTTTTCATTATTTGATTTATTGAAATGTCATATTTTCTCTTACATTGATTATATGTTCACTACAGAAGTGTTTTCTGTTGACTTAATTTGTTTTATTTGTTTGCTTGTTGAATGTTGGCTTTGGTAGGACAATGAATATTATTAAAATTTTCATGATGATTTGAGGACCACAAATGTAAAATTATGCATGGTTTTATTTTGTAATTCAATATTTTTGATATAAATTATCTTTTTTGGAGAATAAAAAGACGCAGACAACTACTGTCTCCACTTATTGATGATGCCTACAATGAGGGAGAAACTCATGGGAGTATGAAATGTACAATCACAAATTATTGGTAATATCTTTTCTAGAACCATTCATGTCAGTAATTTAGTTTTAGGGTTTCCAAATGACCAAAAGGAGAATATCTTGGTTCAATAAATGTTGATTGGAGGTGTTCAATTCAAAAAGAAGGATATAAAAACAATAAAATTGTGACACGATCTACTGTAAATAGCAAAAAAAAATGTTTTTGTGAACCTTGCAAAAGAAAAGAATCCCTACGTGCCTAATAATGGAGTTGGTACCCTTGAAAAAAGTCATATGGTGGTGATCTGAAATAATTCTAGAGAAGGTAGTCATTCTAAAAAACACTTAGACAAAAGAAGTCATAAAGGAGTGTCTGTGAGAGCAAGTATACAAGGTATGGTAAATGATGTCAGTAGCAATCAATAGGTTGGAGTTGATAATTTAAATGATAGAAATTTTCTTAAACATCAACATTTTGTTTTTGATTTTCCTACTGTTGATCATGTCGAGGGACAAGGTAAAAAATTCTTTTATTAACATTATATTTTCACAAACTATTAGAAATTTATATGTATATATGTATTTTCTTATAAATGCTTGCATCATATTCCTATTTTGTTAGGGGGAGCTGCGAATAAAAAAACAAGGGGATATTCTACGTGTATCAGGTTATGGAGTAAGATAGCTGAAAAAAAGTTTCCTATTACTTTAGATGAGAATGTTGATCCAATAGGGCCACATCATAGTGACGTGTCTCCTTTTTTGAGTTTCTAGAAATTCTGATCTTGCACCATTAAATTATCTTGATTGGTGACAAGTACCCGCAAAAAAGAAAATCACTATATGGACTTATGTGATGGTAATTATGTTTTTGGAGAGTTGTTATAATATTGTGAAACAAATTTTAAAAATATGTTTCTTTTGTTACATACCAAGTTCGCTATCAACATAAAGGGGAAGAATTCTATATTTTGAATGATCAGGGATTGTTGGAGAAATGTCAAAGTAGATATAAAAAAAACCAACTATATGGCTCATAAATAAAAATCTAACTGGCTTAATGATTGTCCCTCCTGTGTTGATCATGCTCAATGGGCATTTCTTTTGAAGTTTTGGGATTATGAAAACAGAAATGTAAAATAATTTTGTTCTTTAATGATGTAAATTTCACCAATGTATATTGTATATAACTTTATTATAATTCATTGTATGTAGTTACATAGTGCTAAAATGTTATGAGCAAAAAGTTTGTAATGATGAGACATACATCGGGAACGATGCCGTATGCTTGTGTGAAGGCTAATGTGAGTTATCTTCTGATTGAAATTCAAACATTGACATTATTATATTGATATATGATTGTACTTTTAAAGATAGTTACAAAAAAAAATGGTGGCAATATCAACTGATTAGAATTGTCCAAGGACACCCATTTGAAAAAGATTGGTACTCCCATAGATGCAAAATTTGCAGAGTTGATTGAAAGTAATCAACAAATAAATTTATTTTTCATTGAACAAAAAGATTCTCATTTATATTGTAATTTAGGACAAGTTGAATCCAACAGTTGCAAGTAATGATGATAATCTTGAGGAAGATGAGACATTTGATCAGATTTAAGGTCCGAAGAGGATTTGTGTGAACCATTGATAACATCCAATTTTTAGATATGATATGCCTTAACCTATCCCTTATTTTCTCTCTTCATGCAAATTCTTACTCACATCTCACAATATTACACATAAATACTCTTTTTACGACCATTTGAGAACGCACAAACATTTCATGCAGATGACCAAAGAGTAGGACAACCATCGGTTTCCACAACCAATGGGCACCTTGGAACAAACAATAGCTCAACCATCAGATTATAGTAAATGAAATCTAGGAGCACTCTGCATCACCATCGTGTGTCCCTCAATGAGGGAACTATGTGACCATGAACCGGTGGTTATGCAGACTCGCCAACTGATGGCAATGCAAACCAGCAACTAGTGGTCTTGTAGACTCGCCAATTAATGGCAATACAAGACCATCAATCCTTGGTTATACAGACTCACCAATCGATGGTAGGGTAGACCATCAACTGATGTTCCTACACACTCATAAAGCGGTGGGTGTACGGGCCTCATCAATCAATAGCCTCCTTAGCTCGTCAGTCGAAGGTTCGAGACATCATCTACCCAATGACATGACAACTGATGGTGGCATTAAAAGAACTGTCACTCAAGACTGTTAAGCACGTGACCCAAGGAGGACACTTCGTACTGTTGGGGCCTCAAATAAAGGACCCCTATGATACAACCTATAAATTGAAGACCTCCAATAATGATTGGGGGTTGCACAACACTAAGAACGCCCAAGAATTGTCGGAGAAGGAGCTCACCACCTCCCATCGCCACCGTCATCGGCTGGTAAGCAAGGAGGACAAGTATCCATCAAATCCCACTCTTGTTCCACTCGCCTATTCCCTAATCAAAGTACTCCCTCGATGGAAGGAGGGTAGAGAGAATATTGTAAATGCCTCCATGTCAAGTTCTAAGAAGGAAAATCCAACCATCGATTGTGGCCATCTCTTGGCCATAATTGGTGTATCCCATTCTTCCCCTACTTGAATCGTTCTTCCTCACCCATTCTTATGTGCCTTCCTCCCGACAGTGCTTTATGTCCTTATTCACTTGCAAAACCATAATTATACTCATGAACATGAGTTTCTAAACTCATAGCTTGGGTTGGGAGTAGCCACTAAGGCTCTCCCAACATGTACATGATGGGTTTTACGGGAGACAGAGAGGCAGCGGAAACAAAAATTTCTCCCAAAAACCCAGAGCAAAGGAATCGCGTCAACGTCTATATAATAGGAAATAAGGTTTGTGGATGCATACCTTATCCCAAGGCTCACTCGGCGACAGTACCTCGTGCTTTGTGCGGTCTTCACCTCCGATCTTGGACGGTGTCTGTGCAGCTCCTGGTCACACCGGGACTGAAGACTCTTCCTCCTACCGGACTGTCAGATGACAGTTGTCCTCCGAGCGATAGAGGTCTCCCGCCTCTACAGTCGTCCACACGGACCGCCTGGAACTCCACACTCCTTGTCGCACAAGGACGTGGAAGGAGTCGCACCCTCCTGTTGACGTACTAGTCGCCAACACACTCTCATGCTACCTGTTGCAACTGTAGTTGTCCTTCCCTTGCTGCACCTCCCTTTTGCGGGAAGCACTTGCTCGAGCTCTCTCTTGGTTACCAAAACCAGAGAGAACGACAACTTGCCGAGCAACTGGTTGCACTGAGTTGTTCTTTGAGAAGCCCCCAATACCCCTATATATATAGGAGGGTCATGGGATAGGGTTCTCTATCCCAGGCAATGCGGGACTAAAGCAGGAATTGAAGGGTTCGAGATTTCCACAAAATCTGACAAACTGCGTCGGCTGAACCGATCGTTTCAGCCCTGAAACGACCGTATGGACCCTCCAGCCGATCGGTTGGTCACACCAGCCGATTGTTTGGATCCATGAGCCGATCGTCTGGACACTCCATTCGATCGGTTCATGATCCTGGTTCAACTCAAATTGACATTCCTATTTTGTTTCCTTGTTCTAATCGAATTGGATAAGGGAAACAAAATTAATTTCTCACCAATCTTATTTTTCCAACTCGCTCGGTTGCGCCAGTTGAGCCGATCGGTTCAACCCTTGAACCGATCGTCTCACTGTGACCATGAGCTGATCGACTCATCTCATGAACCGATCGGTTCACCAAGCTCAGCCGATCAGTTCATCACATGAGCCGATCAGTTGGGAGTGCAGACTGTACAGAATCAGTCAATTGCAGTTCCAATCAATCTGATACTCTAATCAATTGGTCCAACACCTTGAACACTATGATTTCCACAAAATCTGACAAACTGCGTCGGCTGAACCGATTGTTTCAGCCCTGAAACGACCGTATGGACCCTCCAGCCGATCGGTTGGTCACACCAGCCGATCGTTTGGATCCATGAGCCGATCGTCTGGACACTCCATTCGATCAATTGCGGGACTAAAGCAGGAATTGAAGGGTTCGAGATTTCCACAAAATCTGACAAACTGTGTCGGCTGAACCGATCGTTTCAGCCCTGAAACGACCGTATGGACCCTCCAGCCGATCGGTTGGTCACACCAGCCGATCGTTTGGATCCATGAGCCGATCGTCTGGACACTCCATTCGATCGGTTCATGATCCTGGTTCAACTCAAATTGACATTCCTATTTTGTTTCCTTATTCTAATCGAATTGGATAAGGGAAACAAAATTAATTTCTCACCAATCTTATTTTTCCAACTCGCTCGGTTGCGCCTTGAACCGATCGTCTCACTGTGACCATGAGCTGATCGACTCATCTCATGAACCGATCGGTTCACCAAGCTCAGTCGATCAGTTCATCACATGAGCCGATCAGTTGGGAGTGCAGACTGTACAGAATCAGTCAATTGCAGTTCCAATCAATCCGATACTCTAATCAATCGGTCCAACACCTTGAACACTATGATACTGAGCTATCAATTTATTAAGTGTTTCATTTAACTACTAAACTCCTTTAGTAATCAATCTAAACATCATTTCTGGACAAACTCCTATTCTAGGTTAAATCCTATGTGTGTGACCCTACAGGTCCATTTCACGTTGGCAGTGAAAGTCCATAACACTTATGACTTCACAAGCAAAGAGCGGTGCCTAGTCACACATCAGTGCTACCCAAGTGAAATAGAAAGTTGGAGAACAACTTTCAATCCTACAATCTGTGAATGGTGTTACAGTGAATGTATAATTCCTTTGTCACTGATATCTTGAATGAACTCAAGGTATGGAACAGTCATCCTGTCAATGTTCATTCATTTCCTTGATCTCAGAGCAGATTGATGAGATGTGTATGACATCAATATCACATATTGATTCACACATGCATGCGCATGCCTTTCTCAATCCTACTCATCAAGTGGCCAAGGATATCAAACTCCCTCAGGAGGGACAAATCCCATATCTATCACTCACCCCTCAAAAGCCCCATGTGACAAAGCCACCTAATCATCACCTTTATAACAACCCATATTTCAGGATTGTGTTTGATGATGTCAAAGTGTGCCCAATCACATGTGTTGAGTGTAGTGATTTCAGGTCTAAGAATCACACTCACCACCATCACTGTGAGAGCTGACTGTGACTACCAAGCCAAGGTTCCATGTGTCACTCTCACGGTGGGTCTGTCCGGTACCTTGTTCTCTAACAAATACCAATGTGCTTGGTTTGATATCACTATATCATGACTAATGAGATTCTGTCATCAACCAACACACAATCTAGTCTTTAGTGTTATTGATGTCTATGGTTATTTCCACAATAACAACCGACTAGGGACGAAACAAGAATGTATACTCTTAACATCCGTATGATCTCATCGTTTAGGTCCTCAACCCAAAAGCATATGTCATTGAGTAAAACAATTCTTTAGACATCTATCATGTTACACCATCATCTCAGAAACAATTTAAACATATAGATCGGAAATTGCCTTTATTATTATTCAAATCAATTACATAGTATCCCATTACAATCATCATATGACTTGCTCTATGGGCATACATACCAATAGACTCCCACTTTCACTTAGAGCCAGTCACCTAGGAACTTTAGTCCTTGTGACCTAGCATGGCCATCATGCTTCTGCTGAGAAAGGGCCTTAGTCAGTGGATCAGCTACGTTGTCTTCAGTTGGTACTTTGCAAATCTTCACATCTCCTCACTGTACGATCTCTCATATGAGATGGAAGCGCCGCAGTATGTGCTTGGACCGCTGATGTGATCTGGGTTCCTTAGCTTGTGCAATAGCTCCATTATTGTCACAATAAAGATCAATTGCATCACAGCTAGTGGGAACTACGCCAAGTTCAGAGATGAACTTCATGATCCACACAGCCTCCTTTGCTGCATGCGAAGCAGCAATATACTCGGCCTCGGTAGTAGAATCGGAAACTGTCTCTTGCTTGGAACTCTTCCAGCTCACAGCTCCATTATTAAGGCAAAATACAAATCCTGACTGCGATCTGTAATCATCTTTATCGGTTTGGAAGCTTGCATCAGTGTAACCTTTTACAACCAGCTCTTCCTCACCGCCGTAAATAAGAAATTGATCCTTAGTCCTTCGCAAGTACTTGAGGATGTTCTTTACGGCTGTCCAGTGAGCATCCTCGGGATCTGACTGGTACCTACTCGTCATGCTTAGGGCATACGAGACATCTGGGCGTGTGCACAACATAGCGTACATGATGGATCCGATGGCTGATGCATATGGGATCCCATTCATATGCTCCCTCTCTTCACAAGATTGGGGACATTGAGCTCTAGAGACGGTGACTCCATGTAGCATGGGGATGTTGCCTCTCTTTGAGTTCTCCATGCTAAACCGCTTCAGCACTTTGTCAATGTACGTGCTCTGACTCAGTCCGAGAAGCCTTCTAGATCTATCTCTATAGATCTTAATTCCTAGAATGTAGGATGCTTCTCCTAAGTCCTTCATTGAGAAAGTATTCCCAAGCCAAGTCTTTACCTTCTCTAAGGCTAAAACATCATTCCCCATCAAGAGTATGTCATCCACATACAATATGAGGAATGTGGTCGAGCTCCCACTCACCTTCTTGTACACACAAGGTTCATCTTCATTTTGAATAAAGCCAAACACTTTGACTTCCTCATCAAATCGAAGATTCCAACTCCGAGATGCTTGTTTCAATCCATAGATTGACCTTTGTAGCTTACAGACTTTATTGGCATTCTTTGGATCTATACAACCTTCAGGTTGTGTCATGTACACATCCTCATTTATATTCCCATTAAGGAATGCGGTTTTAACATCCATCTACCAAATCTCATAGTCATGATAAGCTGCAATAGCAAGTATGATCCTTATGGACTTAATCATGGCAACTGGTGAAAAGGTTTCGTCATAGTCAACACCTTGAACTTGTCTAAATCCCTTAGCAACCAATCTGCCTTTATAAGTCTGTAGATTTCCATCCATGTCGGTCTTCTTCTTAAAGACCCACTTGCACCCTATGGGTTTTACCCCTTCAGGTGGTTCCACCAAAGTCCATACTTTGTTGGAGTACATGGATTCCATCTCGGATCTCATGGCTTCAAGTCATTTCTCAGAATCTGGTCCCTCCATAGCCTTTGCGTAGGTAGTTGGATCATCATCTATGATCAACTCACCACCTTCCTGAGTTACAAGGTATCCAAACCTCTCAGGTTCAAGGTGGGTCCTACCAGATCTACGAGGTCCTTGTGTTACCTGAGGAGATTGAGATTCCACAACACCTTGTGAATCTCTATGTTCCTCTCGTACATCTACCGATTCTATGTTTTCTTGTTGGGCTTGAACCTCTTCAAGCTCTATTTTCCTCCCACTACTTCCTTTGGAAATAAATTCCTTCTCTAGGAACACAACTGTCCTGGCAACAAACACTTTGTTGTCAGTAGGGTGGTATAGATAATATCCCCTCGTTTCCTTGGGATATCCAACAAAATAACATTTATCGGATTTGGGTCCAAGCTTATCAGGAAACATTTTCCTAACGTAAGCCTCACAACCCCAAATCCTCAAAAAAGACAAATCGGGACGCTTCCCGGTCCATATCTCATATGGTGTCTTTTGAACCAATTTAGATGGTACACGGTTAAGTGTAAACGCAGCGGTTTCAAGAGCATAACCCCAGAAAGAAATCAGAAGATCAGCAAAACTCATCATTGATCGCACCATATCCAACAATGTGTGATTCCTTCTTTCAGACACACCATTATGTTGTGGTGTTCCAGGTGGAGTCTACTGTGATACAATACCACGGGCTCGCAGAAGGTCCTCAAACTCTTGGCTTAAGTATTCTCCACCTCGATCGGATCGAAGTGCCTAAATACTTTTACCAAGGTGGTTCTCTACTTCATTCATGAAATCCTTGAACCTTTCAAGGGTTTCTGACTTATGTTTCATCAGGTACACATAGCCATGCCTACTGAAGTCATCAGTAAAGGTAATGAAGTACTGATACCCACCTTTGGCATTAGTTCTAAAAGGTCCACATACATCAGTATGTATGAGTCCTAATAGATCACTAGCTCTCTCACCTTTACCTGAAAAGGGAGTCTTGGTCATCTTGCCCAACAAATAAGATTCACATGTCTCTATTGATTCATAATCAAACGAGTCTAGATAACCATCTTTATGGAGTCTAGAAATGCACTTCTCATTTATGTGCCCTAGACGACAATGCCAAAGGTACGTTTCATTTGAGGTGTTGAGTTTTTGCCTTTTGGTGTTTACGTTGTATACATTTGTCTCTAGATCTATCAAGTATAGACCATAATACATTGGGGCACTGCCATAAAAGATCCCATCTTTAGAAATGGAACACTTTCCATTCTTAATAAGAAATTCAAATCCATCCTTGTCCAAACAAGAGACGGAAATGATATTCCTATTTATGGCAGGTACATAATAGCAGTTCTTCAACTCTATTATTAGCCCACTAGGTAAAGTTAACTCATAGGTTCCTATGGCACTGGCGGCAACCCTTGCCCCATTGGCAACACGTAGTTCAACCTCGCCTTTACCCAAAGAACTACTTCTCTTAAGATCCTTCACATTTGAACAAATGTGAGATCCACATCTGGTATCAAGTACCCATGACAAAGAAGTAGTAAAGTTAATCTCTATCACATATACACCAGAAGTAGAGATCTCTATCTCTGACTTCTTCTTCCATCGTTCCTTCCATCCTCTCAATGTAGAAGAAATCGGTTTGGCGAGAGAACCCTTCTCTCCCTTACCTTTCGTTCCATTGATCTCTATCAATGAACTTTCTTTCTTCTTCACCAACGCATTCAGCGTACATAGAGTGGATTCAAAGGCTCCTAGTATATCTGGATTGTGTAGAACACTTCTCACAGTCCTCAACCAGTTATGGAATGGATTCAAAGGCATCTAAAACTTAATATTTAATGAGGGATTTGGTTTTTATATACATATACATATCCAATCACCACAATATATAGTACGTATCATATACGTGCTATATCCCACAGAAAACATGTGAAATGATAAAAGCAATGATTATGGCCATCCTATTGTGATTCCTCGAGCCAAGAGGAATCACGGTCATCTAGGTCTACATCACATGCAACCTGTACAAGATGAAATCTGTGTCTTCCTTTCTGGGTTTGATTAGCTCATCTCCATGACTGATCGGCTCGCCATCAAGTTTGTTATTTGGGTGCCACCATCCGATCGACTGGCGCCTCCAGCCGATCGGTTCACCGGTCGTCGTGCATCTCCTCAGGTCGCCACCCGCTCGTCTTGTTCCTCGAACCGGTTATCCACCGTTCTTTGTCATAACGGGAAATAAAATCTAACCTATTTACAATTGAATTGTGAAACCCCGAGTTACATTCGGGGTGAGCAATGGTAGGAAAAGAATTCTCAAATTATTTTGAGTTACATCAGGAATAAGAGAAGGGAATCGATGCGCAGACCGAGATGCAAGCAACCACACAAACAACCACACACAGATATAGGGGTTTATAGGCCATAATCATGCTACACATCCACCACAAAACTCGTTTAAGGGCGACGCGTATCGAGTGCCTTAATATTACATATCATATATGTATATTTGGGATTTGTGGATTGGACATGTATAAAGCCGATATTATTCCCATCGCATGTAATAAATAAAGGTGACTAACCAAAATTGATCACATCGATAATCCTAAAATATAGAATTGTTGACGTGGCTCTGATACCATTGTTGGGTTTTACGGGAGGCAGAGAGGCAGCGGAAACAAAAATTTCTCCCAAAACCCAGAGCAAAAGAATCGCGTCAACGTCTATATAATAGGAAACAAGGTTTGTGGATGCATACCTTGTCCCGAGGCTCGCTCGGCGATAGTACCTCACGCTTTGCGTGGTCTTCACCTCCGATCTTGGACGGTGTCTATGCAGCTCCTGGTCACACCGGGACTGAAGACTCCTCCTCCTACCGGACTGTCGGATGACAGTAGTCCTCCGAGCGATAGAGGTCTCCCGCCTCTGCAGTCGTCCACACGGACCGCCTGGAACTCCACACTCCTTGTCGCACAAGGACATGGAAGGAGTCGCACCCTCCTATTGACGTACTAGTCGCCAACACACACTCCTACTACCTGTTGCAACTGCAGTTGTCCTTCCCTTGCTGCACCTCCCTTTTGCGGGAAGCATTTGCTCGGGCTCTCTCTTGGTTACCAAAACCAGAGAGAACGGCAACTTGCAGAGCAACTGGTTGCACTGAGTTGTTCTCTAAGAAGCCCCCAATACCCCTATATATATAGGAGGGTCATGGGACAGGGTTCTCTATCCCGAGAAATGCGGGACTAAAGCAGGAGTAGAAGGGTTCGAGATTTCCACAAAATCTGACAAACTACGTCGGCTGAACCGATCGTTTCAGCCCTGAAACGACCGTCTGGACCCTCCAGCCAATCGGTTGGTCACACCAGCCGATCGTTTGGATCCATGAGTCGATCGGATGGACACTCCAGTCGATCGGTTCATGATCCTGGTTCAACTCAAATTGACATTCCTATTTTGTTTCCTTGTTCCAATCGAATTGGATAAGGGAAACAAAATTAATTTCTCACCAATCTTATTTTCCCAACTCGCTCGGTTGCGCCAGTTGAGCCGATCGGTTCAACCCTTGAACCGGTCGTCTCACTCTGACCATGAATCGATCAACTCATCTCATGAATCGATCGGTTCACCAAGCTCAGTCGATCAGTTTGAAAAACCTCTAGAGGGGGGGTGAATAGAGTTTTATGATAATTTAAAACAATTTAAACTCAAACAACCAAAGTAAAAGATAAGAAGAGAGACACAGGTGTTTAGAGTGGTTCCACCTTAGCAAATGCTAAGGAGTCAGTCCACTACCCGGTTGCTTACCCAACCGGGATTTTGAAAGTATTGAATTTTATTACCTTTTAAGGATGTTACATAAAATTACAACACTCTCTAAACACCCTTTGGACAGCCTTCACCTAGAAGTAATCTTGCCAACCTTGAAGCAGCCTTCCTTGGAGTAACTTCAAGCTCCCCCTTGAAGTAGCCTCCCTCCCGAAGTAGCTTCCCGTCAAGATAGCCTTCTGAAGTAGTCCAAAGTCCTCCTCTTCACACGAAGAGCTTCACCCTCTTCCTATATGCAGCCTCCTTCCTGGAGTAGCAATGAAGAGTACAAATATTACAAGGAACAAGAAGGAAAATAAGAAAGTACAACTTATCCTTTTAAGCTCAAGGCTTGAATTGCCTATATCAAGCGTATGGATTTTCCTAGCCAAGGTAATAGACTTGTAGATGCTAGGGTTAGGAAAATCTAGCCTATAGGACGAGCTTGAGCTAGATGGAATATGGCCAAGTGATCACAGTGCTCAATTGCTTGTAAAAGATTGCTCAAGAGTGCTTAGAAAGAATTCTCAAGTGTAGCAAGGTAAATTCTAGTGTCCTATGGCTTGTCCTATTTATAGGGATAGCCTAAGTATGCTTAAGGACCTTCTAGATAGTTTCTAGGGGGTTCCAAGTGCTCAATTAGCCGTTAGGAATAGATTGGTCGTTTTTACAACGGCTAATTGCTTTAACTCTGCAGATTCTGTCAGAGACCGTCTCGGTCGACAGATGGTCGACCGAGACACCCACTCGGTCGAGCTTTTCTCGACCGACAGGCTCTCTGAGTGCAACGTTCACTTCCAACTGCCAACTAACTCATTTGCTAAGTCTAACGGCTACTTTAGGTCAATCTCGGTCGAGAAGGTTGTCGACCGAGAGTGTCTCGGTCGAGGAGTGTGTCGACCGAGATTGACTCTGTTTCAATTTATCAATTAAGATACTAAGTGTGTGCATGAGTGTGCATAATGTGATCCTATTGGAAGGGATGACTTGTCTAACTATGGTGTGTAGCTAGGGAAGATCCAATGCTTGATTTACATGCAATCTAGGTACTTGTACATTATATAACTGTACAAGTTTTTACAATAGTGATTACATTGCATGAAAATAAAACTATAAACTTATGATCTCCCTAGTTGCTTCATCATCCACCATAATCTTGCACACTCAAGTAGCTCGTTAGATAAATAAGAATGAAATGTTTGTCATAATCAAAACAAAGGGATTTTATAGATGTCCATTTAGCCAACAATCTCCCCCTTTTTGAAGATGACAAACATTTCCAAAATATGAATAAAGGAAATATAAAACATATAAATGCCATACCTTTAGATTGCCGTTTGGAACTGTTCCTCTTATTTATAAAATGTGTGCTTAGTATCCCCAGTGAATTATGGAACATGAAATCCAGTTCATTTGGGAATATAGCAACTTTCAATGTAAAGCCAAGAGTGTATTTATGAAACTCATTGATTGAGTTTGTCATAAGTATTAAGTTATAGTTTTATATATTTCTCCCCCTTTGTCATCTCAAAAAGATAACCGTTTTATTTAAAAACTCCCCCTTAATTAGATATCCCATCAAAAATGAACGAAAAAGATGTCCATTGAATAGCCAAAATGTAAAGCAATGAGGTGTCTAGCTAAGAGGCAACAATTTGCAAATTACCAATTGAAACGTTCATATCAATATTGATACAAACCATAAACGCATAAGTAGTTGTTTTTAAGAGCCGCAGATATCAAAGAAAACATCCTCCAACGGAGTAATAAGTAATTGCTTCCTAATGTTGTTGAATTGATCTAATGGAAGCGGTTTTGTAAAGATATCAGCTAATTGATTTTCTGTATCAACATGATGAAGGGAAACATGATTCTTTGAGATGTGATCCCTTAAGAAGTGATGACGAATTTCAATATGTTTGGCCCGGCTGTGTAGAATAGGATTGTGTGCTAAGTTTATGGCGCTTGTGTTGTCACAAAAAATAGGTGTAGATGAAAGATGAAAACCATAATCGCTTAAAACCTGTTGCATATAAAGCACTTGAGCACAACAAGACCCAGCTGCCATATATTCAGCTTCGGTGGTAGATAGGGCAACCGTGTTTTGTTTCTTGCTAAACCAAGATACTAAGGCTCTACCTAATAAGAAACATCCACCACTAGTACTTTTGCGATCAAGTCGACAACCGGCATAATCCGCATCAGTATATGCTTTAAAATCCAATGATTGTCCTTTTGGATACCATAAACCAAAACAAGTAGTGCCGGCTAGATATCGAAGGATTCGTTTAACCGCAAGAAGATGAGAATGCATAGGCTGGGATTGAAATCGAGCACAAAGACCAACGGAAAACATAATGTCCGGTCGGGAAGCGGTTAAATATAGCAAACTACCAATCATGGCTCTATATAAGGAATCATCAATAGGTTCCCCGTTTTCATCCTTATCAATTTTAATAGAAGTAGCCATAGGAGTAGTAGCATGTTTGCATTGATCCATCCCAAAGCGTTTTAACAGTTCTTTAGTGTATTTTTCTTGGCTTATAAAAATTCCGGCAGGTGTTTGCTTAATTTGAAAACCAAGAAAGAATGTTAGTTCACCCATAAGGCTCATTTCAAATTCTTTTTGCATAATGTCACTAAATTGTGTGCATAATGATTCATTTGAGGCACCAAAAATAATGTCATCAACATATATTTGTACAACTAAGAAATCAGATGCATATGTTTTGAAAAATAGAGTAGAATCTGAATTTCCAATAGAGAAACCATTATCAAAAAGATATGTCTTGAGCCGTTCATACCAAGTCCTAGGGGCTTGTTTTAGACCATAAAGTGCCTTTTTAAGTTTATAAACATGATCGTCCTTTTCTGGGATTTCGAAGCCAGGTGGTTGAGCAACATAAACTTCTTCTTGTATGATGCCATTTAGAAATGCACTTTTGACATCCATTTGATATAACTGAATGTTTTTATGGGCAGCAATAGCTAATAACATCCTAATAGCTTCAAGTCGAGCTACGGGTGCATATGTTTCATCAAAGTCAATTCCTTCTTGTTGATTATATCCTTGGGCAACTAACCGTGCTTTATTTCGTATGACTTCTCCTGCCTCATTAAGTTTGTTCCTAAAAACCCATTTAGTGCCTATGATAGTTTTATCTTGTGGTTTAGGAACTAAATCCCATACATCATTTTTAGTGAATTGATTTAATTCCTCTTGCATGGCTATTATCCAGTAATCATCCTTAAGAGCTTCGGATATTTTCTTAGGTTCAATGATAGAGACAAAAGCCATGTTTGCAACATCTTGGAAAGAGGACCTAGTTTTGACTTTATCATTTGGATCTCCAATAATTAGCTCTTGGGGATGATCCTTGATCAGCCTAGGTGTAGGTTGTGGTTCGACCGGAGGATCGGATGTGGGAGTTTTCTCATTATCATTTGGAATGGTTATAGTTTCAAATTGATTTGTGAGATCAATGATATCTAAATTTGTAGATTTTGATTCCTCATGAAAAGAAACATGAATGGATTCCTCAACTTTTCTAGAGATAGTGTTATATACCCTAAACGCTTTGCTAGAAGTAGAATATCCCAAGAAGAATGCTTTTTGTGATTTAGAATCAAACTTGTCTCTATCATCCTTGGTGTTTAAAATATAACATGTAGAGCCAAAAGTATGAAAGTAGTCAACTCTAGGTTTCTTAGAGTGTATTATTTCATATGGAGTTTTCTTCAAGTGAGAGTGAACCGTGACTCTATTTAGTACATAACAAGCTGTGTTTACAGCTTCAGCCCAAAAGGTTTTAGGTGTGTTGTGTTCAAGCATCATGGTCCTAGCCATTTCTTGTAGAGATCGATTTTTCCGTTCCACAATACCATTTTGTTGTGGGGTACGTGGAGCAGAGAAATTGTGAGTATATCCCTGAGATGTGCAAAAAGTTTCAAAAGTATGATTTTCAAATTCGCCACCGTGATCACTTCTAATGGTACATATTTTATGTTGTAAAAGATTTTCAATTTTAGAACAAAATTGCATAAAGACATGAATAGTGTCATCTTTTGTTGCAATAAAATGTACCCATGTAAATCTACTATAATCATCAACAATAACAAAACAGTATCGTTTACCACCAATAGATTGTGTTTTCATTGGTCCAAATAAATCCATATGAATTAATTCTAGGGATCTACTGGTGCTAAGTACATGTTTTGATTTAAAGGATGTTTTGGTTTGCTTTCCCATTGTACAAGGTTCACAATTTGCAACTTGATCAAAAGACAAAACAGGTAATCCACGAACAAGATCATATTTTACTAACTTTTTAATAGCATGTGAACTAGCATGACCAAGCTTTTTATGCCATAGTTGTAAGGTGTTTTCATTTGCAAGTAAGCATTTTCCTACTACTGATTTCATAGAGTTTGGTTTAAGGATATAAAGATTTCCAACTCTATTTCCTTCATAAACAACAGTTGTAGTATTTTCTATCAATAACTTGCAGCAGGTTTTGTTAAATAACACATCATAACCGCTATCACATAGTTGACTTACACTTATTAAGTTATGATGCAATCCATCAACTAGTAGAACATTTTTGATTTCAAGATTTGTTCCAACATTACCTATTCCAACGATTTTGCCCTTACCATTGTCTCCAAAGGTGACCGTCCCACTTTTCTTTTCTTCAAAAGTTGAAAATGCATCCTTGTTTCCGGTCATATGTTTGGAGCAACCACTGTCAACGACCCATTCCTGCATTAGAATATAGATTTTGGTACCCATGTGATGGTCCGATAAGGTTAGAAACTTTTTAAGTTGCTGATGTGTATAAAAGTTCTGATACAGGAAACCAGTCGGTCGACGATTGTTCGACCGATAAAATTCTCGGTCGACAATTTATCGATCGAGGAGGTTACTGTATCACAATCAAAAAGAACAGAAAAATTTTTCGGTTGACCAGTGTTCGACCGAAATGAGTACTGGAAGATTTTCGATTTGTTAAAGACATCCAGTCGGTCGACACTACTTCGACCGACCCAGAGCTCGGTCGACAGTACTTCGACCGACGAAGTTTCTGTTTTAGTACAGCAATGCAGAAAAATAATACCAATAAGCATAGCATTGTTTGTTGAGATAGGACAATATAAATTGCACAAATTAAGTATTTTGTCATATCTCAACTACATTCCATTCTTCTAAGTTTGAGGTCTTGGGGTCCAAACTAAGTTGGACTTCTTAGTCTTGTAGGGGCATGAAAAACAGTAATGACCAAGACGTAAACAGAAATGACAAGTAATAGAATCAACTTCGTTTCTTTTTCTAGTCATTGTGTTTTTGGGTACAAACATAGTTTGGGTCTTTTTGGTTTGGTTTCTCTTTGGAACATATCCCAAACCTTTCCTTCCATTTAAAGTAGTACCACTTCTTAATATGTTATCAAGAATATCTTTTCTTCTTAACTCATGAAGTTCTTGTTGCAACTGAGCAATGTTATTCATTTTCTTATGTATATCTTTTCTTGCCTGGTCTAAATCAGAAAGCAATGAATCCTTTTCTTTTACAATAATGTCATAGTCCGAATGATTGCACAAGATAGGTTGAGTTTGAAAAGCTTGTAGTTTAGCTAACAAATCAGTCTTTTCTTTTGATAGAAGATCAACATTAGTTTCCAAAGTAAGTAGCTTTCTAGTGCAATCATCTAAAGATGTTTTTAAAGATACATTTTCAAGATCAATGTTATTCTTTTCGGAAGAAAGTTCATCTATTTTGGCAATGAGCTCATTGTTTGATTTTATAGTCCTTTTTAGTTTCTTCTTGGCATCAACATATTTATCATGAGTTTCTTGTAAGCTAGCTACTAACTCTTCTTTAGGAAGATCAACTAGGCTTACCTCTTGAGATTCTTCATCTTCTCTTGCCATTAGACATTCTATCTTGTCTTCTCCGCTTTCACTTTCACTCGTTTCATCCCATGCTGCTTTATAAGCTTTTTCTTTCTTCTTATGTGAGCTTTTCTTTCCCTTCTTAGCTTTGGGACATTCATTTTTGAAATGTCCTTTCTTTCCACATTCGAAGCACCTGGGAGTGGAAGAAGAACTAGAAATTTTATTAGATTTAAACCTTCTATATTTCTTACCATTGACTATCAATGCTTCTTCTCCTTCTTCTTCACTGGATTCCTCACTCTCTTGTGAGAGAGCTTTTGATGCTTTGAGAGCCACGTCTTTCTTTGGCCCACGTTGATGTTCATGTTCTCTTCTCTCTTCCTCTTCTAGGTCTGCCTCATGAGCTTCTAAGTTTCCGATGAGCTGTTCCATTTTGAGGCGAGTGAGGTCGTTTGCCTCTGCAATAGCTGTCACCTTTGGTTTGTACTTTGGAGGAAGAGATCGAAGTATTTTTGATACCTGATCTTCCTCAAGAACAGGTTTCCCTAAAGCACTCAAACCATTGACAATAGTAGAAAATTTTGAATACATTTCACTAATAGTTTCGTTTGGATCCATACGAAAATGTTCAAATTTGGTTTTAAGCAAACTAACTTTAGAGTTTTTAACTTGAACCGTACCCTCATATGTTATAGATAATCTATGCCAAATGTCATATGCGGTATCACAGTTTGATACTCTATTAAATTCACCTACTGAAATGGAACAATATAAAATACTTACCGCCTTTGCATTCATTTGTGCCATTTTTACCGTATTAGCGTCCCATACTTCGAACTCGTCTTGTGGAAGTGTGTATGGTGTAGATACCATTCTCCAAAGATCCCAAATGATTCCTTGGAAGTAAAATTGCATTCTTCTCTTCCAGTATTGATAGTTTGTCCCGTCAAATGCCGGAGGTCGAGCAACGAACGTTCCTTCAATGTTGAGGTTGTTGAGCACTCCATCCCCCATCTTTTCTTCAAGACTTTGTTAGGGCTCCTTGAAGCCTGCTCTGATACCAACTGAAAAACCTCTAGAGGGGGGGTGAATAGAGTTTTATGATAATTTAAAACAATTTAAACTCAAACAACCAAAGTAAAAGATAAGAAGAGAGACACAGGTGTTTAGAGTGGTTCCACCTTAGCAAATGCTAAGGAGTCAGTCCACTACCCGGTTGCTTACCCAACCGGGATTTTGAAAGTATTGAATTTTATTACCTTTTAAGGATGTTACATAAAATTACAACACTCTCTAAACACCCTTTGGACAGCCTTCACCTAGAAGTAATCTTGCCAACCTTGAAGCAGCCTTCCTTGGAGTAACTTCAAGCTCCCCCTTGAAGTAGCCTCCCTCCCGAAGTAGCTTCCCGTCAAGATAGCCTTCTGAAGTAGTCCAAAGTCCTCCTCTTCACACGAAGAGCTTCACCCTCTTCCTATATGCAGCCTCCTTCCTGGAGTAGCAACGAAGAGTACAAATATTACAAGGAACAAGAAGGAAAATAAGAAATTACAACTTATCCTTTTAAGCTCAAGGCTTGAATTGCCTATATCAAGCGTATGGATTTTCCTAGCCAAGGTAATAGACTTGTAGATGCTAGGGTTAGGAAAATCTAGCCTATAGGACGAGCTTGAGCTAGATGGAATATGGCCAAGTGATCACAGTGCTCAATTGCTTGTAAAAGATTGCTCAAGAGTGCTTAGAAAGAATTCTCAAGTGTAGCAAGGTAAATTCTAGTGTCCTATGGCTTGTCCTATTTATAGGGATAGCCTAAGTATGCTTAAGGACCTTCTAGATAGTTTCTAGGGGGTTCCAAGTGCTCAATTAGCCGTTAGGAATAGATTGGTCGTTTTTACAACGGCTAATTGCTTTAACTCTGCAGATTCTGTCAGAGACCGTCTCGGTCGACAGATGGTCGACCGAGACACCCACTCGGTCGAGCTTTTCTCGACCGACAGGCTCTCTGAGTGCAACGTTCACTTCCAACTGCCAACTAACTCATTTGCTAAGTCTAACGGCTACTTTAGGTCAATCTCGGTCGAGAAGGTTGTCGACCGAGAGTGTCTCGGTCGAGGAGTGTGTCGACCGAGATTGACTCTGTTTCAATTTATCAATTAAGATACTAAGTGTGTGCATGAGTGTGCATAATGTGATCCTATTGGAAGGGATGACTTGTCTAACTATGGTGTGTAGCTAGGGAAGATACAATGCTTGATTTACATGCAATCTAGGTACTTGTACATTATATAACTGTACAAGTTTTTACAATAGTGATTACATTGCATGAAAATAAAACTATAAACTTATGATCTCCCTAGTTGCTTCGTCATCCACCATAATCCTGCACACTCAAGTAGCTCGTTAGATAAATAAGAATGAAATGTTTGTCATAATCAAAACAAAGGGATTTTATAGATGTCCATTTAGCCAACACAGTTCATCACATGAGCCGATCGGTTGGGAGTGCAGACTATGCAGAATCAGTCAATTGCAGTTCCAATCAATCTGATACTCTAATCAATCGGTCCAACACCTTGAACACTATGATACTGAGCTATCAATTGATTAAGTGTTTAATTGAACTACTAAACTCCTTTAGTAATCAATCTAAACATCATTTGTGGACAAAATCCTATTCCATGTTAAATCCTATGTGTGTGACCCTGCAGGTCCATTTCACGTTGGCAGTGAAAGTCCATAACACTTATGACTTCACAAGCAAAGAGCGGTGCCTAGTCACACATCAGTGCTACCCAAGTGAAATAGAAAGTTGGAGAACAACTTTCAATCCTACAATCCGTGATTGGCGTTACAGTGAATGTATAATTCCTTTGTCACTGATATCCTGAATGAACTCGAGGCATGGAACAGTCATCCTGTCAATGTTCATTCATTTCCTTGATCTCAGAGCAGATTGATGAGATGTGTATGACATCAATATCACATATTGATTCACACGTGCATGCGCATGCCTTTCTCAATCCTACTCATCAAGTGGCCAAGGATATCAAACTCCCTTAGGAGGGACAAATCCCATATCTATCACTCACCCCTCAAAAGCCCCATGTGTCAAAGCCACCCAATCATCACCTTTATAACAACCCATGTTTCAGGATTGCGTTTGATGATGTCAAAGTGTGCCCAATCACATGTGTTGAGTGTAGTGATTTCAGGTCTAAGAATCACACTCACCACCATCATTGTGAGAGCTGACTGTGACTACCAAGTCAAGGTTCCATGTGTCACTCTCACGGTGGGTCTGTCCAGTACCTTGTTCTCTAACAAGTACCTATGTGCTTGGTTTGATATCACTATATCATGACTAATGAGATTCTGTCATCAACCAACACACAATCTAGTCTTTAGTGTTATTGATGTCTATGGTTATTTCCACAATAACAACCGACTAGGGACTAAACAAGAATGTATACTCTTAACATCCGTATGATCTCATCGTTTAGGTCCTCAACCCAAAAGCATACATCATTGAGTAAAACAATTCTTTAGACATCTATCATGTTACACCATCATCTCAGAAACAGTTAAAACATATAGATCAGAAATTGCCTTTATTATTATTCAAATCAATTACATAGTATCCCATTACAATCATCATATGACTTGCTCTATGGGCATACATACCAACAGTACATACTTACATCCTTTTGAATATATATGCTCTTAGCAAAAATTATCTCCATACTCTTTATCTTAATGCTTCACTTGTATGATTAGCTACCATCTTGTGATGTTTGATTGTTAGTACCTCAAAAGAGTAGTAATAACATTATCTAAGTGTTATGGAGTTGCATAAGCATGAAAATGTTGGAATTCTTAAGCTAACGACCATATGGTTATCTTTGTGATTTTTTGTTTGCCATCTTGAGAGAGAGACAACCTTATAATCTAGATCTATCCTAAGCTTGACATGGGAGGGAATTGACATATATGATGACTTCTTGTAATCTTGCTAAGGGTATACAATGAGTGTGATTATTGCATGTTGGTGAGAGATCTTAGTAGATGAAACCCAACCCAGGTTCCCATCTATATTTGTACAACACTCTTGCTTGTTTTTGTTCTCTTGTTTTGTTTTCTTATTTTCTTTTACTTGTTTTTCCTAGTTAAAGTAATATCATTCCATAAGGAACATCATCTTGATGTACCTTCTCGGTTGGTGTAATTGAGATAAGACTCTACATTCTTAGCACTTATCTTTACTTGTCCCTGGGCTATAGCATCTTTTAAAAGCTTGTCATTTCCCCGGAGTTCCTCATTCTGTTGCATTTTAGTTGATATGAATTTTTCCATCATAGCTTCTAGAGACAAACTTTGGGGTTGTTGTGGCTGTTGATAACCCATGTTGTTGAAACCCGGCGGATTTCCTTGACGGTTTGCATGTTGTTGTTGTTGCTGTCCCTGTTGCAAGTTTTAAGTGTTGCTTGCATTCCGGTAAGAGAAATTAGGATGATCTCTCCATCCCGGATTATATTGGTTGGAATAAGGATTATATTATTTATTTCCTTGCATCCCAACTGCATTAACCTATTCAAAATTTCCTTCCATAGCATTAGGAGAAAAACAAGAAGAAGAAGTATGTCCTATACTACCACAAGCTTCACACGTTGCTTCAGCAGATTGAATTGGCAAAGTAGTCATCTTCTCAAAATTCTATGTAAGCACATCTAGCTTTGCAGCAAGAAGGTCAACAGCATCAACAGTATGTTTTCCTCCTTTCTTCTCAGAAGAAGAGCTTGCTGTAGAGGTTGATTTTGCTCCTCTATCTCCTCCCCATTGCCAGTGATTGAGTGATATATCTTCAATGATATCATAAGCCTCTCTATAAGACTTGGTCATCAATGCACCACCAACTGCGGCATCTAGAGTCAACCGGGTATTATAAAATAGTCCATTGTAGAAAGTTTGCAGTAGTAGCCAATTTGTCAAACCATGGTGCGGGAAAAGGCGTTGAAGATCCTTGAACCGTTCCCATGTGTCGTATAGGGTTTATCCTTCACTCTGAGAGATATTGATGAGTTGGTTCCTCAACTGGGCTGTCTTGCTTGGCGGAAAGTACTTTGCAAGGAAAGCATTTAGGAGTTGGTCCCAATTTTTAATTGACTTTTTGGGAAGAGACAAAAGCCATGCCTTGGCTCTATCTCTTAGGGTGAAGGGAAATAGCATGAGTCTAATCCCATCAACAGACACTCCATTAATCTTGAAAGTGTTCAAATATTCTAGAAATTCTACAGCATGAAGACTTGGATCTTCATTGGGTGTACCCCCAAAGTGATTCTGTTGTATCATTTGCATCATAGAAGGGGAAATTGAAAAGTTATTTGCTTCTATAGCAGGCAGGTCAATGGCTCCACATATGTTTGTGGCAACCGGCATCACAAAGTCTTTTAAAGGACGATCGTCCTCCATGGCTGAAATGCTTGGTGTAGCTACTGTAGAAGATGAAGAAGACGGTGGTGGTGATGATGGTGGTGGTGACAGTGAAGTACCTCCCAGAAGTGATTGTTCTACTCTTCTTGTTCTTCTCAAACTTGAAAGAGTTCGTTCTATTTCAATGTCTAACAAAGCAGATGTTTGAAGACCTCGTTGAGAATGACGCATACAACCTGAAAAATAACAAGAGAAATTAAGAACACACTAGGAATATGGAAGTTTGAAAATTATGAGTGGTGATCTAGTCTCGAATACTAAGTAGTACTTATTACTCCAATTAAATTACCGTAGCTCCCCGACAATGACGCCAAAAACTTGCTGGTTCTTTACACTAATGAGTTTCAATCCAAGTAAAGGATAGTTTACTCAACTTAACCAAACTCTGCAAGTATACGGAGGTAGTATAGTCAAGGTCAAACACAAGGATCTTAGCTAACTTAAATGTGCGCAATAGTACTAAAGTTCAACAATCTAGACCGATGTTAAAGAGTAGAGAAGATCTATTTAAAAGCATAAAATGTAGATTTTTAACTACAAGAAATTTAGATTTTAACTAGCAAACAAGGACTGTAAAGAAGTTCGATTTCAGAAATATTAGAATCTTGGACATTAGGATTTCATTCACATATCATAGCAATCAAGGGAACACAATAATTTAAACATACATACGATCTTGTCTCAAGGAAAGGTTGTGTTACATTTCACCTCCCGGTGTAAATGCAACGATTGCAACTTAAAACAACACTCTCGTGTATGAATTTTATTTTTGATCACAAACAGTTCCTCAACTCATTCCTCTCTACTCTCGTAGTAGAGGAAAAGTCACTAAGAAGAGCACCTCCATACATTCCTACTTATCTTCTCAGATCAAGCAAGAAAGCAGAAAACATGCACATAAGGTGGCCAACAATACATGCAAGAAAAGAGTAACCGGTACTTTCATGGTTAAGAAACAAGAAGCATAGTATTTAGTACGAAATTACTTGTTCCATACATGCTATGACATGGGAGTTACTCTCCCATGCCCAAGAAAAGGGAGTCTACTCGTCCATAAGAATGTACAGCAGATTTGCTACAGAAAATTCAGTTCTAGACATGGTTTAGAGAGGAAAAGACAAAGAGAACTGAAGATGTAACCACAAGAAGTAAGAATTCCGGCTTGAGGACAAAATTCCCCTTCTTTAGCTGCTCCAAGACGAACTAGCTCCTCTCCCAAGAAGGTACTTTGAGTTGGGGAAGCTTTGCTGCACCTTGAAGGAGACAATGGAGAAGTGAAGAAGAAGAAATGGTGTCTTTATGCAAGAAACCACCTTGGATCTCTCCAAATTCACCTTCCTCTGCTCTCCTCTGGCTCTAGGATGAGAGAAACTTCTCAAATGGCCGAACGTAACTGTCCCTTAACTTTCTGCGAAGGTGGATGGAATTTCAACCCACACCAAGATGTTGGAAAACCAAATAGCACAACAAGCTCTAAATCAACAAAGGACTCCACAATCGGGTTCTCTTCCAAGCCAACCGGAAGTGAACCTAAGGCAGCAAGCTCATGCAATTATCCTAAGAAGTGGAGCTGAGATTGAAAGACCTTCTCCATCTGAGGAGAAGAACATGGAGCAAACTGTTGAAGAGGAGGCCAACATCCCAAATTGCAGCAAGGAAAAAGGTAAAGCTGAAATACCACCTTCTTTCAAAGCCACTACACCTTTTCCTCAAAGATTAGCCAATAAGAAGGAAGACCAGAAATTCAAGAAGTTTATGGACATTATTAACAAACTGCATGTCAATCTTCCTTTTGCTAAAGTAATTGTTAAGATGCCTTCTTATGCTAAGTTCCTAAAAGACATTTTAACTAAAAGAAGAAAAGTTGATCAAGTAGAGACAGTAATGCTTTCTGAACGAGTGAGTTCTATTATCCAAAACCGCCTTCCACAAAAGCTTGATGATTTGGGAGCGTTCACACTGCCTTGCAAGATTAATGACACCACCTTTGATAAAGGTTTAGTAGATCTCGGTGCCAGTATTAGTCTCATTCCATTTACCTTATGGAAAGAACTAGATCTTGGGGATTTGAAGCCCACAAGAATGGCCATTGAATTAGCTGATCACTCTATTAAATATCCAAAAGGTATGGTGGAAGATGTACTTGTACAAATCGGGAAATTCTGTATACCTTATGATTTTATTGTTCTTGACATGGAGGAAGTTCCTTCCAACCCTTTTCTTTTTGGGAGGCCATTCTTGAGAACTGCCGGATGTCTTGTTGATGTTCGGGAAGGAAAACTCACTATGCGTGTTGGGGAAGAGGCTATGTAATTCTCTATTTATGAAGCTATGAAGGCACCTGCACGCGTTGAAGAAATTTGTTTGCTTGATATTATTGATCCTATTTAAAATAATAATGAAGATGATGACGATTTGATGGTTAATCTCTTTGATGATGATGCTACCGAATTCAATAATTCTGAAAATTCTAGAGCAATTTCTATTTCTAAAGCAGCAACTATCAATGAAGATGCTCCACTTGTTGAAAATAAAGTCGATGAAAGCACAACAGGAAAAAAGGTAGAACTAAAAGCCCTTCCACCTGGGCTAAGGTATGCGTTTCTTGACCCTAATTCTACATCTCCTATTATAATAAATAATGAATTAACCAATGATCATGAAAATAAATTGCTTGCCTAGTTACGTTTATATAAAGATGTCATTGGTTATTCAATAGAAGATTTAAAAGGCATTCATCCTTCAATTTGTATGCACAGAATAAATATGGAAGATGATGCTAAACCAACTGTTGAACCACCTAGACGCCTAAATCAAAATATGCTTGAGGTGGTAAAGAAAGAAATTTTTAAGTTAATTGATGCTGGAATCATCTATCCCGTAAGTGACAGCCCCTGGGTTAGTGCCATTCACGTGGTACCTAAGAAGGGGGGTGCAACTGTCATTCAAGGAGACAATGATAAGTTAATATAAACACGCATGGTTATCGACTGGCGTATGTATATTGATTACTGGCGTTTGAATAAGGCAACCCACAAAGATCATTTTCTGTTGCCTTTTATTGATTTGATGCTTGAACGTCTTGCCAAGCACTCTTATTTTTGTTACTTGGACTGGTATTCCAGATTTTTTCAGATTCCCATCTATCCTCCTGACCAAGAGAAGACCACTTTCACGTGTAATTATGGAACATATGCTTATCGTCGTATGTCGTTTGGTCTTTGTAACGCTCCTGCTACTTTTCAGCGGTGTATGATGGCCATTTTCTCTATTTTTATTGAAAATATAATGGAGATTTTTATGGACGATTTTAGCGTGTACGGTGATTCTTTTGATCAATGTTTATTGAACCTGTCCCTAGTCTTAGCCCGCTGTAAAAATGTTAACCTAGTGCTAAACTGGGAGAAGTGCCATTTTATGGTACAATCTGGTGTAGTGCTAGGACATGTTGTATCTAACAAGGGTATTGAAGTGGACAGGGCAAAGGTTGAAGCAATTGAGAAGATGTCTACTCCATCTTTAGTTAAACACATTCGCAGTTTTTTGGGACATGCAGGTTTTTACAGAAGATTTATTAAAGACTTCTCAAAAATTGCAAAACCGTTGTGTTCTCTTCTTGCAAAGGATATAGAATTTGTGTTTGATGAAGATTGTCACGCAGCCTTTTCCAAGCTCAAAGAGGCTCTCATTTCAGCCCCAATTATCCAACCTCCGGATTGGGATTCTCCTTTTGAACTAATGTGTGATGCAAGTGATTATACAGTGGGAGCTGTATTGGGACAGCAGAAAGACAAGAAACTCCATGCCATCTATTATGCTAGCAAAACTCTTGATGAAGCACAAATCAACTATACAACCACGGAGAAAGAGATGCTTGCAGTTGTATATGCATTTGACAAGTTCCGACAGTACTTAGTAGGATCAAAGGTGATTGTATACACTGATCATGCTGCCATTAAGTATTTGCTGAATAAAAAAGATGCCAAACCACGTCTTATTCGTTGGATACTACTTTTGCAAGAATTTGATCTTGAAATTCGAGACAAGAAAGGTACCGAGAATGGTGTTGCCGATCACCTCTCTAGATTGACCACAGAGGCTGAAGACCTATTGCCAATTGAGGATCATTTGCCTATTGAGAAACTCTATGCATTGTCATCCATTCAAGCACCGTGGTTTGCAGATATTGCTAATTTTCTTGCTACTGGACAGCTGCCTCTGGATTTGACATATCAACAAAAGAAGAAATTCTTTCATGATGTAAAATTATATTACTGGGATGACTCGTTACTATTCAAGCACGAAAGTGAAGGGTTAATCAGGAGATGTGTTGTTGAAGAGGTCCCAAACATCATCGTTGATTGCCATGTCTCTCCTTATGGAGGACATTTTGGAGGAGAAAAGACTGCTGCAAAAATAGTTCAAGCTGGTTTCTATTGGCCCACATTATTTAAATATGTCAATTTATTCATTAAATCTTGTGATAGGTGCCAAAGAACAGGAAGCATATCCCGCCGCGACGACATTCCACTCAACTCTATCTTAGAGGTTGAGGTGTTCGATGTATGGGGAGTGGACTACATGGGACCATTCCCATCTTCCTGTGGGTATCAATACATTCTTGTTGCTTGTGAGTATGTATCTAAGTGGGTTGAAGTCATACCAACCCAAGCACCGGATGCCAAATCTGTAATTAAGCTTTTTCAAAAGATTATATTCCCTTGGTTTGGAGTCCCACGTGCCGTTATTTCTGATGGAGGTACACACTTTGCTGAAAAACAATTCAACAATCTCCTCTCTAAGTATGGTGTGACTCACAAGATCTCTATGCCCTATCACCCTCAAACATCCGGGCAAGTAGAGATTTCAAATAGGCAACTGAAGAACATCCTTGAAAAGACTGTCTCCAGTTCAAGAAAAGATTGGGCACTAAAGCTAGATGATGCATTATGGGCATATCGCACAGCCTATAAAACCACCATTGGGACTACTCCATTCAAGCTTATCTATGAAAAATCATGTCACCTTTCGCTCGAATTGGAGCACCGTGCTTTATGGGCAATTAAGTTCTTGAACTTTGATATGAAGAGAGCAGGAGAAAAATGTCTTTTACAGCTGCAGGAGCTTGAAGAACTTTGGCTTGATGCATATGAGAATGCAAAGTTGTACAAAGAAAGAACAAAGGCTTGGCATGACAAAAGAATTCGCTAGAAAGATTTCCAAGAAGGAGATAGAGTATTGTTATTCAACTCGAGATTAAAGCTTTTTCCAGGAAAGTTGAAATCCAAGTGGTCCGGCCCATTCCTAGTGTTAAAGATTTTCCCATATGGAGCAGTAGAACTCCAAGGCAAAGATAGAACATTCAAAGTCAATGGACAACGTTGCAAGCGCTACTCTTGCGGAGAAGAAGTGGAGAAAGGAGCTTCCTGCTCCCTCTGAGATGCATGAAGTTTTTAGAAGAAGTCTTACTCCAGACTATAAATGGAGGACCTAGTGGGAGTTGACCCCACATTAGGATAGATTTCTTTTAAAGTTTCGAGTCAAAAACACTTTTAATTTCGTAAATAAGCCTGCCATGGATGAATGTAATAATCTAGACTTCATTTCTACTCAATTCATTTTTGTTTACTGTTGACTGATTGTGTTTTTCTGCAGAAATCGCAAAGTGCACGGCGTGTCTTTCCCAGACACGGCGTGCACTTCAATACAAAATACAGTAGAAAGAAGTTCTGGAAACTGACACGGCGTGCATTTCCATCATGCACGATGTGCACTTGGTTTTCAAAATATGTATAAAAGTTTCTGGAAACTCACACGGCGTGCGGTTTCTAAACGCACACCGTGCAGCTGGAGTTTCAATGTTTCGGCAACTTTCTGGAATCTGACACGTCATGCATTATCAAGGTGCACGGCATGCACCTGGGAAATAATTTCTTCATCAACTTTTCTGGAAAAGTGCACGTCGTGCATTTCAAAATGCACGTCGTGTACCTGGCAATCGACAAGTTCTGTAAATCTTTTGGAAACGTGCACGTCGTGCATTTCAAAACGCACGTCGTGCACCTGGGCGATGGATTTTTGTGAAAACTTCTGGAAAGTCGCACGTCGTGCATTTCTAGAACGCACGTCGTGCACATGGTCATCAGGGTGAACTTGGAAAACAAACTTGAGAGCAGTGCACGACGTGCATTCGGAACTCACGTTGTGCACTTTCTAATAAAGTTTAGACAAAAAGAGCCAGGGTGTACGACTTAATCACTCTAACCCTAAGCCGTGCACCCCGACCCTCTGTAGCCGCCGCCTCCGCCCCAGCAACCGGAACCTCCAGATTTCAGCTGTGCGCCAGCGCCTCCCAGCCGTGCACGGATCCATTTCCGCCTACAGCCGTGCGCATCTCGGCCCCCTTTCTCCGTTCGAGCCGCCGTTGTTCTTCTCCACACCAACAATAGCTCCTCCGCCCGACCTGCAACTCCGCACCAACTTTCCAGCCGCCGCTACAAGTCGCCGCCTAGCAACTGCGCAGCCCTCACGCGCGCCGTCTCCAGCTAGCAGCTGCTCCTTCAGCCGTGTGCAGTGTCGTCACCATCAAGCCGTTGTCGATCAATCATGCAGCCGCCGACCTGCCATCGCCGCCACCAGCTACCAGCAGCGCCACATCATCCCGTATCCGCCGACATACCGCCGCCTCGTTCTTCTCTTCTCAGCAGAGCAGCAGTGCCATCGCCGTCCGCTGGCAGTTCAAGCCACTGTTTTTTTTCTCAGTCACAGCCAGCTCCTGTTTCCAACCGTGATAGCCACCTAACCGTCATGCAGCAAACCGCCGGCTGCATCCATCTTGAGTGTCCTAGCTGCCGTCTGAGCAGATCTTGAATTTTTGCCCCAAATCTGCAGGTGCACGCCGTGCACTTAATCTACGCGACGTGCGTTTCGCTGTTTGAGGAAGATGAACAGTACAGGTGCACGCCGTGCATTATCAAGTCACATCGTGCACTTTTACAGATCCAATGGCACGGATCAAGCAGAAATCTGACAAACGCCATGGAGCAGCCTCCTCATCTGCCGCACCTCCCACAAGAGAAGAAGCACCTTCCGCACCAGCACCCATGACGTTTGTGTCGTTGACTCAGTTCAGGGTAAAACCCGAAGAGGATGTCGATTACCAGTTCCTTGTCACACGGCGTGTTCTACCTTCCTGCTACATGTGCGATGAAGCCCTCACCAAATTGGGTTTCAAAAATGAGGTAGTAGAACATTTAAACTTTTTGGGTTTACACTACCTCTGCACCCGAGTTAGTAAGACCTATCCCCGCCTGGTCTACGAGTTTCTCACTACTTTCAGGGCTGAGGAAGACCCACGTCACCGCAGCTTATCTTATGAAAAAATCAGTTTTTGCCTTTTGGACAAACTGTTTTCTATGAATCTTGAGCGGTTTTGTGTTTTACTTAAATGCAATTATGGCGGTTACATGGACTATCCTCCCTTGTTCAATAGTGATTTGTTCTGGTCTGAAATCACATCTGAAACTGTGCATAGAGCAAGGAATGCTCGAGCTTCAAGCATCCACAATCCAGTTTTCTGAGTTATTCATCGTCTTCTTAGCACAGGACCTTTTGCCAAGAATGAAACTCAAGGTGTAGTGGGAAAGGTTGATCTTTTCTTTTTATGGTGCTTGGTGCAAAATGAGCAGATAAGTTCTGGCTACTACATTATCAATAAGCTTCTTGACACTAAAAAGCAAAAGAAAATGGAGGTAGGTGACATCATGTGTGGCGAGCTAATAAGCATCCTTGCTATGCAGCTGGGTTTAGATTTGGTTACCCTTGAACCTGCACCGGGAAAGAACCTTGTTGATATCAACTATCTCATCTCTTACGGTCTGATCTCCAGACATGGAAACAGCACATCCAAGTTCAAGGTTTTTATCACAAAGAAGCAGTTCATCACAATCCCCGATGCAAGTCGGAATGACATCAAGAACAAGGCTATTTGGAAGGTAGAGCTACAGCCAGAGCCTGACGAGGAGACACCCACCCGGGGTGCAAGCAGCTCTACACTAGGGCCTACACCAGCAGCCCCTACTCATCTGCCACCGTCCACTAGTACTCAGACAGAGTACAGCTGGACAATGCCTGACGTTCAGCACCTCTACGGCTACGTGAAGCGGAGATTTGATCACTTCGACAACCGCCTTGACCAGATGAGTGTGCAGTTGACACCCGCTTTGACCATTTGAGTGCACAGTACTCGACTATGTACAACATGGTCAACAGGATGGATGCGTGGCACATCTCGCAAGGCCACTACCCTGCACCACAGTCTTTCCAGTCCCCTCTCCGCCAAGAACAGCAACACCAGCAGCAGTAGTCAGAAGTCCCACAGCCAGAGTTCTCTCAGCCCTCGCCACCGTTTACAGAGCATCAGTCTCTGCATTTCCAAGAGCAGTTTCCACCCCAGGACCACCACCAGCAGCGCCAGATTCATCTGCCATGCTGATGGACATCCCTGACATCATTACTCAGTTCTTCCCTGAGTAGGGAGGCGGCGGATCATTTTTCTGATCTCTTCATGACAGGTATCCGGTTGTGAACTCCATAAGTTAGATTAAAGCAGTGAGGACACTACTGATTTCAAGCTTAGGGGGGGAGCAACCGGATAGTATTGGTATCCTAGTTTCTTTTAGTTTTTGTTTTTCATGTTATTTGCTTCTTGTCATTTTCTTCTGTTTTGTTTTCACTTTTTAGTTGTTGTTTTTAGTTTTTTCTCTTCAGATGGCAAAGTCTAGTATGATATGAGATTTATCTTTTATATGTGGATAGAACTCCAATGCTTAACTATTTGTCCTCTTTTGATGAGAAATATCCTTTGAAGAAATTGTAAAAGACATGCATTAATCAAATGAAACCTTTTGGCCATCAACATGAGCTTAACTCTAGTTTATGCTTCTAACCTGAGCATTCATCTTTCACATCCTTGATTGCTTAAAACATGTAATGGTTTCAATTTTGTGAGTAAATCAACTTTTCAACATCATTTGGAATACGGGATGACCTTGCCAAGCTCTTAGTGCATTTGCAAACACTCTTTCAATGAAAATTTTTCAAAACAAATGAATGAAATCTAGCTAATGTTGCAATTTAGTTGACTCTCCCGTGTCTTGGAAAATTTTAAATAACTCTTATACCCCAATAAAGATGGCTAAACTGCCCACATATCATGCTAGCCTAGTGTAAGTCCGATCTGGCCACGATGGTTAGGTGGTATGTCTTAAAAGAGGGTAAAATACCCCAACCGACATTCCTCGTGTGCATAAGCCTACATTAGCAGCTGAGTGTCGGAACCCATAATCCTTTGTCATATCTTTTTTGGGAAAAGAAGGAGAGAGTGCAGCAAAAATTGTCAATTTTTAACTAAGATTTCATCTTTTGTATCCTTAATAGTTGAGAGTTTGAGTTGCACATCCACTAATTGTTTGGTTTGGTCATCCAAATTCTACCTAGTGTTGTTTAATTGATTGATTCATTAATTTGAAACCACCCCTGCCGAACTAAAAATCTCTTTCTTGGGTGTTTGAGTTGAATTGATGGCTATGAGCATAAACATGTTGATCATGGTTGGTTTGGTTTTAAACACATCTTTTATTTCATTTGATTTATTCATGATCTTGACAATTCTTCATTTATATTTCTATGCTCTTTTTCTTGAGGACAAGCATTGGTTTAAGCTTAGGGGTATTTGTTGTGTGAATTATATATCATCTTTTCATATGTTATCACACACAAATTTGATTCTTTCTGATATAATTCAGTCTCTTTCATATTAGTTTTGCCATCTTTTTGTCATTCTACTTATCCCATAACTTGTAATGTAGATTTGTCATAAAAAGAACTGAATTCGGATTCTATTTCTACTGAAACAGGAGAATGCACGGCGTGCAACTCAAAATGCACGGCGTGCACCATTCCAGAAAAAGACTGGTTCGCTGAAACAGCAAAATGCACGGCGTGCCTCATTCCAGAGAAAAATTAGTTCTTCAGCCAGAAGAGTGCACGGCGTGCATATCCTCATGCACGGCGTGCACCTAGAACGTAGACTGCCAAAGTAAAGTTCTAGAAAGTCGCACGGCGTGCATATCCTCAGCGCACGCCGTGCACTGATCAGCCCGAGTCCAACTGCATTGCAGGTGCACGGCGTGCATTCAAAGTGCACGGCGTGCACCTGACAGTTTCAGAATTTCGAAAATTCAGAATATGAGTTTAAAAGAAAGAGGGAAGGCAAGGGACAGTTACGTTCGGCCATTTGAGAAGTTTCTCTCGTCCTAGAGCCAGAGGAGAGCAGAGGAAGGAAAATTTGAAGAGATCCAAGGTGGTTTCTTGCATAAAGACACCATTTCTTCTTCTTCACTTCTCCATTGTCTCCTTCAAGGTGCAGCAAAGCTTCCCCAACTCAAAGTAGCTTCTTGGGAGAGGAGCTAGTTCGTCTTGGAGCAGCTAAAGAAGGGGAATTTCATCCTCAAGCCAGAATTCTTACTTCTTGTGGTTACATCTTCAGTTCTCTTTGTCTTTTCCTCTCTAAACCATGTCTAGAACTGAATTTTCTGTAGCAAATCTGATGTACATTATTATGGACGAGTAGACTCCCTTTTCTTGGGCATGGGAGAGTAACTCCCATGTCATAGCATGTATGGAACAATTGATTTTGTACTAAATACTATGTTTCTTATTTCTTAACCATGAAAGTACCGGTTACTCTTTTCTTGCATGTATTGTTGGCCACCTTATGTGCATGTTTTCTGCTTTCTTGCTTGATCTGAGAAGATAAGTAGGAATGTATGGAGGTGCTCTTCTTGGTGACTTTTCCTCTACTACGATAGTAGAGAGGAATGAGTTGAGGAACTGTTTGTGATCAAAAATGAAATTCATACACGAGAGTGTTGTTTTAAGTTGTGATCGTTGCATTTACACAGGGAGGTGAAATGTAACACAACCTTTCCTTGAGACAAGATCGTATGTATGTTTAAATTACTATGTTCCCTTGATTGCTATGATATGTGAATGAAATCCTAATGTCCAAGATTCTAATATTTCTAAAATCGAACTTCTTTACAGTCCTTGTTTGCTAGTTAAAATATGAATTTCTTGTAGTTAAAAATCTGCATTTTATGCTTTTAAACAGATCTTCTCTACTCTTTAACATCGGTCTAGATTGTTGAACTTTAGTAATGTTGCACTCATTTAAGTTAGCTAAGCTCCTTGAGTTTGGCCTTGACTATACTACCTCTGTATACTTGTGGAGTTTGGTTAAGTTGAGTAAACTATCCTTTACTTGGATTGAAACTCGTTAGTGTAAACAACCAACAGTAATGCTATGTGAAACCCTAATACAAGTTAATGTTATGTGAACCCTAATGTAGGGTAATGTTATGTGAAACTCTAATACAAGTTAATGCTATGTGAACCCTAATACAGGGTAATGCTATGTGAAACCCTATTACATGGTGATGATATGTGAAGTTCTAACAATAAGAGTAATCCTATGTGAAGCTCAAATACAGACTAATGGGTTATGAATGTAATAAGATAACCTTTTATTGCATGGTATTGATATGTAATTGTATTATGATTACTAATCATACATATATGTTGAGAAGAGGAGCATAGCCAGGTATGGGCCATGATGTTCTGTATATTGAAAATGTTCTATAGGCCTTATAAGCTTCCATATGCCTTGTTGCTTAGTGAGAGGTAATCTACAATTAATGAATCATGTGTATCACATGATGTGCTAATTATCTTAGATTGTTTATGAGCTTCATAAGCTATAATATGCCTTGTTGCCTATTAAGGGGTAATAAGAGGTGATACGAGCTTTGTGAACCATGAACAATACTTTGTGTAGCAAGAATTATAATGTCCTTTGTCAGATGACTTGAAGGTATGAAGTTACCTAATAAGTGGTAACAAATGTTCTATGATGAGATAAGACTTCAAATAACCATATCCTATAATCATGATGATGAACTTGTTAAGAAGTGGGAATGTACTTGATGAGTTGAGGGATTAAGATCCCAATACTTTGTGAAAGGAGTATGGCTACAGGCCATGACTCCACAATGACAATGTCAGGCATTAGATATATGATCTAAGCCTAAAGAGAGTTAATGTTGTGGTAATGATTCTATAGTGAATAAACATTATACATGTTCTTCATATTCCTTAAAGGATAAGTGACATGTTGTTCTATCAAATTATAGCTACATTGCTTTTGATAAGAATGATGTTCTAATATACTAGACATTGAATTAACTGCTGCCAAATATATATGATTCATTTGTGTATATTATTCTTCTTAAGCTGCAATAATAATGTTTCTGGCAGAGAGTTCTATCTCTCGCTGGGGCAATTTACAATTGTCTCACCCCCGTGGGAATCACATTTTTAGGTGGATGCGGAGGAGGAGGCAGGAATCCTTCGGTAGGTGAAGGGCAGCAACAGTAGTAGTAGGGACAAAAGTGAAGTCTCAGATGGAGACACTGGCTGTGATGCCTTGTATAGATGTAAATAGAGTCCTATGTGTCGTCTCTGTACCCTCAGGTGCTCAGAGTAGTAGTCAGTGCTTTCGAGATTTTGGCTCAGTACCTCGAGATTTTATATTGCTTGTGTTTAACTTAGCAGGACAATTAATGCTTGTAATTCTCTGAAGGAGATGATACAGAATATGTACCTTCGAACAAGAATCTAAATATGTTACTTTGTCTCTATGTGAGAAAGTTTTCCTTTGATGGATCTCTTGATAAAAAGGTTTTAATTTTTGGAGATTTTTAGTAATCTGCTGCTTAGTGAACGCTTCTGCATTAGTTAATTATGTTTTTGAGAGTTGTATGCCATAATTAAGTGGTATCAGAGCTCTAGGTTCGGTGAGTCAATAGAGACATAGGACTAAGGTAGTAGAGTCTGTTCTAAGTGTCTTCCAGTTTATCTGATAGTATCTTCTGCTCACATAGGAGAAGAAGAACTTGAAGATGTCTGGACCACATGAAGAACATGTTGTTGAGGGTAGCACTACTGCACCAGGAGGAGGTGTCGGAGACCATGATAGAGAGGATCCCGTACCGAAACAACCCTAGTTCAATCAAGATGACATGGGGAACCCAACCTTCCAAGCCATGTTTGGGCAGTTTATAGCTGCCATGACTCACATGACTGATAGGATGCAAATACCTACACCTAGGGCATCAAATCACCATGAGGGCTATGGAGCCAGCAAGACTTTTGAGAGACTTCGCTGGGTTGGAGCCATTAATTATGTTGGTACATCTGATCCAGCAGATGTTGATTTGTGGCTGACAGAACTGGAAAAGGCTTTTAGGATCCTTGATATCCCTGAAGTTGAAAAGGTAAGACATGTTGTGTACCTCCTAAAAGGGAGTGTTGGTCATTGGTGGATGATAGAGGAAGATAAGAGACCAGGTGAAGAAATTGGATGGGAGGTTTTCCAACGAGAATTCGTCAGTAGATATTTCCCTAAGACATATCTAGATGAGAAGATCTCTCAATTTGAGAGGACCAAACAAGGACAGATGAACGTTAGCGAATATGAAGCTAAGTTCATGGAGTTGTTGCGTTTTTGTCCGCAAATGGAAGTTAGTGATGAGGAAAGAATTCGGCATTTTTAAAAGGAGTTGAACGCTGAACTAACCACCCATATGTCTGCTTTAGAGAATAGGGAGAGGTTTGCTACTTTTTTGGAGTCAGTAACGAGGATAGAGAGGTTTGAAATTGAGAAACAACATACTAGTGGCAAGAAGGTGTACACCCAGTCTCAAGGACAAAGGTCCAAAAGTTTTAAGAGGTCGAGATTTTCTGCATCGGCAGCATCATCGAGATTCCATACCCAGACACAATGGATGCCAAGTAGGGGTAGGGATCGTAGTAATGTTCCAAGTAGAACCTCTGACATAGCATCAACATCGATATCTGGACCTCACATATCCTATTTTGCACCTAGGATCTGTTATCAATGTAGACAACTGAGACATCTAGTAAAGGATTGTCTAGGTGGGAATTCAATGATGACTCAACCTCAGGGGCAGAGTCAGCAAGAATCACAAAGGAGGCAGTTTCCTAGTAACAATAGAGGACGTGGATAGACGTCATAGACAGGTCAGATGAAATACATTCATCCTGATATTTCATTTCCTAATTCTATGTGTGAAAGATATAAAAGTAGTTATTTTTGAACTTCCTTTGACTAGTCCTATAAGGACACAAGGAAGATGAAAATCTACATCTTACTCAATATTTCTTAAAATGCTTTATAATCTCTTTTGTCTTTGTGATACAAGATGAGATATAGAAGTGATGCCTGGAGAAAATCTAGGAATGGAAAAATCATGTGTGTATAATGATATGAAAAGTGTGGAATATGATAGCAAATAAAGTGCATACTACCTAATCTCAATACTTATATACCCTGGCCAGGTATATGATTATTGAAGATAAGGCAAGTATGAAACTCTCATATTGTTATCGTTTGATTACTCTGATCAAGTAGTCATTCTGAAACAATCAGAGAGTATAATGAAACTAATAGGAAGAGCTAAGTGAACATTCCTAATTAAAAAGGAAAAGCTATGTGAACATTCCCAACTAAAAGGAAAATCTATGTGAACATTCCCAACTAATAGAAGTGCTATGTGAACATTCCCAACTAATAGGAAGAGCTAAGTGAACATTCCTAACTAAAAGGAAAAGCTATGTGAACATTCCTAACTAAAAGAAAAAACTATGTGAACATTCCCAACTAAAAGGAAAAGCTATGTGAACATTCCCAACTAATAGGAAGAGCTAAGTGAACATTCCTAACTAAAAGGAAAAACTATGTGAACATTCCCAACGAATAGGAAGAGCTAAGTGAACATTCCTAACTAAAAGGAAAAGCTATGTGAACATTCCTAACTAAAAGAAAAAGCTATGTGAACATTCCCAACTAATAGGAAGAGCTAAGTGAACATTCCTAACTAATAGGAAAAGCAATGTGAACATTCCCAACTAATAGGAAGATCTATGTGAACATTTTCAACTAATAGGAAAAGCTATGTGAACATTCCCAACAAAAAGGAAAAGCTAAGTGAACATTCCCAATTACATAGAGTTTGCTAAGTGAACTTTCCTAAATGAATAAAGGATTGTTGAGTGAATTATCTTTGTTATATATATATGTTTTCCCTTTTGATAAATACTCTTGGGTGATGATAGAAGTATGTGTTTTTTTATACTTCTTCCTTTCAATAATATGGACATCATATGTTAGCGGTTTATGCTTTGCATAAACATAAACATTGATAAGGTTGAATTAATGAAAGGAACTTTGTGTGAATTACAGATCAATGATATCTCCATAACATTGAGAAATTAGGTGGAGACTTGAAGGCATGATTAATGAATAATCTGTCCCTCCCTTTTTCCTGGGATTTTGGGGACGAAATCCTTGTTAGGGGTTTATAATTTGTAACATCCCTGACCTGGGTTATGTGTTAACCCTAGATTTTTTGCCTAATAAGGTTGAGTAGATGCTTAATATTATCTAGGAAAAAGTAATTAGGGCTCATGAGAAACTTATGTTTCAATTTTGGTCATGTTTGAACAATGTTGAAGCAATGTTTGCTTATTTTGGACTAAAGTGCAAATTATCCAAGTTGAGGGGTTAAATTGCAAATGTTACATGATAAGATGTTCCTATGATGTTGATACATCATAAGAATGAATATGATGTAGTGTTATGGTTTTCACAAGCTTGGGCACCAAGATTAAGCTTGTAAAGTAATCCTTGTGCATTAAAACATAGTTTTGGTGTAAAGTGCAATTTACCCAAAACCTAGGATTCAATATGCAAATTACCACTTTAATAAGGTCCCTAATGCTTCTTGGCATCATGTAGAGAAAATAAAATGAGAGGGGTGCCTCATTTGAATTAAGTTGGAGGAGAGAGAATCTTGATATTAAAATAATCAAGATTTAAACCTAAGTGAAACCCTAATTTAATCAGGGCCAAAATAAATGTATTAATTAAAGGGCCTTCAAACAAAATTAAAATAGTTGGATTCATATGTGTGTGTATGAGCTTAAAGCCTTGCAAAGGCATGAGCATATCCTAAGGAGGTGAAATTCCACTCACCACTATTATAAGAAAAAGAATTTCCACTCAAATATGGATATTCTTATTATAAGGGTTAAGGTGCTTAATTTCTTTTCCCTTAATTCTTGTATAATGGAGGGAATCTCGGTGGGATATAGATTCCTTTGCATGTAAGAAACCAAGGGGGAGTTGTGGCAACAAATTTGGAATTAAAAGACTTTTATAAAGTATTTTCTCTCTCATCAATTTTCTTATAAAAGCACCTTTTCCAAGCCAAAACAAAGGCTTTTTCGAATTCCATTCTTTCCCCTTGCTTGGAAAATGACCAAGGAGCTGTGGAGGATCAGGAGGACGACCCCCAACCTGTTGGTAAGGTTCTTGACCTCCTTTCACCTTGAATCCATGGTGAAAATCGAAAATCAATGCATAAATTCTTCATATCTCGATCTCCTCTTCAATTCTAACCAATTCTTTTCACTCAAAGCTTGAGGACGACCCTTAGAATAGTGAAAGGAGTTGCATCCACCATTGTTTCCGTGAGATTGGAGCTTTGGATCTCAATTGGAGGCGGGTTTTATAACTTGAACCCTTAATATTGTTATTTCAATCAATTCCTTATCACTTGGTGATCCTTTTTACATTCCCAAAATTTGTTTTGGTTGATTGATGCAATCACCATGGAAACCACATCAGGTTTCATGAGTTTAGAGCTTGAAGATGATAAGCAAACACCTCTCCAAAATATCCAAGGCAAACAGTTTACTTTTTTTGCTCAAACGGTTTCCCAAACCGTTTGGGAGCAAACGGTTTCAAACCGTTTAGAAGCAAATGGCTTCACCAAACCGCATGAGAAGAAACCGTTTCAGACCGTTTGGTGGTGTTGACCAGGGTTGACCATTTGGAGATATGTTGAAAATGATCTAGGTTAATTACCCATCAATTATGATTGATTAGTTCCAATTGGTTCATGAGTTGAAGGTCCATCAATCAACAAAACCCTAACCGGGTTAAGTGCTGATTTGTAATTTAATTAAGTTGAAAACTTGGGTTGATTGACCCAAATGGTTTCAAAACCGACCGTTTGGAGGTCTAGGGTTGAGTATGGTTAAGTGTTTGAAGATACAAAGATATGGTATGAACCCTAATCGGCTAAGTGCTGATTTTGCAAGTGATTGAGATGATGTTTTGGGTTGATTGACCCAAACGGTCTCAAGACCATTTGGGGGTCAGCCGAGACCGTTTGGAGGTCTAGGGTTGAGTATGGTTAAGTGCTTGAAGATCCAAAGATATGGTATGAACCCTAATCGGCTAAGTGTTGATTTTGCAAGTGATTGAGATGATGTTTTGGGTTGATTGACCCAATCGGTTTCAAAACCATTTGGGGATCACCCAAACGGTCTCAAGACTGTTTGGGGGTCACCCAACACCGTTTGGAGGTCTAGGGTTAAGTATGGATAAGTGTTTTAAGGTCCAAAGGTACCAAATTGAATTGCAACTAAGTGCTGATTTGATAAACAATCGAATGATCCAAAACCCTAATTGGATGTCATGGATTTTCATGATGGAATGGGCAAATGGTCTCAAGATCGTTTGGAGATCAACCAAATGGTCTCAAGACCGTTTGGTGGTCATCCAAGACCATTTGAGGTCAGGTAATATCATGTGATGATGATAGTTCATTGATTTCAATTGATTTGGTTCCACAATGTCAACCATTGATGGATCCTCGATTTCAAACCCTAAGTGATGGTTTCTTGATTATCAAACCTAGTTCAATTGGGTTCAAAACCCTAAATTTAAGGTCTAATTGAATGGTGATTCATTGGTCCAATTGATGAATACTTTAGTGGTTCAATTTATAATTGGTCCATGGATTGAAACCTTGAGTTGATTGAGTTTTGAAGTACCTTTTTGGTCCATGCAGTTTTGAGAAGGTTTGGTCCAAATAGTCTCAAGACTGTTTGAGTCCAAACGGTCTCAAGACCATTTGGAGACCCAAAGTGCAAACGGTTTCAATACCTACTTTGTCCAATTGATTTCAAGTATAACTTGTTCAAAGGGTTTTCAACCAATTGATTTATGAGAACCAAGATCATTAAGGGTCTAAGTAATTAACATTGTAAAGATCAACATGGTTAATCCATTTGAATATATCATGTAATTGAAGGTCCAATATGGTGAACCTATTTAGATACTTAACGCATTTGAAGATTTCCATGGTTAACCCAATTGATCACTTTGTCGAATTGAAAGTTTAATTGGTCAATTCTTTTGAGTTCCTTATATAATTGATGCTTTAATTGATTATACCATTTGGACATCTAATCTGATCAAAGGTCAATCAGCTATGTGATTATTAAAGATGTAGACCCATGATGATTGTGAAGGTTAACCCTAGCTATGTGTACTCAAGTGAAGAGTTGACCTAGATCAATCTTGGAGTATTTAACATCCTAGAGAGGATGAGAGAGAGAGAGAGAGAGAGAATGAGAGAGATGAATGTTATTATAATTAAGCCCTAATTCTCTCACTATGAATAAAATATGTGATATGGGTTTGATCCATAATAATGAGATCATGAAACCCTAATCATTGGGCCCTGACCCCAATCTAGGGCTATTATGAGTGAAACCCTAATTGGGATGAATAGTAAACCCTAATCGAGGGTTATTGAATGTACACCCTTTTCTGAAGTGAAATTTATGTGTGAAACCCTAATTAGGGTAAAGCCATGTGTAAAACCCTAATTTAGGGCAAAGCTGAGTGTTATCATAAATCCAGGGTGATGATGTAACCCTAACTTAGTGTAACAACGAAGGAAACCCTAATTTAATGGGAATTGTACATCCTAACCCAAATTTGGGTATGAGGTAAGAGAAATCTGACTTGGATGTGAATAGAAACCTTAATCCCTAAAATGGGGAAAGGTGCATGAAACCCTAATATAGGGTAGTGCCACTAATCCTATGTGAAGACCTAGCACTGGGTGATGTGTTATGTAATCTTAATTTCACATAATACTAAGTGAAACCCAGATATAGAAGGATGATTATATGAAACTCTATTGAATAGTAATAGTATGTGAAATCCATAAATGTATGGAATATGCTATGTGAATCCTCAAATTATAAGTATGAAGGATACTATTCCTAATAATGGAATAGTGATTAGTGATATGACAAATGTAACACCTAGAGAGGTTGATAATGAATATCCTTATATTAATAGTTCCTAACTCAAGGATGAGTCCATAGTATTGACAACAATTGTATAATCTAAGTGAGTGACTAATGACCAATACTTTACATGATAAATGTGATGAACTGGTGCATAAAGTATTAGGATGGGGAAATACCCTAATACAAGCTAAGTGGATGAACTCTAGTAAAATAAAGGTGTTGAGGGAAGTGATACATCAAGATATGATAGATATCACATCCAACACCCCAAAACTGGTATACCTTGATGCGTTATAAGTCCAATATAATTGGATGAATGACACATGAGATGTGTCATGTCAATGGTTACATTGAGATGTAATGCACCCTATTGAATGTAGGATAACATGCCTTATGAAAAGGTTATTCCAAACCTGTAAACTATGATGTAATCATATTCTGGCAAGGATGAAAGAGAAACTCATGTTGTGTGTTGATAGTTCATTTAAATAAGCATAATTGAATACTTATGATTATCCATATTGATTCCTTGCTATGCGAAACCCTAATACAAGTTAATGCTATGTGAACCCTAACACAGGGTAATGCAATGTGAAATCCTATTACAAGTTAATGCTATGTGAACCCTAATATAGGGTAATGTTATGTGAAACCCTAATACAAGTTAATTCTATGTGAACCCTAATACAGGGTAATGCTATGTGAAACCCTAATACAGGGTGATACTATGTGAAGTTCTAACAACAAGAGTAATCCTATGTGAAGCTCAAATACAGACTAATGGGTTATGAATGTAATAAGATAACCCTTGTATTGCGTGGTATTGATATGTAATTGTATTATGATTACTAATCATACATATATGTTGAGAAGAGGAGCATAGCCAGGTATGGGCCATGATGTTCTGTATATTGAAAATGTTCTATAGGCCTTATAAGCTTCCATATGCCTTGTTGCTTAGTGAGAGGTAATCTACAATTAATGAATCATGTGTGTCACATGATGTACTAATTATCTTAGATTGTTTATGAGCTTCATAAGCTATAATATTCCTTGTTGCCTATTAAAGGGTAATAAGAGGTGATATGAGCTTTGTGAACCATGAACAATACTTTGTGTAGCAAGAATCATAACATCCTTGGTCATATGACCTGAAGGTATGAAGTTACCTAATAAGGGGTAACAAGTGTTTTATGATGAGATAAGGGTTCAAATAACCATATCCTATAATCATGATGATGAACTTGTTAAGAAGTGGGAATGTACTTGATGAGTTGAGGGACTAAGATCCCAATACTTTGTGAAAGGAGTATGGCTACAAGCCATGACTCCACAATGACAATGCCATGCATTAGATATATGATCTAAGCTTGAAGAGAGTTAATGATGTGGTAATGATTCTATAGTGAATAAACGTTATACATGTTCTTCATATTCCTTAAAGGATAAGTGACATGTTGTTCTATCAAATTATAGCTACATTGCTTTTGATAAGAATGATATTCTAATCTACTAGACATTGAATTAACTGCTGCTAAACATATATGATTCCTTTGTGTATATTATTCTTCTTAAGCTGCAATAATAATGTTTCTGGCAGAGAGTTATATCTCTCGCTGGGGCAATTTACAATTGTCTCATCCCCGTGGGAATCACATTTTTAGGTGGACGCGGACGAGGAGGCAGGAATCCTTCGGTAGGTGAAGGGCAGCAACAGCAGCGGCAGGGACAGCAGTGAAGTCTCAGGTGGAGACAATGGCTGTTATGCCTTGTATAGATGTAAATAGAGTCCTATGTGTCGTCTCTGTACTCTCAGGTCCTCGGAGTAGTAGTCAGTGCTTTCGAGATTTTGGCTCAGTGCCTCGAGATTTTATACTGCCTTTGTTTAGCTTAGCATGACAGTTAATGCTTGTAATTCTCTGAAGGAGATGATACAGAATATGTACCTTCGAACAAGAATGTAAATATGTTACTTTCGCTCTATGTGAGAAAGTTTTCCTTTGATGGATCTCTTGATAAAAATGTTTTAATTTTTAGAGATTTTTAGTAATCCGCTGCTTAGTGAACGCTTCCACATTAGTTAATTATTTATTTGAGAGTTGTATGCCACAGACTATGTGGATTTGAAAGATTGTCCAAAATATGGGGCATCAAGGTATAAAATGACCACTTTAGAGAAGTCCAAAACTGTTTGTCCTGACAACGTGATATGGTATCTACCTATAATACCACTATTTCAACGCTTGTTTTCTAATCTGATAGATGTTAAGAATTTGAGGTGGCATGCAGAGGTTAAGAAAAATAATGATGGGATCCTATGGCATGTTTCTGATTCTCCAAAATGGAAGAAAGTTGATTTATTGTACCCTAAATTTGGTGAAGTCAAGAATCTAAAACTTGATCTTTATACCAATGAGATGAGTCCATAAGGGACATTGAGCATCCAACATAGTACTTGGCATGTTATGCTTGTTATATACAATCTCCGTCCCTAGTTGTGTATGAAAAATAAGTATGTTATGTTGTTGTTGTTGATATTGGACCCTAAACAACCTGAAAATGATATCAACGTTTATCTTGAACCTTTGATTGATGACTTAAATAAACTCTAGGTGAAGGTGTGATGATCTATGATGCTTCACATAGAGAGACGTTTCTTTTGCATGCTATGTTGTTTTACACTATTAATGACTTTCCAGCATATGGAAATTTGTCTGGATACAGTGTAAAAGGATCCAAAGCATGTCCTAAATGTGAAGAGAATATTGATTCAATACGACTAAAACATGGTGGCAAGACTGTATACATTGGTCATCAAAGGTTTCTTCTAAAATTCCATCCATACTGAAGGTTGCGTAAAGCGTTCAATGGATGGAATGAGGAACGGAGTAAACCTATACCAGGGAAGGTTGTTTATGAAAGAGTAAAAGAATTTGTCAATGAATTTGGTAAGAGATCATGATGTACCATGCCCACAAAAAGTGAAAAATCTTTATTCAAGAATAAGTCAATATTTTGGGATCTTCTTATTGGAGTTCTTTGGCAGTTAGGCATTATATTGATGTCATGCATGTTGAGAAAAATATTTGTGATAGTGTGATTGGTACTCTGTTGAATATATCAGGTAAGACTAAAGATGGGACCAAATCCAGAATGGACCTACGTGAAATGGGAATAAGGACAAAATTAACAGAAGTAGTTAGTACTGATCGGAGAACATATTTACCTCCTACTTGTTACATGTTGTCTAGAAAGGAGAAGAAAGTTTTTTGTGAGTGCTTGGCTAATGTTAAGGTACCACAGGCTTACTTTTTCAACATCTGTAGATTGGTATCAATGAAAGATCTGAAGATGATAGCTCTTAAATCTCATGATTATCACACTCTAATGCAATAAATATTTCCCATAGCAATTTGATCTATACTGTCGAAGCATGTAAGGTTTGCAATCACCAAACTTTGTTTCTTATTCAACAGTCTATGCAGCAAAGTTATTGATCCTGAGAATATCGATAAGTTACAAAGAGAAGTGGTTGTTACCCTATGTTAGCTTGAGAAGTATATTCCTCCTTCATTCTTTGATATCATGGTACATCTTGTTGTCCACTTGAATAGGGAAGTGAAAATGTTGGGACTAGTTTTCTTGTATTGGATGTATCCTTTTGAACGATACATGAGTGTTTTTAAAGGTGATGTTGGAAACCGTTATCGGCCTAAAGGAAGTATTATTGAGGGTTATGTGGTGAGAGAGGTTATGGATTTTTGCAATGACTTTCTGAGTGGTAATGATGCTCCTGTAAATGACAAGAATATTGAGAAGTATACTGGCAAATGGATTTTAGGAGCACGGATTAAAGTAATCAGCCGTGAGTTGTTGGAACAAGCTCACTTGTATATTTTACACAACATCGACAAAGTAAGTATTTATATCACGGAACATACTAATTTCATCAAGAAACAATATCATCGAAACAATTCAATGTGGCTTGCTAGAGAGCATAACAAGACATTTATTAAGTGGTTTGAAGATAAAATCTTACATCAACTATCTCAAACACCAGATAATATTGCTAAAAATATCAAATGCCTCGCGTTTAAACCAAAAATAAATATTATGTCTTATGAAGGGTTTGACATAAATGGGTTCTCATATTACACAAAGCGTCAAGATGATAAGAGTGTCGTCTAAAATAGTGGGGTCACCCTTCAAGCGTCTTCATTATTTTTTTCTAGTGCAAAAGATAAGAGTCTACGTGAAGCTGAAATGTCATTGAAGACATATGGGAGTTTGACTATATAGATTTCAGAATCCGCTCTTTAAGTGTAACGGGGTTGATAACACCACAAGAATTATAGTGGATGAATTGGGTTTCACATTAGTGAATTTTGAAAAGATCGGTGAGAATGGTGAACCATTCATATTGGCATCACAGGCAAAACAAGTATTTTACATCGATGATCATGCAAAGGAAAAATGATCAGTTGCTCTTAATGGTAAAAGACAGTTCATTTAAGATCCTACAGATGAAGAAGACTACTATGATAAGTATGATGCCTCAAGTTCATTCTTAGTTGGGCTGACAACACCAAATATTAAAGCTAATGATGACTTATATGAGCGCGGAGATCATACCGAAGGAATGTTAATTGATAAAATATCTCAATATTAGAGGCATGTTTTTATTTTTTTAAATGTTTTGTTTTTTTTTAATGTTAGATCAATGTGAACTTCACAATATTATATTAATTTCTAGTTATGTTAAATTTTAAATGTTTGATTTTTTTATATGACACTTTTAGATGGCTGACCATGAGTGTGATGATCGTGGTGATGATTACCATGAGGGTGAGGCACCACCGCACAATGTAAGTTTTACAATATATCTTATATCTGACTATATATATGTCCATTTATAAGTTATATCCTATATATTTTTTTCAATTTTTAGGTTGATGTTGTACCCCCTGAAAACCTTCTGTCACCTGATGAGCAGCAAAAAAATTTTGAAAAAATTAGGGGCATCACTATGATGAACAAGTTACTAAAACAAAGGGGCAATGGACCAAAATTAGTAGTGGATTTTGATCATGCAGGAAATCTAGTTGGAAAGAAATGCAGCTCATTTGTTTCATATCTTGGGGTTCTTACTCATAGTCATTGTAGTGTAAATGTAGAAACTTGGCATACAGTTCTTAAAGGGAAGAAAGACTTAGTATGGAAAGAATCATGTGTGAGATATTATCATTTACAATTTTATTTTTAAAATTATTTACAATTCTATTTTTTAGAATACTCTGTTAAATATATAAAATTTTGCATAGTATATTTGAATTGGATGAAAGCCTACATTGTAAAAAGGTGATGCAACACTATGAGAGGGTCCTAAGGAACTATATGACAACTCTCACCCGATAATACATACGATAGGCTGATAAGAAGAAGTTAGTCCTTGAGCAATGGAACTACCTGAACCCGACTGAGTGTAAGGTGTTTGTTGCCAGGAGAAATATTGATGAATTCAAGGTATTAATTATCACTTCCAATTTAATTAATATACACTTATGAAGTCACCTATTCACGATTGATCTTGATTGTTACTAAACAATTCAACATGATTACTAACAAGGCCATGAGCAATGCTCAAAGAGCAAGGCATGTACTGAATGTGCAGGACCACACGATGGGTCCAAGTGGCTATGTAGCTCTTCGCCAAAAACTACAGACGTCTTCCGTTCAGCAGCCTACTGCTCCTAATACTGAGACTGGTGAGTCTACCTACTACTACTCCCGCACCTCTACATCGCCATGATGTGTGGATAGATGGGAGGTAAAACAAAAAAAGTAGATATAACCAACCCCGCAACTGTTGAGGCGGCTGCAAAAATGGTAAAATTCAACTCTTAGAGAAATTAGTATTGATGATTGTTATGTTTACTTTCCAATTTCTATTGATGATGATTAGTGGGATCTTCACGAGCAGAGAAAGTAAGGCTCGTTCATCCCTGAGGGCACTAGAGATAAATTGACAGTTGCTCTCAGTAACCATAGAATCCTGGACGTGTTAGGGCTACATAGATTGGAGTAGGCCTAAGAGTGTTCTTTGGGCCATCACAGCGCAAATATGTCCAAAAAGGGGGGCTTTCAAAAGTTGAGGTAACCAATTCTTTTTTTAGAATGTTATTGGAAAGGGAATTCATGAATCAAAAAGAGTTTCTTTTGGCCATGTATAGGTAGATCAGTTAGTTGATAAAAGAGTAGAGGAGTTACTTGATAAGAGAGTCTGGGAAGCATTGAGTAAGTGGTAGGCATCTCACTCTACCACTCCGACAGTACCTGTGACGTGCTGCTCTTCCCCTATGATGGAGGTGGTTGGGAGTGATCTTGTGCAGGTGGTTGGGAGTAATCATGTAGACCCACCATCTAGCATGTCTGCTGTAAGTATTTTAGTGACATAGTAACTAGTCTTTTCAAGTTGATATGTTTATTTATGTATATAGCATACTCTATGTAAATTTGTAGGGGTTGAAGTCATACCGTCTAAAATTGAAAGAATTTGTTGTTGCAGAGGGCAAGGCTTACTCACGCCTTCTAGGGCACACGATTCATGGCACTCTAATACGTGTGAGCTCGAGGCTTGTGTTCGCTACTTGGAGGCAGCATCCATTGCCATATGCCCACTTAAATGCTGACATACTTGGTGAAGCAGAAGGCGGAGTGGTCTTGTGGCCCGAAACGGATGTCATCTATCTGATCATGTATGGTAAAATTAAATTATGTTAATTTGTATATATGTATATACATGACAATTGATATGAAATTATATATACAAGATAAAGGGAAGAAACCCGCTAAAACTCATCCTCCTCCACCTCCACCTCCTCATGAAGTACCTAGTTGGCTTGTAAAGGACCTATCCGACTCGATAGGTCCTCAATGAAGGGGTATGGCAATATGGATAGGCAAACGTCTCGAAAATTGTCCTATGATTCTTTCTATTGAGAAGGAGGCTTCAGGCCAATCATATGATAATAATATATTTATATAAGATATTTTGGAGTTGTTTAGTTATGCTTGACTAAATACATCTATGATAGAACTATGGATATGGTGAGATCTTATATATATATATATATATATATATATATATATATATATACCTTATTTTATATACGGTGATCAATTTTCTTATATATTAATGCATATGTAATATATGTTTTGCAGCCACTTACATAAGATCTATATAGAATTTTTATTTACCCATGTGGGATTTCTAATTCCATCCTTGATTAGTCGTGTACATAAAGACCCTTCATCAGTTACCTTATACTTCTCTATCAATTTTAAATATTTTGGTAAAGCAAAGAAGAGCGTGATAATAGCTTCATTCAATGTTGAGTAAGTTTACTATGCTTATAATTTGGACTTGAGAAAATTACATTGTATTTTGAATTTTGAGTTATATATTTTTAACTTTCTTATCTCTAGTGGTAAGCATTAGGAGTTACTGGTTGTTGTCCCCGAGACGTTGATTGTTTATTATCTAGACCCTGAGGGGAAGGAATTAGATAATTCAGGACACATAATGAAAAGGCCATTATTCACGTGAGAAATTCTTTATATTTATATCAGTTAACATCTATTATTGCATTACTATTTAGTAATGCAATTCTATGTGTTATATTAATGTGTAGGACTTTAAAAGATTTCAAAAAAGTTGGAGGAATCATGTGCAAGAAAAAGAAAGTGTTAGTCTGGGAGAATGTGAAAGTAGTTTCCTGACTCTAATGCATATATTATTTATGTTAACTATGCTTATTTTTATTTATTAACATTTTATATGTTGAAATTTATAGTGTGATTTACAATACAACGGTTGGGCATTTGGATGCTACGTGATGCGGTATATGGACCTAATTGTCAGATATGTTGCACAAGAAATTGAAAACATACAACATGTATTGTATAGTCTTGATCATCTTATATAAGTATAGTCTCATTAGATAATATGAAAATATCAAACTTATTAATTATATATATATATATATATATATATATATATCATTCTCATTGCAGGTGTTTAAAACTAGTGACTTCATTACAGGGGAAAAGTTATTAGATGTACACAATCCCTATACGATGGAAAAAATAGATGACATAAGAGAACAATGGGCAAAAGCCTTTGAAAGGGAGGTAATTTTTTATTATAATTGGGATACTGATGATTATAAATAATGACATTTCTAAACTTTGATGTCATAATTATTTTTGTATTTGATGACGTTTCTAAACTTTAAAAGGCAAGCATATGTATACATGTGTGAATGACTTTTTAATCTTCCTATTGAAATTTGATCGATATATATGTGTGTGAATGTGAAGATGAATGAATGAATGTGATTCTACATGTGTGTGAATAAGAAAATAGATGAATGAATGGAACTATAAGTTACTACATGTGTGTGAATGTAAAAATGGAGGAATGAATGAAATTACAGGTCTCTACATGTGTGTGAATCATATGAATGAATTAATTATGTTTATACATGTGTGTGAAACACATGATGTATATATAATCTTGATTATCTTGTTATTGCAGGTTCGTGGCATGTTGTTAGCTCAAATCACAGGATGTTGTAAACCTACAATTCAAAATTAAACTGTAGGTTCTACATATCCTGCTGACCAGTCGGACAGCAGGCTTGCAATCTAATAAAAAAAATACTTAGTCGTCGGTTATCTAAAAAAACCGTCACCTAATGTCAACAGCATCGGTTAATTATAGAAAACTGATAAGTGTGCTCTAACCCGGGCCAGTTTTTTTGTTCGAGTATGGAAATAGGTGTTGGTTTTCTACAAAAAATCGACGACTATGCTAAATTTTTTTGTTCAAGTATGGAGATAGCCGTCGGTTTTTTAAAACATAACCGACGACTATGGTCCTACTGGTGTCAGTTTTTTCTTGTTGTAATTAGAGCCGACTTTATATCATCAGTTTTAGAACGTTGTAGGATTGTACCTTTAGTATCACCCACTTGGGTGTCACTTGGAAATCAATGTAAAAAAGTCAATTTACCCGACGTTAAAGGTGGTATCTGTACTAGTGATAGATAAGCATTTTCTTATAAGACTTCATCTCGGACCACTATCTTACGTTACAAGTTACGGGTGAGGGAGGAGGAATTTTCCTCTCTTAATATAAATATATACATATAACCATTCAACTCAACATGCACAATACCATCGTTCATGAATCTAAAAAAAAAATTATCAAAAACATTTGCAAATTATATAATTTTAATATTGAACTTTGGAATTTAATATTACTTTCTTATTTTTCTTTGTAGCATTCAGTGAGAGGTTCAGTTAGAAATTTACATCCAAACTAGTGCCCATTCTAGACATGTTTGAGGAAAGCTAACATCAAGATAAAGTTGTTCGCCCGTAGCTATCCCAACTCACTTCTTTCTTGTGAAATATTCAAATATACCTACCTTGGTCCTGGAATCATAGTTGGTTCTCATCGCCAAAATATACAGGGTGCTAACACCTATATATTGTGCCATTAGACATGCCCTTAGACAAACTAGGTCAAGATAATTTACCAATGAATTTAATGAGATGATTTCAACGGGGAGTCTCATTGTACTGTTATGGTTGAGAAACTACTTGACACTTAAAGTAACAACATTGACATAGAATAACTTGCAAGGCCGAGAGATATTTGTTGTCACATCAATTTCTCTAATGTGAATGTACAAGAATGAATACTTCAAACTCATTTTGGTCAGTAAAAGCTATAATTTTCATCAATTTCAAGCAACAACTAGAATTTCTTTTGAAAGTCATCCATATTACAATTCTTGAAATCGCATAGAACATATAAAAGCTTACATAATTCAGACTCTTCAAACTATATAATTTGATATATTATTCTCTTAATTCATCCTACGGAAATCCATTTTTGTTGTGTAATTATGACCTTGTCTTCCTAATGTTTCCACCTAATTTACACCCAAAACTCATTTCTTTATCACCTTATTTTTTTACTTGAGAATTGGGCCCAATTGATTACAAAATATGATTAAAAATAAGTAATTTGTTTGATGCACTAATCAAGACGTGAAAATATGTGTGGAATGGACATATATTTCGAATGAATAAAATGTGTATACAACTTTGACAAATTTTGTCAACTAGGAAGTGATGTATTGTTTGGATGTGATCAACAAATACCAATAGTTTTGGGATCTTACTTGGATTTCCATAATCGCACATAAGTTGGGTTACTTGGTCGATGTTGAATATTAATTTTGGGTTGATATAATTTGAGGATTCTTTCCAAGCTCCTAAATTTTGATTTTATTTTCTAATCTACCAATTAAGATAATCCTCTACTCTTTACTACACAATAAATAAATGTATCTAAATAACTCCTATCATTACCTTAGAAAAATTGGGGGGCACTAGGTTAACCATGTCTCCAATTAAAGTGTTGTCTCCCAAATCTAGCTCATATTTCAATAAACACTGAGAATTAAATTGAGTGAACTCTCCTAGGTGGGTCACAACTGTAATGATATCCCATATGTTCTAGGTAATTTAGATTTCATTATTCATGTCCCTTATAAGCCCTCCTCTTTAAGGATTTTTTTTAATTTCATTGTTCCCTATCCTTATAGACCCTTCTATTTGAGGATTCCATCGTCCATTGTTATAAATAAACCATCTTGTCATTTCTTCGAATCCTTGAGTTTTCTACCTAGAGAAGTATATTGTTAATCCCTTAATCTAAAGCAGAAGTCTTAATTCCCTTAAAATCACCATTTCCCTTAAAAGCATTAAATCCACCTTCATTAACACCATATGAAGAGTTCTAGACCAAGAAAATGATTGAACAACTACAGACCTGAGGCATTGTTTGTCACAACCTTTTTTTATAAATTATTTTCTAGAAATCATGTTTCCAACTTAATATTCGAAATAACTCTTACCTTCCAATACATGTCTAATCATGACAAATATTGTCACTAAGAGAACGAGAGACATAAGGCCAAAGAGAGAAAGGCCACAACTTCCATATTGAGGCTCAATTGTTTGCAAACTTCATTCCCCTTTCACACCTTTGTCTTGTTCTTGCTTTTTACCACATTGTTGTATTTTTACTGTATTTCAAACCAACATTGGCTTTAGTCCCACATTAGGAAAATCAAATATTCCCTCCTCCTTATATATAAGTTCTTATCCATAGGATATTTGATGAACACAATGGGATAAGGGCTTCGTACGCGCATGGTGGGGCCACCCAATTTGATTTGGGCCGGTCCGGTCCGGAAATCTTTTAATCGGGTGTGTCGGCACACATCGCATCTTGTTTGTATGGAGGGGTGCAAATCTGACCTCCCTGAGCCCCTTACGTGGGCGCAGCCCCGGCTTGGTTTACCACTTGGTCCGCTGGTCATTTTTGACATGTGAGGCAACCTTTTAAAGTTGTGGTTGGGACTGTTTGAAAGAGTCCTACCGTCATTGTCTTTACATTTAGAAATAGTTGTGTCCTTTCATTTGGCAACCAATTTCGCAACTTTTCTAAAAAACAAAAATGTTGTCAAGTCTTTTAAGATAGAACAACACAAAACGAAACTCTCATCCGCTTGTTTCTCTGTATTTTTCTGTTACCGCCAACGATGTTCGTGTGATCGCTGGAAGAACGATCAAGTGTTGTTCGCCACAGACTGCGACTTGTGAGTGCATGTATCGCCGCTCCAAACGTTGTTGTATCTTAGGAGAGTAGCCGCCACATTTACTATTGCACTAGTGTCCGTCGTCGAGTAAGGCAAAAATACTCTTAAGGACAGTGCATACTTACACGCCTCAGCAAATCTGGTATTATTTCTTATTTATTTTCTCCAATTTATATCCACTAAAATAGCAATCTTAAGAGTAATCTATTTCCCAATAGGTACTAACATGGAAGGGTCTGAAACACCTCGTACTCATGTGACAACGTCCACTTCAAATAACCAGACCGTTATTGTTTCTACTGTCTCTATGAATAATTTGCTTGACATAACTAAGATCAAAACTTTTGATGGATCACACTATCGTCGTTGGCAAGAAAATGTATATAATTCTTTGAAAATCACTAGCGTAGCATTTGCTCTATCTAAATTCAAACCAGAAATGATTATGTTAAATGGGAAAAGGCAAATCGGATTTGTCGTTATGTCATTTTAAGCACTATTTCTAATCAATTGTTTGACACTTATTTTCAAACTAAAATTACATTTGAAATTTGGACAAGCCTAAACAAGAAATATGTCTTAGAAGAGGCTTCTACCCAAAAATGCACTATTGCAAAGTTTATGGAATTTTGTACGTCTGAAGGTAAGGAAATAACAATTCAAATTCATGATTATCATATTTTACTTGATGATTTAAAAAATGAAAAGATAGATCTTCCCAAGTCTTTCATCATTGGTTGTTTAATTAAAAAATTGCCTAGTTCTTGGAAAAATTACAAGAAGAATTTAAAATATAAAAGAAAGATTATGTCGTTGGATCATGTAATTATACACATCTGAGTTGAAGATTAAAATCATTCAAGAGAAAGATCTAATTGAAATAAAAAAAATGATGTCTTCTGTGAATTTTGTTAATAGTGATGTTAAATAAAATAATGAATCCTCCGATCATGCTAAAAATCGTTGGAAAAATAAAAAGGATAAAAGAAACAATAACAAAAATAAAGGCCACAAAGACATTAAGAAAAATAATATTTTTTTGTTATGTTTATGGTAAACCTGATCACACTTCTCCTAAGTGCTAGCATAGAAAGAAGTAAGTGGTACAAGATTTGAAAGACACAACTACCAACCTTGTGACGGAAGAAGTGCTCATGACATTTCCCAGCATTGACAATATGGAATCATTTTAGTATTGTGATTGGATCATCAACTCCAGGACTTCACATCACGTTAGTGGAAATAGAGATGCCTTTGTAACCTACATTAAAGTAGGAAGGGATGTGCATCAAGTTGTCATGGGCAACTCAAGCGCATCCCTCGTGGTCGGCAAGGGCAATGTTGAGATCAAGATGACTTTTCGGAAATTTTTGTTGATAAAAGATGTGTTGTGTGTGCCTGACCTTAGAGTAAATTTACTCTCCATCTCCCAACTTATAAGTATGGGATAAGTGTGTCCTTTGAATCTGATCGGGCCATACTTTCTAAGTCTGGGGAATATCTTGGCATGAGTTACAGTTCAATTGGTTTGCTTTTACTTAATGTACAAAATATTTCAATAAATAATATTACTCCTTCTACTTATATCGTTGATTCCTTTAATGTTTGACATAATAGACTTGGACGATTTAATTTTAAATGTTTACAATGTATGAAATCTTTAGGATTGCTCAAAGATATGCATGACGTTGTTGATTCAAATTATAAGTGTCAAGTCTGTGCTAAAACTATATCTATAAAAAAATTGTGTCCTCAGATTCTACATCGAGATTTCAAATTATTAAAATTAATACACATGGATCTTGAAGATTTAAAAGGAAATCTATCTAGAGGTGGTAAAAGGTTTTACATAATTTTTTTAGATGATTTATCACGCTATACAAAAACGTATTTGTTGCACTCAAAATATGAAGCATTTGAGATGTTTGTTAAATATAAGACAGAAGTAGAAAACCAACTAAATCAAAAGATAAAACATCTTCGATCAGATAGGAGTGGCAAATATGATTGTTCACCTTTTAATGATTTTTGTGTAACTCATGGCATTATACATGAATATACTCCTCCTTATTCACCTCAATTAAATGGAATTGTTGAACGTAAATATAGAATATTAAAAGAGATGATGCATTCTATCATGATAAAATTAGGAATACCCAACAACTTGTGGGGGGAAGCAATTCTATCATCTTGTTTTATTCAAAATCGCATTTTGAGTAGAAAGACAAATAAAACTCCATATAGATTATGGAAATGATATACTCCTAACTTAAAATATTTTAAGGTGTGGGGGTGTTTAGCCAAAGTTTTGCTAACTAAACCTAAGAAATGAAATTAGGACCAAGAACTATTGATGATGTTTTATAGGGTGTGCTCAAAATAGTGTTGTATATATATTTCTAGTTCTTAGAAGTTGCAACAATATTGTAGAACCAAATACTATTGTCGAATCTAAAAATACAGAATTCTTTGAGCATATATTTCCTATGAAACTGAAACAAGTTCTAGTCTATTGAATGAAACTTTGGAAAATATACCTAGTACATCTAATGATAATGATTCTTTTGAACTTGATATTTCAGAACCTAGAAGATCCACGAGGATGATGGAGGAAAAGAATCTTGTTGATGAATTATATTCCTTTATTGTGGATAATGATCCTCAATATTATCATGATGCTATAAGCTCGTCTGATTCCTCTCTAAGGAAAGAAGAAATTAATAGTGAGATGTATATATATTATCCAATCACACATGGTAATTAGTGGATCTTCTACGAGGTATTAAACCTATAGATTGTAAATCGATATTTAAAAGAAAACCAAAAACTGATGGAACAATTGATAAATATAAAGCTCAATTAGTTGCCAAGGGATATAAACAACAAAAGGATATCAATTATTTTGATACATTTGCTATTGTAACCAGAATGGTTCAGGTGGTTCGGCACGGTATCCCCTCATGAAGGGATTCGGGTTCGAAACTCAACGGCCGCCTCCGAAATGGTACCCGTCGTGCAGGCCGGCCAACTGTGCGCTTTAACCGGTTCCCGGATGTGCAGGGTGCTCGGGGACCGGGAGTTTTATGTTGTCTGGGAGAGGTCACAAAAGTGGCGCTTCTACGGGGGTGGTTCTCTCGATAATTAAAAAAAAATCTCTTCAATCAGAATCTTAATAGCTTTGACATCTATTAAGAAATTAATTATACATTAAATGGATGTCAAAACTGCATTCTTGAATGGAGATTTAGATGAGGAAATTTATACGGATTAACCGGAAGGTTATGTTGTTCCTGGTAAGGAACATATGGTATGTAGACTTATGAAATCTAGTTATGGCTTGAAAATAGCGCCAAAACAACGACATGAAAATTTTGATAAAGTAATTATATCATTTGGGTTCCATATACATGAAGGAGATAAATGTAATTATTCTAAAGTCGATAATCAAGGTTGTGTTATTATATGTCTTTATATGGATGACATGCTTATATTTGGCACTAATATTAATATCATTAACAGTACAAAAAGTCTTTTGGCTTCAAATTTTGATATGAAAGACATGGGGGAATCAGATGTGATTTTGGGAATTAAACTTCTTCAAATTGATGATTGAATCATGCTCTCTCAAGAACATCATATTGAGAAAATTCTTAAAAGTTTTTCAATGTTTAATTTTAAGTTTGTTAGTACACCTTTTAATTCAAATTGTAATCTTTAGAAAAATAAAGGTATGAGCATTCAACAGGTAAAATATGCACAAGTAATTTAAAGCCTAATGTACTTAATGAATTGTACTCATTCACATCTAGCATATGCAGTTGGGAGATTAAGTAGATATACTCAAAATCCTAACAAGGATCGTTAGGATACTCTACATAGGGTTTTAAGATACCTACAAGGCATAATGAAACATGGATTGATTTTTAGTGGATCTCCAACTGTGCTAGAAGGATTTTGTGATGCCAATTGGATTTTTTATTCCGATGAACTGAAATCTACAAGTGGCTACATCTTCACTTTGGGTGGAGGTGTTGTATCTTGAAAATCCACCAAGCAAACATGTATAGCTCGTTCCCCTATGGAATCTGAGTTTATTGCCTTGGAAAAGGCTAGAATTGAATCTGAATGGCTAAGACAGGTCCAAATGGATCTTCCCATTTGGGAGAAACCTTCTCCACCAATGTATATACACTGTGATAATCAAATAGCCATAGCACGAGCTAAAAACAAAGATTATAATGGGAAGAGTAGACATATTCTATGGTACAAGATTGTGAGGCAGCTTATAATTATGATAGCATAATCTCTATGGACTATGTGAAATCAGAGTTGAATTTGGTCGATTCTCTGATAAATCCATTAAGTCAAAGACTTGTGAGAAACACATCGAGAAGAACGGGGTTATGCCCATACCCAGAGTCAATGTGATAGGCACCCAACCTTCGTGAACGGAGATTCCAGGAAGGAGGTTCAATGGAAAAAATGAAATCATTGTCGACTCAATGTTTTTTAATGATTTGTATCTCATTCTTATGATGTAAACAATAATGTGAAGTGAACTAGTTGAATATATTTTATTCTTAATAGACTTCATATCCATTAGTGGTGGTGTATATAACTATAGTATATACTTGATGAAGGTCTAACTATATGAGTGTCGAGTGGGGCCGCTCCTGTTGAGACATGGACAAGTCTCTAGAGCACTCATGAATATTCCCAGTAGGCGTATGGCCTAAGGCTCCAAATCGTAAGAATGACAATTGATTTTATGAATGTCATGTGAGCAATAAACCTCTAATTAGATAAAAAATAGTTTTGGTTCAAGAACATAGTTACACCAATATTCTACAGATTACTTACATCTACACAATGTTTTAGTTCAAAGAACATAGTTCTACTAAGCTTATGCATACCATTTGTTTCAGTTCTTCTAGTGATTTACTCGAATTTTAATTTTATGTTGTTTTGAAATAGTGGGAGATTGTTGCATTTTTATTGTATTTCAAACCAAAAGGCATTGGTTTTAGTCTCACATTAGGGAATTATCATACTCCCCTCCTTATATATGGGTTTGTCCATAGGATATTTGAGGAACACAATGAGATAAGAGTTTCACACACGCATGGTGGGGCAACCTAATTGAATTTGGGTCGGTCCAGTCCGGAAACCCTTTAACCGGACGTGTCGGTGCACGTCGCATCCTTCGCGTAGGGAGTGCAAATCCGGCCTCCTAGAGCCCCTTGGATGGACGCAACCCCGGTTCAGTTTTGCCACTTGGTCCACTGGTCGTTTTTAACATGTGACGCAACATTTCAAAGATGCAGTTGGGACTGTTTAGAAGAGTCCAACCACCGATGTCTTTTTGTTTGGCAACCGCCTTGTCCTTTTATTTGGCAACCGTTGCCGCAACCTTTTTATAAAATAAAAATATTGTCAAGTCTTTCAAGATGCCAACGTTATTCATGTGATCGTTGGAAGAACGATCAAGTGTTGTTCACCGGAGATTACGACTTGCGAGTGCAAGCATTGTCGCTCCAAACGTTGTTGTATCTTAGAAGAGTAGCTTATGTGTTTACTACTGTACCGACGTCAGTCGTCGAGTAAGGTAGAAATACCCTTAAGGGCAGTGCATACTTGCACGCCTCAGCGAATGTGATATTATTTCTTATTTATTTTCTCCTATTTATATCCACCGAAACAACAATATTATAATATAGACTTAAGTTTGGGGTGCCGAATACATTCCTAATTTGTAATAAAGTTGCTTACTTAATCTCTTTGTTTTATTTTCCATGTATTTTATACTATTTGGGTCTACGGATTTGGTTTTGCTTTCTTCTTATATACAGCGTCGTGACTCGATTCCTTTTTTTTTTCTTCTTTTTATATATAAGGTAAAACAACTTCTTATGTTACACTGTTGTGTATTTAATTGCTGCAAAGTTTGATTGCGGGTTAGTAGATTGGTCAATGAATGGGAGTCCAAGCACTCCTTGTGAGGTTCCTTTAAGCTTGGATATATAGACCAAAAGCATAGTGCTACAGAACTCGATCATAACATTCTAGTTTAGATAAAGTGATTGTCATTCGAAATGTATGAAAGAGCCTACATAAAAGCATATAAGATTTTATTTGTATTCATAAGAGCAAGTTTTTTTTGTCTAAGTTTCATTTTGTTTTCTTGAATTTGCCTTGTGTCTTTAGCCCCCATATCATTTGCCATGTGGTTTACATATATAAGCAAGTCAGTGTACCATTACGTGTGTCATGCTATCCTAGTGTGTGCCACATCTTCTTCAGGTCCGGTTCCTACAAACTCACAACTTAAGGGATTTTTTATCTCTTGGTATACCAACGACTGCAAAGTAAGTTCACCGTGCTATTCTTTTCTAGAATATTAATTCCTCAAAGGCCATCTCTACAGTGAGAGACAATTTTGTCTAGAGGCTCAATTGTTTTTTTAACTTTCTAGGCATGTAGTTGTTATTCGAACACATTGTTTTTATCAACATACTTATGCTACAAGAAAGTCTATCCACAAAGCTTCATTTGACACCTTTTCCAGCCGAACTCGTACCAAAGCTATAACGAACTACACTGGAACTTTCTTCACTGCCACAATGAGTTTTCCTCCTTATTCTTGAGGTGACTTCAGAACATACATTTCTTCAGCTACTATAAAGGAGACGAAAGGCCAGTCTTGAGAAGGAACTCTAGTATAGTTACTCTCGGCCGTGGTTAAGGACAAGATCTTTTCAACTCGGCCTACTATTCAATAAAAGCTAACAAGCTGTATAATCCCAACGAGTGGGGTTTGTTAGGTAGTTGGAATACGGGTGTTAATCCAACATTAATTCTGATTTTTTTCCTTCTTTAGTTTGTGGCTTATTAGTTTTACTTGTTTTCGTTGTCGCTTGTAATGTGTTTTATTTTGCACTATTCATTGAACAAACCCGGCTCACTACTCTTGTTTCTATCGTCAATTGTAACATGTAACTTTTGCAATAAGCATAGCTCCACCGCCCGCCCCCACCCACCCCCAACCAAACCACCCCCCACAACAACAAAACAGACCTGCCTGAAGATTTAGTAGAAGTAAACATCTTGAAAACCAAACGTTAAAGGAAATATGTGGACAACTATTGGGAAATTATATAATCCACATCCAAAAACACAAAGAATTATCAGTTGATTACCAAGATAATATTTAGATAATTTCAAACGCTCTTCGTAGAGGAGGTTTCACAATTTTTTACGCTAGAATGTGCAGGCCCACAACCAGAACAGTTAGGGAAGAAGCCTAACGTCCTTACCAAACTAAACGTTGAAGTTGCATTTGCATTGCACCTAGTACGACCAAAAAGAACAATACGAAATGTTGACATAAATTATATGTATTAGTGATTATCGTCAATGATATGCATGCTAATAAACTCTGGGACTTCATCCTCGTCTTTGAAAGAAAAAAACAGATCCGTTAGGACCGTTGGCGGTGATCGCATAGTTAAAGAACCAGAGCGGTATCACAATCTTTTCTTTCTCCCCTTTCTTCCTTAGTTCCTTTCTTTCCATTGCGGGAACAACAACAAATAAAGAAAAGACGGATACTTTTTTTTTTCCAATTCCAAGCAACGGCTTGACACCTTGTGCGGCTGCTGCCAATGGGTATTAATGCTCATGTCTCACGGAAGCATTAGTGTCCTAAAGGACTGCCCAATTGGGCTGGAAAAAGAGAAGGGTCAAAGGCCCAACAAGAAACACCCCACCATTACCTCCCTCAGACACAGCCACACCCCCACCTGGAAGAAACTTGTTGGGCCTTTGGCCCTTTTCTTTTTCTAATCCAATTGGGCAGCCCTTTAGGGCATTACTGCATCTATGAGACATGGGTATTAATATCCATATGTACCGCAGCTACACAACGTGACGAGCCGTTGCTTGAATTGGAAAAGAAAATAGCCGCCCTTTCCTTATTTGTTGTTGTTCCCGTGGCGGAAAGAAAGGAGCCAAGGAAGAAAGAAGAAAGGAGAGAAAGGAAAGATGATGGCACCGTTTTAGTTCTCTCCTACAGTCCACATTGACTTTTCCATCACAATTTATATTCTTGTTCCAACCGGGTATTCTCCGTAAGAGGATGTTTTTTTGGGAGGTCTTTTGGTGTGATGACGTACCAATCTGATATTATTTGTATCTCTTTTTTTTGCTTTATATTCCTCAAGTTTTGGGTCTAAACTTGAGACGGACATTGTAATCAATTGATTAGTGAATTTCTCCATCAGACGTTAACCCCGTGATTTTTCCTCACATATTGCAGGGGTTTTTCATGTAAATCTTGGTGTTTTTGTGGTTGGTTGTTTGCTATAATATTTGTGTGTCCTAATCCATACGTGCAGGTGTTTCCGTTGTTATTTTGTGTGTTGGATACGTACATTTTGACTTGCTGATCACCTTTCAAGTGGTATCAGAGTCAGGTTGGCTACATGGATTAGATGGTCGGCACAAATAATATGGTGAAGTTGATGACATCAAATTGGCCGACGTGGAAGATAAATATGGAGGATATTTTGTACTACAATGATCTTTATGAACCGATTCAAGGTGATGCGAGCAAACCAACAAACACAAAACTGGAAGATTGGACAAAGATGAACAGAAAATATATCGGCCTCATTTGTCGCTGGTTGACGAGTCTGTCTTCCACCACATCACCAACTAAACCAGAGCCCACTATTTGTGAAAGAAGCTCGAGCGATTGTACGAGAAAGAGACTGTAGGGAACAAAGTGTTTCTGATTAAGAAACTTGTCAACCTGAAGTTCAAGGAAGACAACAACATATCAGTGCACCTGAATGGTTTTAAGAGCATGGTGAATTAATTATCTATGATAGGTTTGTCACTTGATGATGAATTGCAGGCACTTTTACTTCTTGATTCTTTACCTGACAGCTGGGAGACCTTGGTGGTTTCTGTTAGGAACTCTGCTCCAAATGGGAAGTTGACATTGGACTTGGTGTCCAATGTCCTACTGAATGAAGAGACGAGACGGCATAGCACAATAGAGACGTCAATTTCACATGTTCTTGTTACTGAGGACAAGGGAGGAGTCAGATTCATGGCTAGGGTGCTGACAGAGGAAAGTCAAGGCAAGAGTCAAAGTCCAGAAGCAAGATAGTTTGTCATTACTACAACAAGCTAGGTCATGTATAGAAATTCTGTAGGCAACACAAAAAGAAAATTAAAAAAGGACAGAAGAAAGTGACAAATGATGATAGCAACATAGTTGCTTCCGTCACAGATGTCGGAGAGGTACTCACATGTGGATTTTCCATGGGACATTGTCTATATATCTATAACAACACTGAGTGGGTGTTGGACTGTGGTGCTTCTTACCACATCACTCCTCATAGACATTTCTTTTGCTCCTACAAGTTTGGGAACTTTGAAATGACAAAGATGGCTACTAAAAGCTATGTGAAAATTCGTAGGATTAGTGATGTGTGCACTGAGACCGAGTTGGGTTATATCATCTTGCTGAAGAATGTTAGATATATTCTTGAAATTGATTATAATATCATCCTGGCTATGGGATCGACATTCAGGATTTTAAATATCATTTTGGTGATTTAAAAATTGTTGTCACCAAGGGAAAGTTGGTCGTGGCTAGAGACAAAATTTATTGCACCTTGTACAGGATGAACATAAAGGTCCTCAATGACAGTATCAACATTGTGGATAGCTCTAGTTCTCCAGATTTATGGCACAAGTGGCTTGGGCACATGAGTGAGAAAGGACTACAAGTGCTTGCAAAGAAAGATTCGATCTCATGTGGTAAGAATGTGATTTTTGATCCCTAAGAAAGTTATTTGCTTGGGAAGCAAAAAAGAGTCCAATTCAGTGCTCAGTGTGAGAAGAAGTCTAATGTGTTAGATAGGATTTGTTCTGATATTTGTGGTCCTATAGAAGTCAACTCCTTGGGTGGAAGCATTTTATTTGTTACTTTTATTGATGATGCATCTAGGAAAGTGTGGGTTTACTGTTTGCAGAGGAAAGATCGGGCGTTTGATACTTTCAAAAAGTTTCATACCATGGTTGAAAGAGAGATAGGTAAAAAGCTTATATGTCTTCTTTCTGACAATGGAGGCGAGTATACTTCTAAGGAGTTCAGGTCTTACTGTGAAGGATGCGACATACGACATGAGAAGACTATTCCTGATATCCCACAACACAATGATTTGGTTGAATGAATGAATGAATAGAACCACAGAGGTTGTAAACACTGCTTGCTACTTGATTAACAGGTCACCACCGGTTCCTTTGGATATGGACACTCTAGAGAGTGTGTGGATAGGGAATCCAACTCCTGATTCTCACCTTAGAGTGTTTGGGTGGAAGGAATTTGCACATATTCCTAAGGAGCTGAGGCAAAATCTTGATGACAAATCTATTCCTTGTATTTTTGTTGGCTATGGTGATGAGCAGTTTGGCTATAAGCTTTTGGACCCCAAAATAAGAAGATAATCAGATCCAAAGATGTGATTTTATTTGAGGACCAGATGTTGTTTGATACACAATGACTAGAAGGTAAAAGATGATATTGTGATTGATATGTCAGTTCCCTCTCCAGTCCAGCAGAATATTGATGTTGACCATGTTGAGGATGATGAGATCCCACATGATAATATGGCAAAAGATGATCCTGGTGCAAACGGCATCCATGTTGAGGAGGTTCCTAAGCAGGGGGAGGAACCTCAATTGGTAGATCCAGCAGGCCCACATCTGAGGAGGACTACTAGAGAGAAAAGGGTGTCTACTAGATATTCTGATTCATAATGGTCATTGATCACAAAACGGGGGGAGCCAGAATGCTACAAGGAAGCAAAGTCTCATCAAGAAAAAGATAAGTGGTTGCATGCAATGCAAGATGAGATGAACTCATTGAAGAAGAATGATACTCATGAGTTATGCATGCTTCCTGAAGGAAGAAAATATTTAAAGAACAAGTGGGTCTTCAAGCTAAAGAAGAATGGGAGTGATAATACTATGAGATACAAAGCTAGACTTGTGGTGAAAGGCTTTGGGAAAAATTAGGGGATTGACTTTGATGAGATATTCTCTCCAATGGTGAAGATGACTTCCATTCCCATTGTTTTGGACTTGACATCTTGCTTGGACCTTGATATTGAGCAGCTTGATGTGAAGACAATCTTCCTCCATGGTGAACTAGAGGAAGATATTTATATGCAACAACTTAAAGGATTTGCAGTGAAAGGCAAAGAACACATAGTTTGCATATTGAAGAAAAGTCTTTATGGGCTGAAACAAACACCAAGGCAGTGGTAAAAAAGGTGTGATGCTTTAATGTTGAAGCAAGGTTACCACAAGATAGAGGAAGATCACTGTGTTAACTTCAGGAGATTTTTATGTGACAATTTTATTATTCTCTTACTTTATGTTGATGATATGTTGGTTGTTGGCAAAGATACTCATATGATTGCCAAGTTGAAGAAGGAATTGTTTAGGTCTTTTGACATGAAAGACTTGGGACCAGCCAGACAGATTATTGGTATGGATATCGGGCGTGATAGGAAAGCAAAGAAACTTTGATTGTCACAAGAAAAATATGTTGAGCGTGTACTTGGCAGGTTCAACATGAAGGAGGCGAAGCCAGTTGAGACTCCCTTAGCCAGTCACTTCAGACTGAGTAGAAAACAATCTCCTTCTACTGAGCAAGCAAGAGATGGCTCTCATTCCCCACTCTTCTGCATTATGAAGTCTTATGTATGCTATGGTGTGCACTAGGCTTGATATTGCACATGCAATTGGTGTGACTAGCAGATTTTTATCTGACCCTGGTAAGGAGCATTGGAATGATGTTAAATGGATACTCAGATATTTGAGGAGTACATCTATTGCTTGTTTATGATTTGAAGGGGAACCACTAGTTCTTACAAGTTTCACAGATGTAGATTTAACAGGTGATCTTGATCACATGAAGTCTACCTCGGGGTTTATGTTCACTTTTGCAAGGGGAGCTATTAGTTGGCAACCGAAATTGCAAAAGTGTGTTGCTTTGTCTACTACTGAGGCAAAATATATCATAGCTTGTAAAGAAGGGAAAGAAAGTGTTTGCTCAAACGTTTCTTATAAGAACTGGATTTGACACATGATGAGTATGTTATTTACTGTGACAATCAAAGTGCCATGGACTTGAGTAAGAACTCTTCTTTTCACTCCAGGACAACATATTGATCTAAGATACCACTGGTTGCGTGAAGTTGTCAGTGATGACCAATTGAAGGTGAAGAAAATCCACACCAATAACAATCTTTTTGACAATGTGATGAAGGCAGTTCCTACAAAGAAGCTTGCTATTTGTAAGGAGCTCACTGGAAGCTTGCTACTTGTAAGGAGCTCACAGGACTGGACTCCATCTGAGGAGTCATCAGGACAATCTCTCCTTTGGACTGAAGGGGGAGATTGTTGGGCCTTTGGTCCTTTTCTTTTTCCAGTCCAATTGGGCAGTCCTTTAGGGTACTACTGCTTCTGTGAGACAAGGGTACTAATACCCATGTGCCGCAGTGTCGAGTTGCTACTTGGAATTGGAAAAGAAAGTAGTCACCTTCTCCTTATTTGCTGATGTTCTCACGACGAAAAGAAAGGAGCCAAGGAAGAAAGAAGAAAGGAAAGACGATGATAGTGTTCTAGTTCTCTCCTACGGTCTACATCGACTTCTCCATCACAACCTATATTCATGTTACAACCGGGTATTCTCTGCAAGAGGACGTTTTTCCAAGAGGCATTTTAGTGTGGTGACGTACTGATCTGGTATTATTTGTGACTCTTACTTTTTCTCTATATTCCTCAAGTTTTGGGTGTAAACTTGAGACTGTTGATTAGTGAATTTCTCCATCAGACTTTGACCCCGTGATTTTTCTCTCACACATTGTGAAAGTTTTCCACGTAAATCTTGATGTTTTTATGGTTGGTTGTTTGCTATATTACTTTTGCGTGCCTAGTTCATATGTGCGGGTACTTCTGGTATTATTTTACGTGCCGGATACGCACATCTTAACCTGCTAACCACCTTTCACTTCATAGAGGAGGTTTCACAATTTTTTTACGCTAGAATGTGCAGGCCCTCATCCAGAACCGTTAGGGCAGAAGCTTAACGTCCTTACCAAACTAAACGTTGAAGTTGCATTTGTATTGCACCTAGTACGATCAAAAAGAACAATACGAAATGTTGACATAAATTATATGTATTAGTGATTATCGTCAATGATATACAAGCTAATAAAATCTGGGACTTCATCCTTGTCTTTGGAAGACAAACACAGATCCTCTTGATCCTTTGCCCAGCCTTATTATCTCATCTACGTAAAGTATCTCTAGCTTGACTTCACTCTCTCCACCATATCGAAAGTCCAATGCTCCAACCTTCAGTGTTGGTGGCTCAAATATAACTTGGATCCATTTTTCATCCAGCACCTTCAGCTTCCCTAATTAAGGATATGAGAAAGTTAAATACGTTAATATCACTGCTCACTTGCATGTGTTCGTAACGCAATCAGCTATTTTGAGCTAAATGTGTATAAATTCTTCTTTAATCACATTATGGTACATGGAAGAAACTAAGCTATAGTTTAAAACTTCTATATCCAGTCACTATGATACATATATCTACAGAGAGAAGAAATAAGGCTGTTCACATAGAAAACTTGGTAAAGTTGCTAGCTAACAAACCTAAATGATAATGAAAACTGTACATGATTACGAAAATGATACGCAGCAAAGGACAGGAGTAACTTACTGGAACTACTGATAGAGAGTGGTGAGATAAAATGGTGTGGAAGAGATACAATGAGAAACGACTCAAATATGCATACGAATGAAATCAGATGTCCAAAAATGTTCGGAGTCATTGTACAAAAATGTGTGCAAGCTGTTAGAAAAACATTATGTTATTTGTATCAAATAAATTCAAAGAAATGTGTATCACATATAAATACCATATTGACAATGATAGAAAAATCTCTAGTTTTAATTTAGTTTAATACGGTTCTACTTGAATAACTACCCCATTGTAGAGTCAAGAACTACATGAAAAAATAATTAGATACAATTACAATCCTAATGAACCATCATGAGTTCTTTTACCCGATAAACTACCACTACTAGAATTAGTTTTGTAGAAGAACTCCTCGCAGATAAGGTATGATATAATGAATATGATGTCTAACCCCACAAAAGCTGATAAAAAACGTTAGCAAGTTCAACAACAATATGCTTTGTGAAATGTTAATGATTTTTTCCATAAGTTAAGGTTAGAGCAGATACCAAACTTGCACGAGTTTAGTTCACCCAAGTAACAGCATCTTGATTCTTGAACTGTTTCCTGAATTATGTGTTCGATAAAAAAAAATAGAGCTGAGTTTTAAATGCAAATTTGTACTAAGGTCAGATATTTTGTTTCAAACTTTTCCCATTCTAAAGATACAATATGCTCCCTGTTCCCCTTTGTCCTCTCCTACCCCCCTTGATCATCCTTCATGCAGCACCACGGCAGGGCACTGCAGGTTCAGCTATAGTGGTTGCTCCTGCTGTCACTCCTCTCCATTCCCTTCTCCCAATCCTCCCTTACTTTCAACTTTACTGCTTGCAATTGCAAATTGACAGCACACTTCTTCCCGCTGCTGCTAGTAAAATCATGCATGGAGGGGGAGAGTTGGGAGAAGATTGAGAAGCGAAGGAGAACAGAGAGAAAAAAGTGCATAGGATGCTGGAGGAAAGTACCATCATACCAAGATCATTGTCAGCCTGCACAGTGGTCTTGGATGCCACCATCTATGATTTCTTCCATGGGCAAAGCTAAGGGGTGTCAAGCATGGGTACATCCCCCCCCCCCACCATCTTCAATTTGGAGAAAAGTATAATGAGAAGAGATTTAATAGATACCCTAATATGGCTAAGTTCCTTTTGTCCAGAATATTGAGAAGGGAATTAATAGATGTCGAGCCACTAGCATTGAGCCTCACACTGGACCCTGCTCAGCCGTTACTGGAGATGTGTGGGCACATATAGAAATATATCATAGAGATTGTGTCCTTTGAAGAGGATCTTGATAATTGGAAATGTGTCTTGCTATTGGTTGCTTGTTATGTCTTTTATCAATGTTGGACTGCCTAGAAGCCATTATTTCACCTACTTAGTGGGTGTAATGAGTTTTCTTAATTTGCAAATAAGTAGAAATGAAAAGCGAGCAGAAATAGAAAGTGGTTATCAATCATGCCTCTAATTAGTCGTATTACGTATGATATTTCTCTCTAGCTATAAACACACCGAGCTGTAAAAGATAAGCATCGACTGTTTAATATATTCCACAAAAAGTTACTATTTGTTAGGGAGTCACATTAAATAAATAACCTTACTTTTGAAACAAGGTAATCTGACATTAGATGGTGCTAAATAGTATATTAAAAAATAATGCATTTATTCCCTTCACACGATTGCATAAATTTAATATATGCAAAGTAAAATATTGAGGTCGTTAATATTCTTGGTCGCTTTGTACATATTCTGTATTAGCCTTGTACTTAATGGTGGCAGTTGCTATCTTTAGGACAAGAAATGAGTTTTGTAAAAGTATTTTGCACTCGAAATAATTGGTTTTGGGACAAGATTAACCGAGAAAAGGGTCAATCATGGATTGGTTCATGGGATACGAACTACAAATAATATTTGTTTATATCAAAGGAATTACAAAACATGCAAAAATATGAAGATGGATCATCAAATATATCTTTGACCCTTAACTTGTGGCAAAACAATGGGCAAATCATTATCGATAAAGCGTATATGAAAAGATAATATTTTATTTAGTGATGACTAGTTGCAGATTACAAAATCTGTTATCAATAACATAAAAATAGTATAAAATGATCACAGAATTGACAATGAACTCCTGGAGTATATTTTCGGACATGCTTTATGAAGTTGACTTTCTTGAGAATGACACATGTTAAGGTGGACATTTTATTGTCTAAGTTTATTGGCTGGCTCAGCCACTAATCTCTTCCATCTTCTTTAGTCATCTCAGGTGATACCATTGGTTATAAAAAAAAGTAGTGTGTATACCGTCTAGCAGGCGTTGTAGTAAAAATGACATTACTTCAAGAGACTGGCATGATGAATATGGCGATTAAACTGGGATAATCACTAATGTTAGACGTATCCAAGAAGGTCGATACAGATAACAATATAATCAGCAAGAAACTTGCAGTTGGTTACATAGTTGCATGACCAGGTCATTATTTTTCTAATTTATCAAGGAATTTGCAAAGGATTAAAAAGTGTTTGATGTCTTTTGAGTTTCTTACTTGAGGAAGTACGGGAACATTTATTAACGTATATCTAGCACGAAGTGTCCACCTTTGCTTTTCTGTTTATCCACATCAAAGTCTGACTAGACCGATTAATTTCTTGCAAACATCAAACACTAAGAGTTATGTATCATCATTTAAGGCTCATCCCCAACCATGTTGGACTCAGATGCATGGATCCTTCTTTTCAATTTAGCTCCATTATGGGTCATATTCTTATTAATATGCTAACATTATAAATCTCTCTTGGTACACTCTCCCCAAGTAAGCTTAGGTCTACTTTGCCTTTTAACCATGCTCAACTCAATGTCATTACTTTAGATTGTTGCATTTTGTGATCGCATTGAACGTGTCCATACCATCTGAAGCGGTCCCTACATAGCTTTTCCTCAATATTCCGCACCTCTCTTTGTTCCATATATATTTATATCTCAAGTGATCTTTCATTGTCTTCCCAAAGATTCAGCTAAACATACGCAGTTCTGCCACATTCACCTTGTTATGCCTTTTTTTTCACTTCCCAACATTCACTTATGCATAACATGGCTAGCCATACAACTTTTCTATAAAACTTACATATAAATCTGATAGGGATTACATATAAATCTGATAGGGATCTTTGGGTTGCAAACTATTTCAGTTGCTTACCTGAGATTTGTATGTAAAAGATATCAAATAATTCACGTTGTTGGTACCCCCAAATTTATGAAAATGAAATCCGAGAAGACAATTCTTTTTATGATGTGGACCTATCATTTGGTCCCCCCCCCCTCTTACATAAGTTTCATTAAGAATACTTCCATGTTAGATTGAATTCCCAAGCTTGGTTAGATGTTTAATTTGGTTACTTGTGGTTTGGGTTCATATTTTGATTCCAGTGTCAAGCTCCCTTTTGCACATTTCTTTACATTAATAAGCTCCCTTTGGCACATTTCTTAACATTAATAAGTGGTATCAAAGCTACATCACTATTTCAAACAGATTGGAAAGACCACAAACAAATACAATTTACTTCAAAAACATATATTTGATCCGGAAGACCAAGATAGCAAAAGTCATGCATTGCAAGGACTTGTATGATCCTATTGAAGATCACGAGGACAAGCTATGAAAACAATAAATGCAAACCAAATATATCAATCGAGAGATAGTAGCACCGTATGAAACTATTTGGATATATGTGTGACATATCGTATTTGTGAAGATATTCATGACAAAGTATTTTGTAGGCAAGATGGTAAATGATTATGAGTGGCAGATTACATCAGACATATCACTCTTGATCATAAGCTTGTGAATCTCAAGTATAAAAATGACATTGTAGAGCGCTTGAATGAATAGGAGATCCTAGTGAGTCGATGCTACTTCAAGTTCCTCTCTAATGCACACAAGAGATCTTTAGAAAATACTTAACAAGGGGTTAGAGAGGATTCCCTTAGGCACCACTTATGAGGTCAAAGAGCTATTCATTATCCGGATACTAGGCTTGTCAGTAGACCATGTTGACTAATGAGGGAGAGACAATACATTTTAGGGATGGACTCGTTGGTATGATATAGAATGGGGTCAATCTATGTGAGATGAGTAGTATTCCATAAAATTTATTAATAACTAAGCTCCAGCAACGTCTCAAGCTATATAAAAGTATTAAAAAAGATATTGTTTCACAATGAAGAAAAATGATAATGCCTAGAAAGTAAAGTAGAAACCTAGGCTAGCGGTAGAAGGGTTCGTCCAAGAATAGGTTTGAGTATGATGGGATTTTCATCGAGCATATCAAGGGAAAACAAATTAAAACATAGCTTCAAGTTGAAGAAAGATGACAAACACAAGCATAAAAATTGGATTCTATGTTGTCATAGAATAAATAGACTGCTATAATATGTTCTCAATAGAGAAGCCCTACTATATATAGGAGAGGGGGCAAAATGACAAACTTGGACATAAACCCCGATGGGTCAATACACTTAGGCCCAACTACTAAATAGATAATAAATCCATTAACTAAATAACTCTCAACACTCCCTCTGAAGCTGGAGCATGGGTGAAACACATGTCCAGCTTGCCAAGACTGACTCAAAAGAAAAACATATGAGGTAACAACATCCCATACAAAATTTGTTCTCCTTCTGAATCTCAAAGTTCAACAGGGAAGCACTCCCCCCTAACGCAACAAGTATCAACATCAGCAAATAGCAGGTAACAAGGAAGCTTCAATCAGACGAGTACAACATCTAGAGCACAAATAGACAAGAAAACATAGGCGCATTTCTTTATCTCAGTCGCTAGCGTCACAGTTCAGAGGGTGTTGGGTTACAGGTAACGGACGTGCATGCAAAGCACAGACAGGCCAGATTGTTATAACCTCATTTTTCTAAATAATGTAATGAGATGTATAATTCTCTTTTAATGATAAATGAGGTCAATGGTTGATTTATTTGTTTGAATTGATGGATTTCATTTACAATGGCCTTGTTTGATTGGTAATGGGCTTTGTTGGCCATTGAGCCCAATTGAAAGGAAAAGAGAAAATAAAAAGAAAAGGATTTATCTAATAAGAGGAAAAAGGCAAAGGGATACTTCCCAATATGGGATTTCGTGCCTTTAGGGTTCCTTGAAGTCCAAGGAATTCAAGATGGTAAGATAATGGCAAAGGAAAAAGAAATATCAATTGAAATTGGGATAATTAATGGATAACTTGGATGTGAAGGAAACACCCTTTTTCGTTGGAATTTGCGTTTCAAATTTAAACTCGAGTAGATAATGCCAAGATATAGTTTCCTCTAAAATTTGAGTGAAAAATAATAAACGAGGAGAGAGATATGTTTTTCCCAAGTTTCCTTGTTAAATACCATTTTTAATTCGATTTTAAGAAAATAGAATTAGGGGAGCGATGTCAGCCGTTGGATGTCCGACGTGGTCCAGGGGATCACAGATCCAAGGGCGGCGGCTCATTGTCTACCCCGATTCACAGAAGGAAAGGGAGACGGAAAAGGAATCCGAGTTTCTTGCACTCGGTGCTTTAATTCGATGAACTGATGAGTCCATCATCTTCGGGAGATTGTTCCGAAGAATTTAGACCCTAATATTGAGTGTTATCGTCGACGAGGGGAGAAGTCCCCAATCTACTGGACTCCCAGATTCAACCCTATATATAGGGAGGGTATTCGAGGGCACCAGCATACCCAAAGCCTACCCTAAACTCTTCGAAGAGCGACGACGAGACAATTGACGAGTTCAATTGAGCTTTTGACTCTGACCTTCCCCCTCTGCAACCTGCCGACCTCACCGGAGTTCCGGCGACCTGCAAAGGGTGAAGGCACGACGCGAACGAGCAATTGAGTGGCTCGGTGAGTTCGGGCTGCAGCGACAAAGCTTTCGGGCACCTCGATTTCCTTGTTGGTGGCCTGGAGCTCGGAGTCAACCACGGAGTTGACCTCGACCCTATACGCAAGAGGAGGAAGACGACGACCAGCGACCGTCCGATCGCAGTCCATCATGATCCCACGCGGAAATCCGACGATCCAGAGAGAAGCCGGCTATCTTAGACGCACGTGACGAGAATCGTCAGATCCGAAGAGCGGATCACCGGTCCACTGATCAAACGGCAGCCAATTTTCCGGTAATTCGCCTCTCTACTCAAATATTCTAGAAAAAGGCTTTTTCTTGTAAAAATCATAGAAAATTGCTAGGAAGCCCTAATGACGAAACTTTATATATGAAAGTTGATCAGAAAAATACAAGGAATAAGATAAAAATAGTTTGAAAGCCTAATTCCGTCTCTTTTTGCAAAAGTGTATTATTTTGATGGAAGATGTATTAAAATTTGGTTAGAAACCCTAATTGGGACTAATGGATGGATTTATTAGGAATAATAGGTTAATTCGAGTAATATTAACATGTTAAATGATAATGTTGAGTCTTAACCTGATTTAGAAGGATAATTGCATGATTTAGGGTTTTAAACCTAATATGGTGGTTAATACATTTAGAAACCCTAAATTAGGGTAAAAGAGGAGAAGATTGTACTTAATCCGAAAATATGGATATATGTTGTCAAAAGATAATCCTAAGCATGTTGGGAGAGAAACTTAAGGTTTATGAGTAATTTTGTATAATTAGGGTTTAAAGTATTAAAAGTGAAGGAAAACCCTAATTGCACATGAAACCCTAAAAAGAGGGAGAAATCCTAAAAAGGAATAGAAACCCTAAGAAGCAAGATGGTTTGGATAGATCTTGATAAAAAGGAATTATATGTTATTTAAGGATCCTTGTATTTACTTGATTGGATTTCTCTTATTGGTTGATTCTATCTCAAAGATCTGCAAAATAGGTATGTGGTTATTTATGGTTAACCGCTTTAGTTTCACGAAGATTTCTCGGGTGATTGATCGAATTGAATGCAATCTATCTGCTTGGATGTTCATATACGCAAATTCATAAAGTCACTATGATTATCACAACTATGCTATAAGTGTGTATTCTCGCACCTACATGCCACCCTGATGGAAGTTGCAATGAGGTCAAGCCCAAGAGGGAAGACCAATGGGCACCATGAGAGGTGACCCCATGCACCAAGCTCAGGATAGAGAAGGTGGCCTTATGATATTGCATGACTAATGGACACCAAGAGAGGTGACCCCAGGCACCAAGCTCAGGATGGAGAAGGTGGCCTTACGTCAATTGCAAAAGAGAAACCCTAAGGAGGGTATTCTAGGGTTAGGGCAAAAGCGGTGGAGATTGACACACTGAAAACGTAAATTGAATTGTTAATTAACTTGATTGTGATATTTAGGTTGTTAGCCATATATGCGAAATTGTGGTTGTCCCCTCATACTGACATATTCATTTATGCTGACCGACGTTTTGCTTGTCGGCGTTTTAGGTACGATAGTGAAAAGGACAAACAATAAAGCGGCACATTGTGGAAATAAGAATTAAAGTGCAAGAAGGATTAGTTATAATAGATTCCAGTTGTGGATAGAAGTTAGATATCCGAGTTTTTAAAAGGTATGCAAAGTCTTATTTTACTCCAGTCTTTCAGTATAGTCTGGTAGAATTTTATAATTATTATTGATTATTTGTCAAACCTTTGATCCGGTTAATTGGGATAACGGCTCTGACCTCTTGGTCTCCCTTAATTGGGGGTTACTGGGAGGCGGGGAAGTTACATTTGGTATCACAGCATGGGTTCCACATTTAATCTTTAGTAATCATTAAATTTTACAAATTCCGTAGAACCGAGGGATTTATTAGAGGATTTTCCGAAAGACAGAGGTGTCTAGAAAAGGATCACGGTGGGGTTGGCAATATTTTCCTCCGCCCCGCTAGTCGGTCACGAGGACTCCCGGATCTGTGTGACTGACTGGCCAATGTCTTAGGATCTGACTCGAAATAAGATACCTTTAGAACTCTCTCATCATGATCATCTCTTCTCAACTCAAATTTTGTTAAGGATTTTAAGAATTAGGGTTCTCTCTCTCTTCCTCACCCTCTTGAGGTATAGGTAAGTATGATAAGGTCTAAGGAATCCTCCACCAAATTAATAAAAGATACATAAATAAGATGTCATCGACATAAGTATAATTAGTTAAAAGTAGACTAAAGGTCTGTTTGTATGTTTATGTAGATGGCTCGTGTGAAGACCGTTGTCATCCCGGATGCCACCAACGGTGGTGGGCCTTCCTGCAAGGGAAAGGGGTCTTCTGAGAAGAGGAGGAACCATGGTGGTGAATCCTCAAAGAAGAGGAAGAAACCAGAAGAAGCTGAAGGCGAATTCCCCAATCCCGAACCGATACCCTTTGGCAATCTTGAGAAGGAACAGGAGGAGGAACCTGTGTACGAGGAAGAGGCCCAAATGGAAGAGGACCAGTCTGGTGGTCTGGAACCAACTATGGTGGTTCACACCACTGACGCTTTATGGATGGAGCAGCAGAAGAGGCTGACGGAGGCCATCAGTGCTCTGGCCCTCAGGGATATAGCTAGAGACGAGAACGGAGAACCGCTTCCCATTCGTCCTCGACTCGGAGCCACCATCCTGGACTTCATCAAGCTGAACGTCGAGAAGTTCTGGGGAGAGGATAAGTCAGAGGTGGTCGATAAAGCGGAAGCCTGGTTGTTGGCAGTCGAGGATGGATTTCGCATGCTTGAGGTACAACCGAACAAAAAGGTTCTTTTTGCTACTCACCTCTTGGAAGGAGCAACCAAGATATGGTGGGAGAAACATATCATTGGAAGAGACTTGAGTGAAGAACCAATGGCGTGGACCGACTTCAAGACTGTCTTCACCGCCAGATTCATCCCTGTCTCAGCTAAGAAGGAGAAGGAACAAGAGTTCACCAACATGACCCAAGGAAACTCATCAGTTGCGGACTTTGGTCGCAAGTTCCGCATCCTGGAGCGCTTCGGACATATGATGGATGAAGAGAGGAGGGTGGACCACTTCATAGAGCGTCTGCACCCTGCCATCAAACCTCATGTGATGGCCAGTAAGCCGAAGACCTTCGTTGAAGCCTACAACACCGCCTTGGACATGGGAAGGACGGTGATGCATGATCAGAAACCCTCTAAAGGATACATGGGTTTCACTGAAGGAGCTCAGGGGCAGAAGAATGACCACAAGAAGGGACAAGGGCGTAACCACAACAAAGGAAAGCATGGACACAAAGGCAAGCCACGTGGTGAGAATCGCTTTCAGAAGTGTCGCACCTGTGGACGGTCACACCCTGGGAAGTGTCGCTTCGAGAAGAAGGTGTGCTACCATTGCCAGCAAGAGGGACACTTCATCGCCAACTGTCCTCAGCCTGATCTGAGAGGCCCAGTGGCAGCACATCCAGTAGCAGCAACACCCCCAGTAGGAGGGGGAGCACCAGCTGGAGGACCCCCTATTGGGGAAAGGAGGCAAGCTAGAGTGTTCGCCATCGACAATGAAGAAGCTCAGGAGAATGTTAATAGGCTGATCGAGGATAATCACCCATAGAGTTTTTCTTTTAGTTTAGTAGATCATGTAATAGCTTTCTGATATGGTATGAACTATGTAAGCTTGCTGGAAGTCATGAGAAAAAATGTAAAAGCACTTTTTGATTCTGGTTCTACTAATACTTTCATTTTGAGAAATCTGGCAACTATGCTTTGTTTGGACATCAAGGATTTAGGTTATGTTTTGGATGTCACAACCCCGAGTGGTCGTATATATACATCTCTTTTAAAAAATCCTATCTTGCCAGTTAAATATCTGAACCAAGAACTTCCCACTGACTTCATCCTCCTCAATATGAATGATTTTGATGTGATCATCGGTATGGACTGGTTTTACACCTATAGAGCCCAGATTGACTGTAGAGAGAAGAAATTTCCTATTAGGAAACTCGGCCATCCACACTTCACCATTTGAGGAAGGAAAGATGCAACTACCAGCCTTTATGTGTCGGCCTTGAAGGCTGAGCGGATGATATCCAAAGGTTGTCGAGCCTACCTAGCCATAGTTACCGAACCTGAGACCAAGGGGCGATCCTTAGAGGAGATAGATGTGGTTTAAGAGTATGTGGATGTGTTTCCGGATGATCTACCAGGGATTCCCCCTGAGAGAGGTAGATTTCTCCATCGAGTTAGCTCCCGGGACTAACCCTATATCTAAGGCACCCTATAGAATGGCCCCTGCCGAGTTGCTTGAGTTAAAAACCCAGTTGCAGGAGTTGTTAGACAAAGGTTTTATCCGACCCAATACATCACCACGGGAAGCACCAGTTATCTTTGTAAGGAAGAAGGATGGGTCGCTCCGGATGTGTATTGATTATTGGATGATCAACCAGGCAGCCGTTAAGAACAAGTACCCCTTGTCTAGAATAGATGACTTGTTTGATCAACTCAAATCAGCCTGAGTCTTTTCCAAGATTGATTTGAGGTCAGGATACCACCAGGTGAGAGTGAGAAGTGAGGATATACCTAAAACAGCTTTCCGAACCCGATATGGCCATTATGAGTTTGTGGTCATGCCGTTTGGGTTGTCCAATGCACCCAGTGTCTTTATGAACCTTATGAATAGTATGTTCCAGCCTTTCCTTGACTCTTTTGTGATAGTGTTCATAGATGACATCTTGGTGTACTCGGATGACCTAGTCCAACACCGTAACCACCTGGGTAGAGTCCTTAATATCCTGAGAAAGCAGAAGTTTTACGGAAAGTTCTCGAAATGTGAGTTTTGGATAGACCAAGTCATGTTTCTCAGACACATCATCTCGGGAGGATCGATCGTCGTAGATCCAGCCAAAGTGTTGGCAGTTCGAGACTGTCCTGCACCGAAGAACCCCTCCGAGATTCGCAGCTTCTTAGGGTTGGCCGGATACTACCGTCGCTTCATCAAGGATTTCTCGAAGACCACTTTGCCGCTAACCATGTTAACCCGGAAGGATGTGGAGTTTGTGTGGTCCGACGTATGTGAAACTCGTTTCCAGGAGCTAAAGGAGAAGTTGACCACTGCCCCAGTGTTGACTCTACCTTCCGGCAATGAGGGCTTCATGATATTCACTGATGCTTCAAAGATGGGACTTGGCTGTGTGTTGGAACAGAATCGGCATGTGGTTGCATATGCTTCCTGACAACTCAAGCCCAACGACGTGAATTACCCGACGCATGACCTTAAACTGGCTGCTATCATTCATGCATTAAAGATATGGCGACATTACATGTACGGTGCTACCTTCGAGATCCTCACTGACCACAAGAGCTTGAAGTACCTATTGACACAAAGAGACTTAAACCTACGACAGCGACGATGGATGGAGTATATGAAGGATTAGGATTTCACCATCACCTATCACCCTGGTAAGGCGAATGTCGTAGCTGATGCTTTGAGCCGGAGACAACTCAGGTGTGCAGCTGTTTTGTCTAGTCAGTGGAAGAGCCTAGAGGAGCTGGTGGCTCCACAACCGCTTGAAGATCGAGTTTGATTGGTCAATATCCAGATCCAATCTGAGTTGTTAGGCGAGATCGTGGCAGCGCAGTTGGTCAGTGGAGAGATCGACAAGATAAGGGTTTGATGATGAAGACACAGACTCGTCTCACAGTGGGAGTAGACGGATAATTAGATTTGAGAATCGCATATGGGTTCCTGTGGATTCACCGATAAGGGAACGTATCCTGCAAGAGGCTCATGGATCTAAGTATACGGTGCACCCGGGAACTACCAAGATGTTTAAAGACTTGCAGAGGTTTTTTTGTTAGCCAGGAATGAAGAGAGACATTACGGCATGTGTGGCCAGCTGTCTTACGTGTCAGGTGGTGAAGGCTGAACACCAACGACCCGGTGGACTTTTACAGTCAATAGAGATTCCTGAATGGAAATGAGAGCAGATCACCATGGATTTTGTGGTGGGTCTACCCCAGACCAAGAAAGGTCATGATGCGATATGGGTCATGGTAGATCGTCTTACCAAGTCAGCACACTTCCTTGCCTTAAAGACCACTGCCAAGGTGTCAGATCTAGCTGAGCTTTATATTAGAGAGATAGTGCGTTTGCATGGCATACACAGTTCCATCATCTCTGATAGAAACCCAAAGTTTACTTCCAAGTTGTGGAAGCAAGTTCAAGAGTAACTTGGTACGAGGTTGAAGTTTAGTACCGCCTATCACCCCCAGACGGATGGTCAATCAGAAAGAACAATCCAGACATTAGAAGATCTGTTGAGAGCTTGTGTGCTCGATTGGGGTGGCTCATGGGAGCAGTACTTACCTTTAACCGAGTTTGCCTACAACAACAACTACCAAGCCAGTATTGGGATGCCTCTGTATGAAGCTCTTTACGGGAGACCGTGTCAGTCACCGCTTCATTGGGATGATGTCGGTGAGAGGACCTTGTTGAGGTCATATGAACTCCAAGTGTATGTTGATAAAGTCGTTTTGATCAAGCAGAGGCTGAAGAGAGCCCAAGATCGGCAGAAGTCGTATGCTGATGCGAAGCGGACTGATGTGCATTTCACTGTGGGAGAGCATGTTTTCCTGAAAATTCGACCGCTCCGAGCTATAGCCAAGAACAGAGGAAAGTTGAGTCCTTGATACGTGGGTCCGTTTGAGGTATTAGAACAGATTGGTGAAGCTGCATATCGTTTGGCATTACCCCCTCAGTATAGTATGATGCATGATGTGTTTCACGTGTCTAATCTGAAGCGATATGTGCAAGATCTGAGCCATGTGCTGAGCATTGAGCCTATTGAGATTCAAGGGAAGCTGACCTATCCTGAGTCACCTTTGCGGATTCTAGATACCAAGGTGAAAGAGCTCAGATGTAAGAATATAGAGATGGTAAAAGTTCTTTGGAAGAACCATGGAGAGGATGAGGCCACATGGGAGCTGAAGACGGACATAGAGAAAGCATACCCTGACTTGTTTGTTTGATTGATTGAATTTTGAGGGTATTAGAGAGTCTATTTGTTTAAGTTATTAAGTGTTTTGTAATATGGGCCCAAGTATGTCTTGGCCCATTAGGGTTTAGTTGTGTCTTATATGCTTCCCTATTTTCCTATATATAGGAGCAGGGTTGCCTCTTATCAATATATCGACTAGCAGTCTTTTACTATTTAACATGGTATCAGAGCAGCCGTCCTAGGGACCAGAGCCGCCGTACGCGAGAGAGAGAAAACTAGAGGAGCGCCCCCCCTTGCGGGCGGCCGCCGCCCTTGGCGTTGCTTGGCTGCCAGCAGGGAATTCCTCTCCTTGTTCCCTGCCACTTTTTGTTTATCCCTCTACTACCGTGTCGCTCCGCGCCCAACCCGAGTCACCGTCGTTGGCCACCTAGACGCAGCGCCTCCCGCCTAACAGTAGGCCGCCGCCGAGCAGCAGGAGCAACCGCCGTCGGCTGCCAGTTCGGCCACAGCCACCGCTTGATCGCTATTCCCTGCCTCTGTCCGCCAACTACCTGCCTAGCTGCTTGCTGCTCTGCGCGCATGCCGTTACCTGCCCCTGCGACCGCCCTTGCCGGCACCATCCCGAGCAGCCGCCGCCGCCGCTTGCATATGCTGCTCTTGCCTATTCTAGATGAGCCGCCATCGGCTCTTTGTTGCTGCGTTGCGACTCTACTACTGCATTTCCTCTACTACTATGCCCCCCGCCGCTCCTGCTCCATACACCCCTAATTGGGGGGTCGCGCCCCCCAAACCCCCCGGCAGTGCTGCGGCCTATATTTCTTTCTGGGGTGTTCCTTTATCATTATCCACCCCAACCACTCTTGATTCTTTCCGTGGTTGGTGTGAGGGGGAGAAATAGAGAAGAGATGAGATGAAGAAGAAGAATTTCATTCTGTTGTTCTATGGATCTTCGTGCTACATTTACTACTGATATATGGAGTCTTCTGCTGCTATTTGGTATATTTTGCTGCTAGATTGTTTATTCATCATCTACCTCGACTGCTGCTGTGAAGTTGCATACTTGGACGTCATCTTTGCTACTTGTGCTATGATTAGCACACTTTACCTACTATTTTGTGCTTTTGCACTTTCTGTTGTCCGTGCTTTATTTGCACGTTGACTTTCTACTCTGTGGACCAGCACTCTCTGGATTTATGACGTCTACTATTGTGATGGATGCTTTATAAAGAGGGAAGATGATGAAGACATTTGTTGCTGACTTTACATGGAGCTTCGTCTACTGGAGTTATGTATTTGCTTGCTACTTTGCGATACTGGTCTTCTATCTGCCTACGTCGTTGACTCTCTACTGCTGTGCGCCAGCACTCTCTGGCATGATTGTGCCTTGTATGCACATCGATTATCTACTGCCTGTGATCCAACACTCTCTGGACTTTGCTGCCTGTGACCCAGCACTCTCTGGCTACTACGACGACGATGTTGATGAAGACCTTGGTGCCTATCAACTATTATATCTTTTGCTCCAGATGATTGTGTTGCTGCTTATTTCTGCTCCAGATGATCGAGAAGCTTCTGTGACTTGCTTGCCTGCTTGCTTGGAGTATCTGCTTGAGGGGGAGTGCATGAGTTTTTGAGTGTTTTGAGTGCTTTAATGTAATATTGAGGGGGAGAAACATCTTGTATGGGCTTGGTTTATTTATTTTTCTTTCTGTCTCTTTATTTTTAGTATGACTCTCAGTTTGCAAGCTGATTTGGGATTCTCCCAACTTCAGCTTGAGGGGGAGTATTAGAGAGTCTATTTGTTTAAGTTATTAAGTATTTTGTAATATGGGCCCAAGTATGTCTTGGCCCATTAGGGTTTAGTTGTGTCTTGTATGCTTCCCTGTTTTCCTATATATAGGAGCAGGGTTGCCTCTTATCAATATATCGACTAGCCGTCTTTTACTGTTTAACAGAGGGCAAAATTCCTATAAGGAGGGGAGGATTTTATAACCTCATTTTTCTAAATAATGTAATGAGATGTATAATTCTCTTTTAATGATAAATGAGATCAATGGTTGATTTATTTGTTTGAATTGATGGATTTCGTTTACAATGGCCTTGTTTGATTGGTAATGGGCTTTGTTGGCCATTGAGCCCAATTGAAAGGAAAAGAGAAAATAAAAAGAAAAGGATTTATCTAATAGGAGGAAAAAGGCAAAGGGATACTTCCCAATATGGGATTTTGTGCCTTTAGGGTTCCTTGAAGTCCAAGGAATTCAAGATGGTAAGATAATGGCAAAGGAAAAAGAAATATCAATTGAAATTGGGATCATTAATGGATAACTTGGATGTGAAGGAAACACCCTTTTTCGTTGGAATTTGGGTTTCAAATTTAATACTCGAGTAGATAATGCCAAGATAGAGTTTCCTCTAAAATTTGAGTGAAAAATAATAAACGAGAGAGATATGTTTTCCCAAGTTTCCTTGTTAAATACCATTTTTAATTCGATTTTAAGAAAATAGAATCAGGGGAGCGATGTCAGCCATTGGATGCCCCGCGTGATCCAGGGGATCACGGATCCAAGGGTGGCTGCTCATCGTCAACCCCGATTCACAGAAGGAAAGCAAGAGGGAAAAGGAATCCGAGTTTCTTGCACTCGGTGCTTTAATTCGATGAACTGATGAGTCCATCATCTTTAGGAGATTGTTCCGAAGAATCTAGACCCTAATATTGAGTGCTATCGTCGACGAGGGGAGAAGTCCCTAATCTACTGGACTCCCAGATCCAACCCTATATATAGGGAGGGTATTCGTGGGCACCAGCATACCCATAGCCTACCCTAAACTCTTCAGAGAGCGACGACGAGACAATTGACGAGTTCAATTGAGCTTTTGACCCTGACCTTCCCCCTCTGCAACCTGCCGACCTCGTTGGAGTTCCGGCGACCTGCTAAGGGTGAAGGCACGACGCGAACGAGCAATTGAGTGGCTCGGTGAGTTCGGGCGGCAGCGGCAAAGCTTTCGGGCACCTCGGTTTCCTTGCTGGTGACCTAGAGCTCGGAGTCAACCACGGAGTTGACCTTGACCTTGTACGCGAGAGGAGGAAGACGACGACCAGCGACTGTCCGATCGCGGTCCATCGTGATCCCACGCAGAAATCTGACGATCCAGAGAGGAGTCGGCTATCTTAGGCGCGCGCGACGAGAATCGTCAGATCCGAAGAGCAGATCACTGGTCCAGTGATCAAACGGCCGCCAATTTTCCGGTACCTCTCTATTCAAATATTCTAGAAAAAGGCTTTTTCTTGTAAAAATCATAGAAATTGCTAGGAAACCCTAATGACGAAACTTTATATATGAAAGTTGATCAGAAAAATACAAGGAATGAGATAAAAATAGTTTGAAAGCCTAATTTTGTCCCTTTTTGCAAAAGTGTATTATTTTGATGGAAGATGTATTAAAGTTTGGTTAGAAACCCTAATTGGGACTAATGGATGGATTTATGAGGAATAATAGGTTAATTCGAGTAATATTAACATGTTAAATGATAATGTTGAGTCTTAACCTGGTTTAGAAGGATAATTGCATGATTCAGGGTTTTAAACCTAATATGGTGGTTAATACATTTAGAAACCCTAAATTAGGGTAAAAGAGGAGAAGATTGTACTTAATCCGAAAATATGGATATATGTTGTCAAAAGATAATCCTAAGCCTGTTGGGAGAGAAACTTAAGGTTTATGAGTAATTTTGTATAATTAGGGTTTAAAGTATTAAAAGCGAGGCAAAACCCCAATTGCACATGAAACCCTAAAAAGAGGGAGAAATCCTAAAAAGGAATAGAAACCCTAAGAAGCAAGATGGTTTGGATAGATCTTGATAAAAAAGAATTATATGTTATTTCAGGATCCTTGTATTTGCTTGATTGGATTTCTCTTATTGGTTGATTCTATCTCAAAGATCTGCAAAACAGGTATGTGGTTATTTATGGTTAACCGCTTTAGCTTCACGGATATTTCTCGGGTGATTGATCGAATTGAATGCAATATATCTGCTTGGATGTTCATATACGCAAATTCATAAAGTCACTATGATTATCACAATTATGCTATAAGTGTGTATTCTCGCACCTACATGCCACCCTGATGGAAGTTGCAATGAGGTCAAGCCCAAGAGAGAAGACCAATGGACACCATGAGAGGTGACCCCAGGCACCAAGCTCAGGATAGAGAAGGTAGCCTTATGATATTGCATGACTAATGGGCACCAAGAGAGGTGACCCCAGGCACCAAGCTCAGGATGGAGAAGGTGGCCTTAAGTCAATTGCAAAAGAGAAACCCTAAGGAGGATATTCCAGGGTTAGGGCAAAAGGCGGTGGAGATTGACACACTGAAAACGTAAATTGAATTGTTAATTAACTTGATTGTGATATTTAGGTTGTTAGCCATATATGCGGAATTGTGGTTGTCCCCTCACACCGGCATATTCATTTATGCTGACCGACGTTTTGCTTGTCGGCGTTTTAGGTACGATAGTGAAAAGGACAAACAGTAAAGTGGCACATTGTGGAAATAAGAATTAAAGTGCAAGGAGGATTAGTTAGAATAGATTCCTGCTGTGGATAGAAGTTAGATATCCAAGTTTTTAAAAGGTATGCAAAGTCTTATTTTACTCCAGCCTTTCAGTATAGTCTGGTAGAATTTTATAATTATTATTGATTATTTGTCGAACCTTTGATTCAGTTAATTGGGATAACGGCTCTGACCTCTTGGTCTCCCTTAATTGGGGGTTACTGGGAGGTGGGGTCGTTACACATATAGTGCTAGATCACAATAGCCCAGATAGTATTACATCACATATAGTAGATCCCAGAGAGTGTTGGAGCACGGTAGCTAAAAATCAACATGCATAAGGGAGAACATACAGATAGTAGAAAATCAACGTACCTATAGCGCACACACAAGGTAGTGAGACAGTATAGTCGTATAACGCCACTTCAATAGAACTAAGTGTGTAAAATATGCACATAAGTAGACAAATAATATCACTCCCGGGTCCCGCTCAAATAACAAGGTACAGCTTCACAATTAGACAGAGGAATCCCTGCATATTTTTCTCTCTTCTTCTCTACTTTCATCCACCCTTCTTTATATATCTCCCCTTCACACCAGCCACAAACGGATTCAAGTGACTGGTCGTTATTGGGGTGGACAAACACAAACTCGCATTGTAAGATGAGAACAATACGAAGTAAGATTCAAATGATTTTCCAAGGAACAGCAGTTGCACAATAAGCCCAATTTGCAGATTTCAGAGAAAAAGGACATCATCACAGTGAAAGTTTTTCTTTCAAGATAATGATAGTGATGTAGGCATGCTATGGAGAAGAAGAACGAGAGACAAAAATCCACAAGAAGCAAATTACAATTTAATTCATAATCAGTGTTTTAAAAATCGGTCTATGCGGCCGATTAAGCGGCCGCATTCAAGGTGCGGACCTCCAAAAAAACGCATAACGGAAATCGGTCCAAAAAGCGGACCAAGCCGCATAATCGGTTGTACGGCCGCATACAAGGCCGATTATACCCCGATTTTTAGTTAGACATATTCTGATTTCTTTTTTTATACATTTACATTCATCTATGTTTGTTTAAATTTAGATTATAGTGCATGTTTGTATTTATTTAAGTTGTGATGATTGCATATTTGCATAATTGCATCCATTATTCTTGTAATTGTACTATTTAGATACACAATTGCACAAATTAAATATGTAAATCATGATTAATATATATATATATATAATAATTAATTAAAAAATCCAAAACCGTATATACTTCCGCATATACTCCCGCATACCGCATATACTCTACAAGGTGACCTCTCCGAACGCATAACGCATACCGCTTTTTGAAACACTGATTCATATCCAACTGCCTGAACAAAGGCCCCAAGACTGGCTTATATAAGACTCAACGACTTGACGTACAAGTCAACAAAATAGGAAACTAAAATCCTAATGCAAGTAGATAAAACAAAAAATTAAAATCCTGATAAAGAAATTTGGAATTAAATGAACATAAATTTCCTAAGTGCATAAAGAACTAAATAAAAGCCCAACTTGAGCCCAATAAGCTCTAATCAAGATTGTCTTGGCTCTGAGCTGGCTTCCTATGCAAATCCCCTTTCACGGATTGCATCAGATAGCTTATATGTGAGGAGAGGGCTCGATAACAACTTGACACTAGGAGAAAGTGTGAGAGAAAAGAAGCACAACACCGTCTCGAATAACAAAAAAAGTTGGACGTAAAAGCAGGTAGACCAAGCTTGCACGAATATTGAGAAATACATTAACAATTCACTCCAGTCACTAGCCCCACCTTCGGCATCCCCCTCCTTGCGGATAAGGTTAGGACTTCAGGCATTGTAATCTCCCATTGTGTGACGGCAGTGTAGTTTGTACCATCTGTGCAGAGTTGAGCCCCAGGATTTGACAGAGGACTTAAGGACAACGGTTTTGGCTACATAAGCAGGAATAGAAAGAGCACGAGCAGAGTGTTGCAATAAATAAAAGTCAGTGCATTGTGCAACTGTGAACTATTTTTTTTTAAGAATAAAAATTCAGAACAGAAGCAGATGACATGAGAGTAAAAAATCTGGAAAAAATTGCATTTGTCGCGAATACTCCACTCATGCAAAGCATCCATTATAATTGTACTCCACTTAAGTTGAGGTTGTAGAAAAATAATAAGATGGAAGGATAACTAGTTTATTCTTTGATTTTAATAAAATTCCATTCTTACATATAGGATGGGGGACACAAGCTTTTGACTCAAGCATAGTTGGGACTCCAGCAAACCTTTAAGGACTTAAGACACTTAAGCCCATTTACATAATAATTCCACCAATCCCCCTCAAGATGGAGCTTGGAAAAATCCCAAGTCAACTTGTAAACCGATACACTAGCTTATATAGGGGAGGGTAGCAAAGCCCTAGGATGCCCATCCACGAGGTAACAAGTCCCTTTCCCAAAAGGACACTTATTTCCTTAATTAAGAAGTAATCTTCTCTCTCTTAATTATCTTCTTAATAAACCATATTCCTTGGATATTTAGGAATTCAAAAATCATCTCTCTTATCATCTTTTGACTTTTAATCCAACACCCACACAAGAATATTACTCCCCCTCAATATTTCAATCAAACACTCAAACAATTCAGTACTCCCATAGAGCAGACAATCAGCAGGTTTTCAGCCAATCTTGATCATTTAAGGAGGAAGCAAGTTTAAATGTCGGTAGTAAAAATCAACTCTTAACCCTCTCCTTAAGCAGATCAACCATGCAGGTACATAGACAGATAGTAGGCGCTTCATGATAAAGAAATTGCATCTAGAGCAGCAGTACATAGCAGCAAGTCAGAGCAAGTGGCATCATCTCAGTCGCTAGCGTCATAGAGTAGTCCAGAGAGTGTTCATTACAAGTAGTAAATTTTAGAGAGTCTTGGAGAGCATGTCATCAACATGCGTAACAAACCACAAACAAGTCAGAGTGTTGGAAAGTATGTCGTCAACATACATATCAAAGTACGGATAAATCAAAAGAGTGCTAGAGAGTAAGTTGTCAATGTGTGTAAGCACAGACAAGTGAGAGAGTAAATACGACATAGCCGTAATGAACATCCTCTTATGCAAATAAGAAGGTAGCAAGTAATTTCATGATGCAAGTAGCAACAATATAGAATTTTTCCTTCATTCTTCATCTCATTTATTCCTTCATCTCATCTCTTCCACTATCCCCCCCCCCTCACGCCAACCACAAAAATTAATCAAGAGAGTGGTTGGGGTGGAGAGTCATAAACAATAGTGGAGGAAATGGATATATAGGAAAATATAGAGGAGGTAGTCGATAAACCGAGTCGATCTCATTAGAACTTAGCATGGTATATATGGAGGTAGTAGATGGTTTGAGGTAATACACATGTATGTAGGACTATAAGGGGGGTAGGAATTAAAAAAAATGAATAAGTGCTGGAAAGAAAAGATAAATGTTGTTGGTAGTGATAGAAAAGAGACCCGTGTATAGAAGCCATCTGCCATGTGATAGTGTAGACAAAGCTGAAGTTGCATGTCAAGAGATCATTTCCATAACAACTTTTTTCCTTGTCATCTCCGGGTAGAGATTTGATAGATGAAGTGATGAGTAGAGAGGGGAGAATTGTGATGGCGGCTCCAAAAAGGCAAATGAGGGCAAACTAGATAGAGAAAACATAATAGTATAAGAGGGTAATGATGAATCCTCCATGGTGTTACTATGAAGTCAATCAATGGCGGTCCTTTATATATAGCAGCAGCAATGTAAAAGCATCATTATAAGATTGTTGTTTTGTAATCGAGATGCTCCTAGAATATGTAGGGGATTTGATATCCTTACAGGCATTCAAGAACAGCCAGGGGTGGCGGCTGCCCGCAAGGAGATGCTCTTTTTTATACTCTCTCTCTCTCTCTCTCTCTCTCTCTCTCTCTCTCTGACGTAGGATTAGCGACATAAGAAAAAACTTCCCTGATACCATGTAGAGAAATAATAATATGGAAGGTTAATTATTTTGTTGTTTCTACTTTATTAGAATGAGAAGATAATACAATTACAGTGAAATAGAAGGCAGACGGACAACAAGTTACGCCGCCAACCCCTTTTGTTGTTTTTTTTTAGTAAAACCCAGTGGGGTATTATCGGTCAAACATCATTCTGACGGAAATATTGAGTGATTAAATCATGGCTGGTTGCTAAAGCTTTTTCTCAAAACTTTGACATGACCAGTGAAATGAAAAACGGCCTGAGCGGCCGATTAAACGGCCGATTAATCGGCCAGACACCCAGCCCGTTCGATTTTTGCTAAAATCGCCGGTTAATTTTTTTGTAATTAATCGGCCGTTTTTTTCCCCTTTTTTGCCCGTTTTTTCTGTTTTTTGCCCCTTTTTTCCCCTTTTTTGGCCATTTTTTGTAAATTTTTCTGTACACCTGTAACTTTATATAAACTATATGGCCCCAAGTATTACTGACTATAATATATTAAACTTAAATATCCTATGATAAGCCTAGTCTAATAAAATGCATACTTGTATGCAAGTTGGGATAATAGGGTACTGTTGTAAAGTGTAATTTATACAAGTAAAATATATGTAACTATTATCTAATTTTAGAATGCATACTTTAGTTAATTGTACTGCTGTAATGTATGACTAATTGATGATATGCACATATAACAATAAGTTAAAAAGGTATCCAATAATGAGTCTATTGTTTACTGCTTAACTATGTAAACATGTGATGCAAAAATATTTCTGAATCATGTATGTGGGGTATTTTATCTATGTCAAATCTATTGCTTATTATATTATGGCTGTAATTATTGTCTTATAGCTAAACTAATTGGGTGTTTTTACTGTTGGGTAGTGTGTCTTATTATATTATGGCTGTAATTATTGTCTTATAGCTAAACTAATTGGGTGTTTTTACTGTTGGGTAGTGTGTTTAGAATCTTTAGATATATATAAAAGTTCCAAAGAGTATTAGTATTTATATACATATATATGTAATTTTGTATAAAATTATATAGGAAATTAAAACCCGTTTTTTAAAAAATCGGCCGCTTACCGCTTAACCAGTTACAAGGTGTTGTCCGCACGGTCACCGCTTAACGTTTTTTAAAACATTGGACATGACTATTTTGAAACCTTCTCTTTAGTGACATGGATTGCTTTTGTCTACATCTTGATTTCCTTGGTAGCCCATCACCTCATGTTGTTGTTGTGGGATAGTCTTCTCATAAGGTATATTGTCTTCGACGTTCCTTGTACAGCCTTAAGAAATATCTGAGGGCCTAGTTCAATAATCTAAGCACAATGCCTAAAAAGCTGAGTTTTCAGAGATCTTCTACAAACCACTGACTATTCTCTTCTCAGTTCTTAAAAGGGCATATTCTCCTTGTTGTATATGTGGATGACATCATGATCACTGGTGATGACACAAGACACATCTCAGGCCTAAAGCAATCTTTACAAGATCAAGTTCATATGAAGGACCTAGGATATTTGTGGTATTTTCTCGGCATAGAGGTCCTTCGCTCCACCACACGGATCAGCATATCCCAAACAACGTTATTCTCTTGGGACTTCACGAGACTTGGATGACAAATGCCAAACCGGTCTCTAATATGATTGACTACCACACGAAAGCTCCACGTGAGGGGGGTCTCTTTCCTGATCCAAAAATGTATCATCGGGTAATTGGGAAATTGATTTATCTACTAGCAATCACTCAACCAGACATCCGTTATGTCGTCACGGTAATCAGACAGCATGTAAGTGCATCACTTCAAGCTCATCGGTGCAGCATTCAACGGATCCTACACTACTTAAAGAGTGCTCTAGGAAGAGGACTATTATATCATCGTCCTAAGCAGGAAACTATTACTATTTGGGTATACAAATGTAGATTAAACAGGTGATGTTTAAGAGCACCGTTCCACATCTGGCTTCTCCAACATGTTAGGAAACAACCATGTGGCCTGGAAAAGCAAGAAACAATATGTGGTTGCTCGCTCCAGTATTGAAGTCGAATATTGGGCTATGGCTCATTGACCGGCCTAAATCGCACGTCCAAAATGGAGTCGATCCAGAGTAGTCGGACTTTTAAGAATATAACTCGACACTCAAGATCCCGCAACTATTATACGGGGTCTGATGTAGTAATCGGGGTCGAACCACAGGGACAAGGTCGGCAAGTGTTAAGTATGCAGGGTCTCACACTCATACACTCCGAACGAACATATGGGTTTAAAAAGGTTGTTTCCTAAGGAAAGATGGTACTCTGGTCAAAACAAAGAAAGTTAAAGGAAAGAAAATAATAACAAGAGAAAAACGATTACGAACGGTAGGAAACAAAGATATGGAAGGAAACTTGGATCGGATTTCACCTACTAAGATCTCTCACCAATATGCAAAACTCACACCCCTTCGTATACTCCTATCAAGATTACAAGCAGTCATAAAAACGACTATTCCCTCCTCTCTCGAGATAAGGATAGATCTAGGATCTAAGGTAGCCTCTTTCTCGAGATAACCACCCTACAACCGTAGCTAAGCATACAAATGAAGCATTAAGAACAAGCGTATGGAGATAATCTTGATAAAAGCATATATATTCAAAGGAGAGCAAGAATATACATGTTGGGAGAGCCTTAGTGGATACTCCCAACCCAAGTTAGATGTTTAGCCACACATGTTAACAGGCAGCATAACGGCGTTACAAAATGATAGATACATCAACTACCACAAAGAGGGGGGTACAACGTAAAGAAGGTGATAGCTCTAGATAGAGAGAGAAGATGGCAATACACCAATATACTCCTTCGAATCTAGATCTGGAATGGGTGATGCAGAGGCTTCTCCTTCCTTCGAAGAAGAGGGTGGTCAATCTTCTCTCTCCTCCAGCTTCCGCCTTCAGAGATCCCGGACCGATGGATGTGAGTGACTATGGAATTTGGCAGCACTTCGTAGTCCTTGATAATCTGATGACGTGACAAGTCGAGGTGGGTAGCCTATTTATAGGTGCTGCCCACCGACTTAACCATTTGGGCCGTGGTCGAGGTAGGGCCTCGGTCGCGACTTGGATGTAAGCCACGGTTGACGCATGACCTCGGTCGCGGCTTGATCTCGGTCGAGACTCCCACGTAATTAAAGTGTGCAGGTTGTAGGCGGCGGCTGAGTGGAAGTCCCGATCGCGGTAGGACCGCGGTCGCGACAAGACCTCGGTCGCGGGAGGGCCTCGGTCGCAGGGCGTAGAGATGGTGATGAGGGGCTTCGACCGCGGTAGGGCCCTTAGTGGACGATGTAGCCACGGTCGAGGTGTTAGCCGCGACCATGTCTTGGCATGACTCTACAAAGGTGAAAGATGTGTGCAATTGAGATTTTTGGCATAAAGTACTAAAATAAGTAGAAAAAGTCTATAAAAGGTATGTTAGGAAAAGCATAAAACATATGCAAAAAGTGCCTAAAATGAGATGTTATCAACTCCCCCAAACTTAGGATCGAGCCTGTCCTCAGGCTAAGGATAGGCCCGAAATCATAGATAGATGAGCAAAGTGTGACAATTTTGCAAAAAAAAACTTAACATTACTGAGTTATCTCATTTTTACAGCAAAACTCTTGTGGTATGTTCGTTCAATCCTAAAATCCTATTTCTCCCCCTTCATAACAAGAGTTGCACGACTTTGAATTCTTTCCAATGCCTTTTGGTAGTAAAGATCTCTCTGTCTCAATGACTTACCCCTTTCTGCATTAGGTTACTAGCCATACTGGTACAACATCCCCTTGAGGGGTAGCTTTCACACCCTTAATTTTTACTTGGCCCTATGCTAGTGTGCTCGGGTAGGTTTCAGGCTTTAAGTGTTTTTCTACTCTCCTAAATCTTCCTCACCCACAAGTTGTCGTAAGGACAGTGTTGCCCCAAGGGCTCCTAATGTTAAGTCGGGTGGTTGTGTGAGGGTCGTTTAGGATTGTAGGTGGATGAATTTGGCTTCGGGATTCCACTTACGGGCACGACATATCTACATTCGTGAGTGCAGCAATACACCGACGGTGTGGGACCCTTCGGCATCTTTTGGACACAACTCTCATTATATATTTTTTTCTTCTTCTTTTCTTTTTGGCTTTTCATATCTCCTCTCAGGTTTGGGTGGGGAGGGGTTTATATGGTCTTCTGGGCGACCAAGCTTCTTTTCATCCCAAAGGGGGGATAATTAAACTCGAAAGGGGTAGTTGTTTCTTTCTCGAGGGAAGTGAGGATTTTCTAGCTAAAACAGTCAGATTAGGGTGGTTGGTCGGGAGTATGGCTCGGTGAAGACCTCCAGTTTCTAGGGATTCATAGACTTAGGATCGTTCCACACACAACGTTTTACCGTAAGAATGAGATAAAATTGTATTGTTATGCTCATACTTGTCAAGGCGTCAAGGCGACACGACGTTCCAGTCGAACGCCTTGCGACTACGTGCGACTAAGCGCGACTAAGCGTTGCCTAAGCGACCTTTAGAAAATTAATTTATGTATATATAATCTGTATTTATCCATATGTGTCACGGTTTTTGTGGCATCCAACTTATAAAACACAAGATTAACTAAGCGGAAGCGAATCATTTGTAGCGGAATTACTGAAAATCACTAAAAATTAAAACTTTTTGCAAAGAGATCCATTCACAGGAAAACTCTTTCATTCAAAACCAAAGTATATCATTTACATTCTGATTTCAAAGTACATGTCTTGCACTATCTACTGACTCCGAGGACCTGAGAGTACAGAGACGACACATAGGACTTTCTAACTATACAACACTTGGCAGCCAGTGCCTCCACCTGAGTTATCACAACTGTCCCTGCTGTTGTTTTCCTTTTTCTGCAAAAGAGTCTCTGGTTCTTTGTCCGCGTCCACCTAAAAATGTTGGATCCCACGGGGGTGAGACAATTATAAATTGCCCCAGCGGGAGATAGAACTCTCCGCCAAAACATTGTTATTGCAGTTTAATGGAAATAAACTGAACAGTGGAATCATATGTAATCAACAGCAGATAACTCAATATCTATGCAATTTAGAGCAACATTCTTATGCAAGTATATCAGCTATAACTTGATTAAGCAGCATGTCTCTATTCAATAAAGAATTGAATAACACAGATAACATTTATGCATCTAGATCATGCTAAGCAGGATAACATCAATCGGTGATTCTCGTATTTCAAACTTATGCAAATATGCTACTCGGCTGATTACTTTTTTACAAACATAACTTAAGCTCTGAGGAGATGAGGTATACCCCTCATACTCCAACCGATCACTTTTAGGAGTCGAAATCGGTACCATACAAGGTCTAGGAAAGAGTCGGATTCTCATGACCTCACTACCTCCCGGTCAGTGCGAGAGAACCTGCAGGACATCTCGTGTCTCTGCTAAAATAGCCTGCCAGGGTATAGTGGCATCTAGCTATAGAGTTATAGCCCGCAGCATATACTCTCTTCAGGGTTATGGCCCGTAGCCAATGCCTGGTATTTCATTGTGGAGTCATGGCCCGTAGCCATACTCATACTGGGGTATGGTCCGTAACCAATCCCGTACATAGGGTATGGCCCGTAGCCAATCCTATGGGGCATAAGGATATGTTTGCCCATTACCCCCACATATTCAAAAATATGTGATCCGGGTTTTTGCTGCAGAGCAACCCGTTTCACCATCACCTATTCCTGACGATGATGGATCTATGGTCAGAGCACTACATGAATAGATTTCACTTGATTAATTAAGTACATTGTCATGTTCTTTTAGCATCAATCAAGTTCTCAAACATATTTTATTCATACAAATGATATAAAGGAACATGTACTATTTCCACCAATCTCTTTCTCAGTCCTTATAGGACATTGGGATCTCAGTCCCTCATTTCAATACTGGGATTTCTCATCCCTCAACCACATCATTATCATGCTTATCAAATCTGGGTATATAAAACCCTTAGTTCAACACTGAACATTGTTACCACTTGATAGGTAACTATTACCTCTGGGCCCTCAGTCCAAGGTATTCATGATTCTTGTTACACAAGTATCCCACATGGCTCTCAAAGCCTATTAAATGTTTTGTCACCTTTCACTAGGCAACAACAACTTATTCACATGACTCACAAGGCCATTGACATCTTTTCACCTCTCACTAGGTAACAACTTAAAACAAAGGCTTACAAGCCCATACTAATCTTGTTACTTCTTTCTAAGTAACAAAAACATAATGGCACATATGGCCAATCAACTCTTATCAAATGAACATCATAGCTCATATCTGGCTATGATCATCACCTCATGAGTCTTGCATGATTGTCACACATGATAATAGACTTATCAAGTTCACAACACATCATTCAATACAGGGTAACTCCTCTATTCCCTTACCAGGGTTAGGGTTTGCCATCAATTAGGGCTTTTCATCCTTTTACCCAAAGTTAGGGTTAGGATATTCCTTTCTTATCAATTAGGGTTTCATATTTGTATTATCATTCCAACCCTAACTTATTGCTACACTCCTCTGGGAGCATTTATTGATATCATAAGTATTCATTCATACTTATTACATTCATCATGTATCATTAAATGATTATCATCACAAGGTATGAATTCTATTCTTTCATTAGGGATTAGGGTTCCACATACCATCTCCCTTCTTTAGAATAAAGATTGCATATAGCATCACCCTTCATTAGGGATTTCATATCACATTGCCCATAATTAGGGTTTACTAATCATTCCCAATTAGGGTTTCTCATGTAATCACCCTCAATTAGGATTTCACATGGATACACCCTCAATTAGGGTTTCACATGGATTCACCCTCAGTTAGGGTTTCACATGGATACATCCTCAACTAGGGTTTCACTTGGATACACCCTCAACTAGGATTTACTATTCATCCTAATTAGTGATTTCATATGTAGACAACCTCTTATTAGGTTATACATGGAATCAACCTCAATTAGGGTTTACATCATGTATTGGAATCCATGCATTTGTTATGCATTATTGATTAGTACCATTAAAGGTATCTCCCACCTAATCACATTAGGTTTTCAAAAAGGTTTGATCCATTGGACCTTCAATAACATGAGGTATCCAATTGAATTAGGGTTTCCAATGTTGATTCCTTCAATCATTGGATTCATGGAACCAATCATCAATTGGACTTACCCTCATACTTCAATTGAGTTTAATAGGTCAACATTCAACTGATTTAACCCTCAATTGACCCTCAATTGATCATCAATTAGAGTTTGATTCAATTGAATTAGGGCTTGGAATCGATGATTCTTCAACACTAATCAATGCAGAACTAGTTGCATTGAAACCATTGAACCATCATTCAAATTGGATATGACCTGACCCCAAACGGTCTTGAGGTCGTTTGGATGACCTCCAAACGGTCTTGAGACCGTTTGGATGAGCTCCAAACGGTCTTGAACCCGTTTGGCTCATCCAACCCTTGGACTTTAGTGAAAAATCATCATGGATTGGTCTATCGAGTTGATCAACAAATCAGCACTACATTGCAATATGATTAGTGTTACAATATATGTTTTTCTATATTCTGTTATTTATTTTGTTATTTGTTTATTCTGTATGGACCTCTCTGTAATTGTCACAGTGTTATATATATGAGGGTGCACACTTTGTGCAACCCTATGCTCTCTGAAACCCTGATTATCTACATGGTATCAGAGCAGGTCCAGATCTAGGGCCTCTCTCTCTCTCCCTCCCTCTCCGGCGCCGCCCCTTCCCCCCCCCCCGCGCGCCGCGCGCCCGCAGCCGGCAGGGCAGCAACAGCCGCCGCCGGCCCAGGCGACAGCAGCCGCCGCCGCCGCCGGGGGCAGCAGCTACAGGCGCCGCCGCCGCCGGCAGCCGCAGCAGCAGCTGCTGCCGCCGGGGCTGCAGCGGTAGCCCGCCGCCGCCGCCGGCCTGCTGCTTCCCTGGCCTAGCCTACCGTCTCCCGCCGGCTCCCGGTCCATCTACTCTCCTGGCTTGGTGCTCCGCTAGTGCTTGAGCAACCGTTGGTGTTGTTCGCACAGCAGGTGCGCTGCCGGGTTGGTAGATCTGGCCTAGTTTCGTCTTCCGGGGGAGATCGGTACGTTGCTCGGCTAGAGCCTTCGTCGGTTCGTGTTTGTTTGTACCTGCCTGCCCGTGTAGGCTTCGGCCTCCGGGTCTTCTACTACACCTTGGTGTAGTCTGTATGTGAGAGGTCCCGTGTGATCTTCTACCTGCCTGTCGTGCCTGCCTGCTGTGCCTGCCTTCCTGATGGCATCCTCGACTGATGATTTGCGTCGTCAAGTTACTACAGTCAAACTTGACGGGCGCAACTACCAGCTGTGGGTCTGTTCCTTTGTGATCTATGCTAAATCACAAGGGAAATATTCCCATCTCATTCGTGCCTGTCCACCACAGCCTGCTGACGATGCTGATTTGAAGGACGTCAAAGCCTATGATGACTGGGTCCGTGATGACTCCACAGTGATGACTTGGATTCTCAACAGCTCGGTTGAGAAGATTAGTGTGACTCTTCTCCGCTTACCTACGGCGAAGCAGATGTGGGATGAACTTGCTGGCACCTTCTCCCACAGCCAGAATCCGAAGAAAGTGTTTGATATCAACAAACAGCTTAGTCGTCTCACCTTCACTGGTACTGATATCGCCGATTACTTCTCTACGTTCACCGGGTTGTGGGGTGAACTGGAGACGTATCATCCCTTGTCTACGGATCTGGCGACTATGCGCAAACAGCGCGATGAGCTACAGCTGATTCAGTTTTTGAGTGGCTTGCCTGACTCCTATGCTGGAGTTGTGGATCAGATTCTGGCTGGTGATCCACTGCCTTCCCTTCGGAGTGCCTACCAGCGTCTTCTGCGTCTTTCCTCCCCGACACCAGATGTTGGGGACTCTACTGCCTTAGCTGCCTGGGGTGGTCGTGGCCGTGGTCGCGGTCGTGGTCGTGGCCGCTCTTCTGAGGGACGTCCTCCCCTTGGTGTGGGGCGTGGTCGTTCTCCTACTGCTGGGCGTGGAGCCCCTCCTGCTACTACTACTGCTGCGCGACCTTCGCCTGGATCCCGTTTGTGTTCTTACTGTGGTCGGACGAACCACATTGAAGAAAAATGTTGGGAGAAGTATGGGAAACCTGAATGGGCAAATACTGTTGCTGATTCTTCCACTGCTGCTTCTGAGGGTGCTGCACATCCTCCTACATCAGACACTACAGACACTACTACTGCTGACTACATCCGGGCTGAAGTCGAACGTCTTCTTTTGGAGCGTAGTGGTTCCTCTTCTGCCGCCTCCACGAGTGGAGCTCATGCTGCCCATACTGGTTATGATACTGCTTTTTTGAGTTCACATTTGCCACCTCCATCTGGTAATAATAAATGGGTGATTGACTCTGGTGCATCATCCCATATTTCTGGAAATCGGGCCTTGTTTAAATTTATCTCTAAACCTGCTCGTAAATCTACAGTTATGGTTGCTGATGGATCTAGATCTTCTGTGTCTGGCATTGGAGACATTATTTCTCAGTTTTATATCAAATCTGCCTTATATGTGCCTAACTTTCCTATGAATTTATTATCTGTGAGCAAACTTGTACGGAATTTGAACTGTAGCCTGACATTCCGTCCTGGCTCTTGCATTTTTCAGGACCTTCTCACGAGGATGAAGATTGGTGGGGGGTATGAAGGTGCTGATGGTCTCTACTACTTGGACGAGATGCCAAAGTCGACTAAAGCTTCAGCTCTATCTGCTTCAGTTTCTACTTTACAGTGGCATTACCGGCTGGGACATCCTTCTTCTGAGAAACTGCGCCATTTATTTCCTGATACGAGTAGTTGTACTCTTCAGTGTGAGTCTTGCCAACTGGGTAAACAGACTAGATCGGTATATCCGCGGCGCAGTTCTATGAGTAGCAGGCATATTTTTGATATAGTACATTCTGATGTGTGGGGACCATGTAATGTACCAAGTGTGTCTGGTTATAGATACTTTATTTTGTTCATTGATGATTTTTCACGGACTACTTGGCTTTTTCTGTTGAAAAGTAGATCCGAAGTGCTATCAACAATAAAGTTCTTTTTTGCTGAAATTAAAACTCAGTTTGGTGTGCCTATTAAAATTTTTAGAACTGATAATGCTTTGGAGTTTGTTCAAAAAGATGTGGAATGTTTTTGTAAAACTGTTGGAACTTTACATCAAACCTCTTGTGCCTATACACCACAACAGAATGGGGTTGCAGAAAGGAAGAATCGTCATTTATTAGAAGTGGCCCGCACTATCCTGTTACATTCACATGTTCCTCGTTCTTATTGGCCAGAAGCGGTTATGACTGCTTGTTTTCTTATTAATCGTATGCCCTCATCGGTTATTGGTAACAAAATCCCGTTCCAAGTTTTACATCCGGAGGCACCCTTGTTTTCTGTTCCTCCACGGATTTTTGGCTGCACGTGTTTTGTCCGTCTTCTGGGCCCGTCTTCTGATAAACTCTCGCCTCGTGCAACTAAATGTATTTTCTTGGGATATTCGAGGACTCAAAAAGGCTATCGCTGTTATAATCCTGCTACGCGAAAGTGGTTGACTAGTAGTGATGTGGTATTTTTTGAGGACACTCCCTTTTATTCATCTGCGGGAGAAAACTTGCAACCAGATCTCATTGCACCACCCTTGCCGATTCTGTCTGATTGTGTACCTGAGACAGTTGATACTGAGATGCCAGTTCGTCCTCAGCTTCGTGTTTATCAGCGCAGGAACAAAGCACCTTCTTCCCATGTACCCCCCCCGGCCGACCAATCTTCACCTCCAGAAGGTTCTGCTTCTCCTGAGGTACAATCTGATTTACATATTCCTATTGCTCTTCGCAAAGGAACTCGTTCCTGCACGTCTCATAGTATTGCTCATTTTGTATCTACTGATCATCTGACTGCTCAGGCGCGTGATTTTGTACATGCCTTATCTGCTGTTACTGTTCCTAAGTCTGTTCAGGATGCTCTACGGAGTACAGCATGGACTTCTGCTATGCAGGATGAGATGACAGCTTTGACTGATAGAGACACTTGGGAGCTGGTGGATCCTCCTCCTCAGTGCAAGCCTGTTGGTTGTCGCTGGGTTTACACTGTCAAATATCAACCGGACGGTACAGTTGAACGGTTGAAAGCTCGATTGGTTGCCAAGGGATATACTCAGACCTACGGCATTGACTATTTTGAGACTTTTTCCCCTGTTGCCCGCTTGAATTCTGTTCGCATATTGTTATCTGTAGCTGTAAATTCTGACTGGCCCCTTCTACAGCTTGATGTGAAGAATGCTTTCTTATATGGTGATCTGCAGGAAGAGGTTTACATGGAGCAACCTCCTGGATTTGTTGCTCAGGGGGAGTCTCATAAAGTTTGTAGGCTTAAAAAATCTATTTATGGGCTTAAACAAAGTCCACGTGCCTGGTTTGATAAATTAAGCAGGATTCTCTCTGATTTTGGCTTTCTACGGTCTCAAGTGGATCATTCTGTCTTCACAAAGAAAACGTCTGCAGGGATTATTATTCTGATTGTCTATGTAGATGATATCATTATTTCAGGCAGTGATTCTGCAGGTATTCAGGCCACAAAAACTCATTTGGGTAAGCATTTTGCTACCAAAGACTTGGGCAGATTACGATACTTTCTGGGTATAGAGGTTTCCAGGAACTCTAGTGCTCTTGTTTTGTCCCAGAGGAAATATGTACTTGATATCTTGCAGGAAACTGGTATGATGGGCGCAAGACCTTCAGATACTCCTATGGATCCCAATGTTGATTGGGATGATGATACTTCACCTATGTTTTCTGAGCCAAAGAAATACAGGAGACTTATTGGGAAACTGATCTATCTGACTGTTACTCGTCCTGATATTACTACTGCTGTGGGTCTTCTGAGCAGGTACTTGGACAAGCCCAGACAGTGTCATTGGGATGCTGTATGTCACATTCTGAGATACTTAAAAGGGGCACCTGGCAAAGGTTTGCATTACAAGAAATCTGGACATTGTAAACTTGAAGGCTATTCTGATTCCGATTACGCGGGCAGCAGGATTGACAGGAAATCCACCTCTGGCTACTGTACCTATGTAGGGGGTAACTTGGTGACTTGGAGGAGCAAGAAACAAAATGTTGTAGCTCGCTCCAGTGCTGAAGCTGAATACAGGGCTATGGCCCATACTGCTTGTGAACTTCTCTGGGTGCGCTCTCTTTTGCATGAACTTGGGATTGAATCTTCTTATGCGATTCCTATGCACTGCGACAATCGAGCTGCTATTTTCATTGCCAATAATCCTGTTTATCATGAGCGCACCAAGCATATTGAGGTGGATTGCCATTTTATTCGAGAGTCTGTTCTGGCCGGTAAAATCTGCACTCCTTTCACGAGATCAGAAGATCAAGTTGCTGATGTCTTCACGAAACTTCTGGCTAAGAAGCATTTCTGCACACTGGTGGACAAGTTGGGCATGATTGATATCTATGCTCCAACTTGAGGGGGAGTGTTACAATATATGTTTTTCTATATTCTGTTATTTATTTTGTTATTTGTTTATTCTGTATGGACCTCTCTGTAATTGTCACAGTGTTATATATATGAGGGTGCACACTTTGTGCAACCCTATGCTCTCTGAAACCCTGATTATCTACAATTAGTACCTTTGGACCTTCAATTGGTCAACTATACTTGACCCCAGACCTCCAAACGGTCTTGGGATGATCCCCAAATGGTCTTGAACCCGTTTGGATGATCCCCAAACGGGTTTGAACCCGTTTGGGCTAATCAACCCAAAATCTCTAATTAACTCATTGGAATTTCAGCACTGTTTTCAATTAGGGTTTGCCTAATTGAATAGCCTTCAACTCACGATTCCTTGGGAGTTAACCCATCAAATTTGGTGAGTCATTAGCCAACATAATTAGGATCAATAATCCCAAACGGTCAACGCTTGGTCAACGCACTCAAACGGGTGTGAACCCGTTTTCCCAAGCAGGTCAAGTTAATCAGGTTGAAAATCAGCACTTAATCCAATTAGGTTTTCCTAATTGATTAGCCTTCAACCTATGATTCCTTTTGAGTTAACCCCTCAAATTTGGAGGGTCATTAACCAACATAATTATGAACAGGAGTCTCAAACGGTCAACGCTTGGTCAACTTACTCAAACGGGTGTGAACCCGTTTGCCCAAACAAGTCAAGTTAATCAGGTTGAAAATCAGCACTTAATCCAATTAGGTTTTCCTAATTGATTAGCCTTCAACCTATGATTCCTTTTGAGTTAACCCCTCAAATTTGGAGGGTCATTAACCAACATAATTATGAACAGGAGTCTCAAACGGTCAACGCTTGGTCAACTTACTCAAACGGGTGTGAACCCGTTTGCCCAAGCAGGTCAAGTTAATCAGGTTGGAAATCAGCACTTAATCCAATTAGGTTTTCCTAATTGATTAGCCTTCAACCTATGATTCCTTTTGAGTTAACCCCTCAAATTTGGAGGGTCATTAACCAACATAATTATGAACAGGAATCTAAAACGGTCAACGCTTGGTCAACTTACTCAAACGGGTGTGAACCCGTTTGCCCAAGCAGGTCAAGTTAATCAGGTTGGAAATCAGCACTTAATCCAATTAGGTTTTCCTAATTGATTAGCCTTCAACCTATGATTCCTTTTGAGTTAACCCCTCAAATTTCGAGGGTCATTAACCAACATAATTATGAACAGGAATCTCAAACGGTCAACGCTTGGTCAACTTACTCAAACGGGTGTGAACCCGTTTGCCCAAGCAGGTCAAGTTAATCAGGTTGAAAATCAACACTTAATTCAATTCGATTTGTCTAATTGATTGGCCTTCAACCTATGATTCCTTTGGAGTTAACCCCTCAAATTTGGAGGGTCATTAGCCTACATAATTAGGAACGAGATTCTCAAACAGTCAACGCTTGGTCAACTCCTTCAAACGGGTTTGAACCCGTTTGCCACCAAACGGTTTGCAACCCGTTTGGTCACCAAACGGTTTTGGTGAACCCGTTTGGTCCCAACCAATGAGATCGTTTGCTCCCAAGATATTTGGTGAGGTGCTTGCTTATGATGATGTCATCATCATCTTCCTTCGTGCACCCAAGAACAGCAACCGTTCTTGATGGAAATTGCAGCAAAGAATCAAATATGTATCAAATTGAAGAAAACAATCAACAAAGCATAGATGATTGATGCAATAGCAATGATTAAGGGTTTGAGTTATAAAACCCACCTCCAATTGAGCTCCAAAGCTCCAAGCTCACGCCATTAATGGTGGATGAAGCTCTAGCAACTCCCCCTAGGCTCGTCCTCAAGCTTTTGATTGCAAAAGTTGGCTAGGGTTGAAGAGGAGATCGAAATAAGAAGGAATCCATGATTTATTTTCGATTTCCACCATGAAATCATGAAGAATGAGGGTCAAGAAGCTTACCAACAGGTTGGGGCTCGTCCTCCTGTTGCTCCTAAGTCCCCTTGAGCTCACCCAAAGCAAAGGAAGAAGAAAGGGCCGAAAAAGCCTTTCAATTCATTTGGAAAAGGCACTTTTATAAGGAAATTGATGAGAGAGAAAATGCCTTATAAAAATCCAATTAATCCAAAAATATGGCCGCCTCTTCCCCCTCAAATCCCTTAAGGACGAGGCACCTTCCTTTGCCTTTAATTCTCCTTCATTATCCTCAATTTAAAGAAAAGCAAATTAAGCACCTTAATGCTTATTATATTAATATTCCATATGTGAGTGGAAATTACTTTTCTTTATAATAAGGTGAGTGGAATTTCACCTACTTAAGATATTTTCATTCCTTATCTTGGCAAAGGAACGTCCATCCTTATTCAAAATCAACCCAAAACATTTTGGTTGAAAGCCCTTCAATTATTTTTATTCATTTTTGCCCTAAATCAAATTAGGGTTTCAATTAGGCATTATTCTTGATTATTTTAATGTCAAGATTCTCTCTCCTCCAACTTAATTCAAATGAGATGCCCCTCTCATTTTCTTTGCTCTAAATGATGCCAAGAAACATTAGGGACCTTGTTGAAGTGGTAATTTGCATATTGAACCCTAGATTTTGGGTAAATTGCACTTTACTCCAAAACTAGGTTTTAATGCACAACATTGTCCAACAAGCTCTATCTTGGTGTCCAGGCTTTGGAAAACCATACCACTACCTCATATTCATCCTTATAATGTCTCAACATCAGAGGAACACCTTATCATGCAACATTTGCAAGTTAATCCCTCAACTTGGGTAATTTGCACTTTAGTCCAAAATAAGAAATCATTGCTTCAACATTGTTCAAACAGGACCAAAATTGAAACATAGGTTCCTCTTGAGCCCTAATAACTTTTCAAAAGAAAAGATTAAACATATAATCATTTTTCTTAATCAAAACACCTAGGGTTAAAGCATAACCCAAGTCAGGGATGTTACAAATTATAAACCCCTAACAAGGATTTCGTCCCCGAAATCCCAGATAAAGGGAACAGATATTATTCATTCATCATATCATCATGTCTCTTCATAACACCTCATTGTTATGGAGACATCATAGAACTTTGATCAGCACAAAGTTCCTTCACACAATATTCTCATAGAGTCAAATGAGAACTTATCTTAAAGACATATTTAGTTGTTATGTTTATGCAAAGCATAAACCCCTAACATATGATGTTCATATCATTTTATATCATCAGACTAATTTCATAGTTGACCATTCCAGGTAGTCAACCTAAACCATCTGATAATTCTGAGATACCAGAATCTTTCACTTTGGTATCTATCACATGTGTTGGAAATACATCATATTCTCATCTTTCTTTTATCATACTTACAACTTTTATTGAATAGGGATCACCTCCCCTGTTCTCTTTCTCATCATATGAGGGTCATACTTTTACTTCCTCATATACACATACTAATCTAAATTCATATCAGATCCCTCTTTCTTGTACTTAAGGTATGATACATTTATTCATTTCATATTTCTTATTTCATGATACTCATTAGATCGTATCAGAATGATTGCTTGATCAGGGCAATCAAAAAGATATCAATCTAAGAGTTTCCATACTCACTCTATCATCAGTAGTGGTCTACCTGATCAGGGTTTACAAGTACTGAGATCAAGTAGTATGCACTTACATGCTATCATAATTCTTGCTTTTCATATTACCATAACATAAGATTTAACATCCCTGGATTTTATCCAGGCATCTCTTCTATACCTCTTCCTCTTTCATAGAGGTGAGATCAATATAGAGCATTTAAAAGAGTACTGAACAGAATTCAAATTCTAGTTCTCATCATTTCTTCCCTATATAATAACCAATAGGGAAAACAAAATCAACAATCCTCCTTTTTATAACAAAAAGGGGTTTAGTGTACTCAACATGTACACATTTATAACATACCTTGTACTCATATCAGGTAAAAGGTTAACATCTTTACCTTTACTTAATGGCTACTGCCCTGGCACATTAAGCATTTCTTGTACTATTAGTACCAAAAACCTTGGCTTTTTAGAATCATTAGGCAAATGTCTCTAAAATTATAGAGATCATCACCTACTTTTCAGCTTATTGCCCCTTCTTGGGCACTGCCATCACAGATTTATTATCTGTTTAAACTCATGGCAGAGTCTACTTTCTTGCCATAAGTTAATCTTTTCCACATTTTCCCTTGTTCCAACATGACTAAGTCATTCAGGAACTCTTTTAAAGCTCAAGCTTTCTGTATTAAGGACTGATAACCTAGGTTGTAAGGCTAGTATCCAGTCCACTATATACATTAATGTTGCCCTAATCTGCCCAACAAGAACATGATCATAGGATTCTCTATCCAGATCAGGTCTTAATGGGGATTCTCAGGCACTCATTCTATTCTTGCATGATCCCTTGCACCTCTTCTTGGTGCAATATCATTGCCCTTAGCAATGTATTCCTTGTGCTCTCCAGTCATTTTAAAACTTTACCCTTTCTCTGCACAAGCAGAAATCATTATAGGGTATACTGGAGGACACTAACACAGACTCAACAACTTAGTCCTATGTCTCTGTAGACTCAGCGAACCTAGAGCTCTGATACCACTAAATTGTGGCATCCAACTTATAAAACACAAGATTAACTAAGCGGAAGCGAATCATTTGTAGCGGAATTACTGAAAATCACTAAAAATTAAAACTTTTTGCAAAGAGATCCATTCACAGGAAAACTCTTTCATTCAAAACCAAAGTATATCATTTACATTCTGATTTCAAAGTACATGTCTTGCACTATCTACTGACTCCGAGGACCTGAGAGTACAGAGACGACACATAGGACTTTCTAACTATACAACACTTGGAAGCCAGTGCCTCCACCTGAGTTATCACAACTGTCCCTGCTGTTGTTTTCCTTTTTCTGCAAAAGAGTCTCTGGTTCTTTGTCCGCGTCCACCTAAAAATGTTGGATCCCACGGGGATGAGACAATTGTAAATTGCCCCAGCGGGAGATAGAACTCTCCGCCAAAACATTGTTATTGCAGTTTAATGGAAATAAACTGAACAGTGGAATCATATGTAATCAACAGCAGATAACTCAATATCTATGCAATTTAGAGCAACATTCTTATGCAAGTATATCAGCTATAACTTGATTAAGCAGCATGTCTCTATTCAATAAAGAATTGAATAACACAGATAACATTTATGCATCTAGATCATGCTAAGCAGGATAACATCAATCGGTGATTCTCGTATTTCAAACTTATGCAAATATGCTACTCGGCTGATTACTTTTATACAAACATAACTTAAGCTCTGAGGAGATGAGGTATACCCCTCATACTCCAACCGATCACTTTTAGGAGTCGAAATCGGTACCATACAAGGTCTAGGAAAGAGCCGGATTCCCATGACCTCACTACCTCCCGGTCAGTGCGAGAGAACCTGCAGGACATCTCGTGTCTCTGCTAAAATAGCCTGCCAGGGTATAGTGGCATCTAGCTATAGAGTTATAGCCCGCAGCATATACTCTCTTCAGGGTTATGGCCCGTAGCCAATGCCTGGTATTTCATTGTGGAGTCATGGCCCGTAGCCATACTCATACTGGGGTATGGTCCGTAACCAATCCCGTACATAGGGTATGGCCCGTAGCCAATCCTATGGGGCATAAGGATATGTTTGCCCATTACCCCCACATATTCAAAAATATGTGATCCGGGTTTTTGCTGCAGAGCAACCCGTTTCACCATCACCTATTCCTGACGATGATGGATCTATGGTCAGAGCACTACATGAATAGATTTCACTTGATTAATTAAGTACATTGTCATGTTCTTTTAGCATCAATCAAGTTCTCAAACATATTTTATTCATACAAATGATATAAAGGAACATGTACTATTTCCACCAATCTCTTTCTCAGTCCTTATAGGACATTGGGATCTCAGTCCCTCATTTCAATACTGGGATTTCTCATCCCTCAACCACATCATTATCATGCTTATCAAATCTGGGTATATAAAACCCTTAGTTCAACACTGAACATTGTTACCACTTGATAGGTAACTATTACCTCTGGGCCCTCAGTCCAAGGTATTCATGATTCTTGTTACACAAGTATCCCACATGGCTCTCAAAGCCTATTAAATGTTTTGTCACCTTTCACTAGGCAACAACAACTTATTCACATGACTCACAAGGCCATTGACATCTTGTCACCTCTCACTAGGTAACAACTTAAAACAAAGGCTTACAAGCCCATACTAATCTTGTTACTTCTTTCTAAGTAACAAAAACATAATGGCACATATGGCCAATCAACTCTTATCAAATGAACATCATAGCTCATATCTGGCTATGATCATCACCTCATGAGTCTTGCATGATTGTCACACATGATAATAGACTTATCAAGTTCACAACACATCATGCAATACAGGGTAACTCCTCTATTCCCTTACCAGGGTTAGGGTTTGCCATCAATTAGGGCTTTTCATCCTTTTACCCAAAGTTAGGGTTAGGATATTCCTTTCTTATCAATTAGGGTTTCATATTTGTATTATCATTCCAACCCTAACTTATTGCTACACTCCTCTGGGAGCATTTATTGATATCATAAGTATTCATTCATACTTATTACATTCATCATGTATCATTAAATGATTATCATCACAAGGTATGAATTCTATTCTTTCATTAGGGATTAGGGTTCCACATACCATCTCCCTTCTTTAGAATAAAGATTGCATATAGCATCACCCTTCATTAGGGATTTCATATCACATTGCCCATAATTAGGGTTTACTAATCATTCCCAATTAGGGTTTCTCATGTAATCACCCTCAATTAGGATTTCACATGGATACACCCTCAATTAGGGTTTCACATGGATTCACCCTCAGTTAGGGTTTCACATGGATACATCCTCAACTAGGGTTTCACTTGGATACACCCTCAACTAGGATTTACTATTCATCCTAATTAGTGATTTCATATGTAGACAACCTCTTATTAGGTTATACATGGAATCAACCTCAATTAGGGTTTACATCATGTATTGGAATCCATGCATTTGTTATGCATTATTGATTAGTACCATTAATGGTATCTCCCACCTAATCACATTAGGTTTTCAAAAAGGTTTGATCCATTGGACCTTCAATAACATGAGGTATCCAATTGAATTAGGGTTTCCAATGTTGATTCCTTCAATCATTGGATTCATGGAACCAATCATCAATTGGACCTACCCTCATACTTCAATTGAGTTTAATAGGTCAACATTCAACTAATTTAACCCTCAATTGACCCTCAATTGATCATCAATTAGAGTTTGATTCAATTGAATTAGGGCTTGGAATCGATGATTCTTCAACACTAATCAATGCAGAACTAGTTGCATTGAAACCATTGAACCATCATTCAAATTGGATATGACATGACCCCAAACGGTCTTGAGGTCGTTTGGATGACCTCCAAACGGTCTTGAGACCGTTTGGATGAGCTCCAAACGGTCTTGAACCCGTTTGGCTCATCCAACCCTTGGACTTTAGTGAAAAATCATCATGGATTGGTCTATCGAGTTGATCAACAAATCAGCACTACATTGCAATATGATTAGTACCTTTGGACCTTCAATTGGTCAACTATACTTGACCCCAGACCTCCAAACGGTCTTGGGATGATCCCCAAATGGTCTTGAACCCGTTTGGATGATCCCCAAACGGGTTTGAACCCGTTTGGGCTAATCAACCACAAATCTCTAATTAACTCATTGGAATTTCAGCACTGTTTTCAATTAGGGTTTGCCTAATTGAATAGCCTTCAACTCACGATTCCTTGGGAGTTAACCCATCAAATTTGGTGAGTCATTAGCCAACATAATTAGGATCAATAATCCCAAACGGTCAACGCTTGGTCAACGCACTCAAACGGGTGTGAACCCGTTTTCCCAAGCAGGTCAAGTTAATCAGGTTGAAAATCAGCACTTAATCCAATTAGGTTTTCCTAATTGATTAGCCTTCAACCTATGATTCCTTTTGAGTTAACCCCTCAAATTTGGAGGGTCATTAACCAACATAATTATGAACAAGAGTCTCAAACGGTCAACGCTTGGTCAACTTACTCAAACGGGTGTGAACCCGTTTGCCCAAACAAGTCAAGTTAATCAGGTTGAAAATCAGCACTTAATCCAATTAGGTTTTCCTAATTGATTAGCCTTCAACCTATGATTCCTTTTGAGTTAACCCCTCAAATTTGGAGGGTCATTAACCAACATAATTATGAACAGGAGTCTCAAACGGTCAACGCTTGGTCAACTTACTCAAACGGGTGTGAACCCGTTTGCCCAAGCAGGTCAAGTTAATCAAGTTGGAAATCAGCACTTAATCCAATTAGGTTTTCCTAATTGATTAGCCTTCAACCTATGATTCCTTTTGAGTTAACCCCTCAAATTTGGAGGGTCATTAACCAACATAATTATGAACAGGAATCTAAAACGGTCAACGCTTGGTCAACTTACTCAAACGGGTGTGAACCCGTTTGCCCAAGCAGGTCAAGTTAATCAGGTTGGAAATCAGCACTTAATCCAATTAGGTTTTCCTAATTGATTAGCCTTCAACCTATGATTCCTTTTGAGTTAACCCCTCAAATTTGGAGGGTCATTAACCAACATAATTATGAACAGGAATCTCAAACGGTCAACGCTTGGTCAACTTACTCAAACGGGTGTGAACCCGTTTGCCCAAGCAGGTCAAGTTAATCAGGTTGAAAATCAACACTTAATTCAATTCGATTTGTCTAATTGATTGGCCTTCAACCTATGATTCCTTTGGAGTTAACCCCTCAAATTTGGAGGGTCATTAGCCTACATAATTAGGAACGAGATTCTCAAACAGTCAACGCTTGGTCAACTCCTTCAAACGGGTTTGAACCCGTTTGCCACCAAACGGTTTGCAACCCGTTTGGTCACCAAACGGTTTTGGTGAACCCGTTTGGTCCCAACCAATGAGATCGTTTGCTCCCAAGATATTTGGTGAGGTGCTTGCTTATGATGATGTCATCATCATCTTCCTTCGTGCACCCAAGAACAGCAACCGTTCTTGATGGAAATTGCAGCAAAGAATCAAATATGTATCAAATTGAAGAAAACAATCAACAAAGCATAGATGATTGATGCAATAGCAATGATTAAGGGTTTGAGTTATAAAACCCGCCTCCAATTGAGCTCCAAGCTCACGCCATTAATGGTGGATGAAGCTCTAGCAACTCCCCCTAGGCTCGTCCTCAAGCTTTTGATTGCAAAAGTTGGCTAGGGTTGAAGAGGAGATCGAAATAAGAAGGAATCCATGATTTATTTTCGATTTCCACCATGAAATCATGAAGAATGAGGGTCAAGAAGCTTACCAACAGGTTGGGGCTCGTCCTCCTGTTGCTCCTAAGTCCCCTTGAGCTCACCCAAAGCAAAGGAAGAAGAAAGGGACGAAAAAGCCTTTCAATTCATTTGGAAAAGGCACTTTTATAAGGAAATTGATGAGAGAGAAAATGCCTTATAAAAATCCAATTAATCCAAAAATATGGTCGCCTCTTCCCCCTCAAATCCCTTAAGGACGAGGCACCTTCCTTTGCCTTTAATTCTCCTTCATTATCCTCAATTTAAAGAAAAGCAAATTAAGCACCTTAATGCTTATTATATTAATATTCCATATGTGAGTGGAAATTACTTTTCTTTATAATAAGGTGAGTGGAATTTCACCTACTTAAGATATTTTCATTCCTTATCTTGGCAAAGGAACGTCCATCCTTATTCAAAATCAACCCAAAACATTTTGGTTGAAAGCCCTTCAATTATTTTTATTCATTTTTGCCCTAAATCAAATTAGGGTTTCAATTAGGCATTATTCTTGATTATTTTAATGTCAAGATTCTCTCTCCTCCAACTTAATTCAAATGAGATGCCCCTCTCATTTTCTTTGCTCTAAATGATGCCAAGAAACATTAGGGACCTTGTTGAAGTGGTAATTTGCATATTGAACCCTAGATTTTGGGTAAATTGCACTTTACTCCAAAACTAGGTTTTAATGCACAACATTGTCCAACAAGCTCTATCTTGGTGTCCAGGCTTTGGAAAACCATACCACTACCTCATATTCATCCTTATAATGTCTCAACATCAGAGGAACACCTTATCATGCAACATTTGCAAGTTAATCCCTCAACTTGGGTAATTTGCACTTTAGTCCAAAATAAGAAATCATTGCTTCAACATTGTTCAAACAGGACCAAAATTGAAACATAGGTTCCTCTTGAGCCCTAATAACTTTTCAAAAGAAAAGATTAAACATATAATCATTTTTCTTAATCAAAACACCTAGGGTTAAAGCATAACCCAGGTCAGGGATGTTACAAATTATAAACCCCTAACAAGGATTTCGTCCCCGAAATCCCAGATAAAGGGAACAGATATTATTCATTCATCATATCATCATGTCTCTTCATAACACCTCATTGTTATGGAGACATCATAGAACTTTGATCAGCACAAAGTTCCTTCACACAATATTCTCATAGAGTCAAATGAGAACTTATCTTAAAGACATATTTAGTTGTTATGTTTATGCAAAGCATAAACCCCTAACATATGATGTTCATATCATTTTATATCATCAGACTAATTTCATAGTTGACCATTCCAGGTAGTCAACCTAAACCATCTGATAATTCTGAGATACCAGAATCTTTCACTTTGGTATCTATCACATGTGTTGGAAATACATCATATTCTCATCTTTCTTTTATCATACTTACAACTTTTATTGAATAGGGATCACCTCCCCTGTTCTCTTTCTCATCATATGAGGGTCATACTTTTACTTCCTCATATACACATACTAATCTAAATTCATATCAGATCCCTCTTTCTTGTACTTAAGGTATGATACATTTATTCATTTCATATTTCTTATTTCATGATACTCATTAGATCGTATCAGAATGATTGCTTGATCAGGGCAATCAAAAAGATATCAATCTAAGAGTTTCCATACTCACTCTATCATCAGTAGTGGTCTACCTGATCAGGGTTTACAAGTACTGAGATCAAGTAGTATGCACTTCCATGCTATCATAATTCTTGCTTTTCATATTACCATAACATAAGATTTAACATCCCTGGATTTTATCCAGGCATCTCTTCTATACCTCTTCCTCTTTCATAGAGGTGAGATCAATATAGAGCATTTAAAAGAGTACTGAACAGAATTCAAATTCTAGTTCTCATCATTTCTTCCCTATATAATAACCAATAGGGAAAACAAAATCAACAATCCTCCTTTTTATAACAAAAAGGGGTTTAGTGTACTCAACATGTACACATTTATAACATACCTTGTACTCATATCAGGTAAAAGGTTAACATCTTTACCTTTACTTAATGGCTACTGCCCTGGCACATTAAGCATTTCTTGTACTATTAGTACCAAAAACCTTGGCTTTTTAGAATCATTAGGCAAATGTCTCTAAAATTATAGAGATCATCACCTACTTTTCAGCTTATTGCCCCTTCTTGGGCACTGCCATCACAGATTTATTATCTGTTTAAACTCATGGCAGAGTCTACTTTCTTGCCATAAGTTAATCTTTTCCACATTTTCCCTTGTTCCAACATGACTAAGTCATTCAGGAACTCTTTTAAAGCTCAAGCTTTCTGTATTAAGGACTGATAACCTAGGTTGTAAGGCTAGTATCCAGTCCACTATATACATTAATGTTGCCCTAATCTGCCCAACAAGAACATGATCATAGGATTCTCTATCCAGATCAGGTCTTAATGGGGATTCTCAGGCACTCATTCTATTCTTGCATGATCCCTTGCACCTCTTCTTGGTGCAACATCATTGCCCTTAGCAATGTATTCCTTGTGCTCTCCAGTCATTTTAAAACTTTACCCTTTCTCTGCACAAATAGAAATCATTATAGGGTATACTGGAGGACACTAACACAGACTCAACAACTTAGTCCTATGTCTCTGTAGACTCAGCGAACCTAGAGCTCTGATACCACTAAATTGTGGCATCCAACTTATAAAACACAAGATTAACTAAGCGGAAGCGAATCATTTGTAGCGGAATTACTGAAAATCACTAAAAATTAAAACTTTTTGCAAAGAGATCCATTCACAGGAAAACTCTTTCATTCAAAACCAAAGTATATCATTTACATTCTGATTTCAAAGTACATGTCTTGCACTATCTACTGACTCCGAGGACCTGAGAGTACAGAGACGACACATAGGACTTTCTAACTATACAACACTTGGCAGCCAGTGCCTCCACCTGAGTTATCACAACTGTCCCTGCTGTTGTTTTCCTTTTTCTGCAAAAGAGTCTCTGGTTCTTTGTCCGCGTCCACCTAAAAATGTTGGATCCCACGGGGGTGAGACAATTGTAAATTGCCCCAGCGGGAGATAGAACTCTCCGCCAAAACATTGTTATTGCAGTTTAATGGAAATAAACTGAACAGTGGAATCATATGTAATCAACAGCAGATAACTCAATATCTATGCAATTTAGAGCAACATTCTTATGCAAGTATATCAGCTATAACTTGATTAAGCAGCATGTCTCTATTCAATAAAGAATTGAATAACACAGATAACATTTATGCATCTAGATCATGCTAAGCAGGATAACATCAATCGGTGATTCTCGTATTTCAAACTTATGCAAATATGCTACTCGGCTGATTATTTTTTTACAAACATAACTTAAGCTCTGAGGAGATGAGGTATACCCCTCATACTCCAACCGGTCACTTTTAGGAGTCGAAATCGGTACCATACAAGGTCTAGGAAAGAGTCGGATTCCCATGACCTCACTACCTCCCGGTCAGTGCGAGAGAACCTGCAGGACATCTCGTGTCTCTGCTAAAATAGCCTGCCAGGGTATAGTGGCATCTAGCTATAGAGTTATAGCCCGCAGCATATACTCTCTTCAGGGTTATGGCCCGTAGCCAATGCCTGGTATTTCATTGTGGAGTCATGGCCCGTAGCCATACTCATACTGGGGTATGGTCCGTAACCAATCCCGTACATAGGGTATGGCCCGTAGCCAATCCTATGGGGCATAAGGATATGTTTGCCCATTACCCCCACATATTCAAAAATATGTGATCCGGGTTTTTGCTGCAGAGCAACCCGTTTCACCATCACCTATTCCTGACGATGATGGATCTATGGTCAGAGCACTACATGAATAGATTTCACTTGATTAATTAAGTACATTGTCATGTTCTTTTAGCATCAATCAAGTTCTCAAACATATTTTATTCATACAAATGATATAAAGGAACATGTACTATTTCCACCAATCTCTTTCTCAGTCCTTATAGGACATTGGGATCTCAGTCCCTCATTTCAATACTGGGATTTCTCATCCCTCAACCACATCATTATCATGCTTATCAAATCTGGGTATATAAAACCCTTAGTTCAACACTGAACATTGTTACCACTTGATAGGTAACCATTACCTCTGGGCCCTCAGTCCAAGGTATTCATGATTCTTGTTACACAAGTATCCCACATGGCTCTCAAAGCCTATTAAATGTTTTGTCACCTTTCACTAGGCAACAACAACTTATTCACATGACTGACAAGGCCATTGACATCTTGTCACCTCTCACTAGGTAACAACTTAAAACAAAGGCTTACAAGCCCATACTAATCTTGTTACTTCTTTCTAAGTAACAAAAACATAATGGCACATATGGCCAATCAACTCTTATCAAATGAACATCATAGCTCATATCTGGCTATGATCATCACCTCATGAGTCTTGCATGATTGTCACACATGATAATAGACTTATCAAGTTCACAACACATCATGCAATACAGGGTAACTCCTCTATTCCCTTACCAGGGTTAGGGTTTGCCATCAATTAGGGCTTTTCATCCTTTTACCCAAAGTTAGGGTTAGGATATTCCTTTCTTATCAATTAGGGTTTCATATTTGTATTATCATTCCAACCCTAACTTATTGCTACACTCCTCTGGGAGCATTTATTGATATCATAAGTATTCATTCATACTTATTACATTCATCATGTATCATTAAATGATTATCATCACAAGGTATGAATTCTATTCTTTCATTAGGGATTAGGGTTCCACATACCATCTCTCTTCTTTAGAATAAAGATTGCATATAGCATCACCCTTCATTAGGGATTTCATATCACATTGCCCATAATTAGGGTTTACTAATCATTCCCAATTAGGGTTTCTCATGTAATCACCCTCAATTAGGATTTCACATGGATACACCCTCAATTAGGGTTTCACATGGATTCACCCTCAGTTAGGGTTTCACATGGATACATCCTCAACTAGGGTTTCACTTGGATACACCCTCAACTAGGGTTTACTATTCATCCTAATTAGTGATTTCATATGTAGACAACCTCTTATTAGGTTATACATGGAATCAACCTCAATTAGGGTTTACATCATGTATTGGAATCCATGCATTTGTTATGCATTATTGATTAGTACCATTAAAGGTATCTCCCACCTAATCACATTAGGTTTTCAAAAAGGTTTGATCCATTGGACCTTCAATAACATGATGTATCCAATTGAATTAGGGTTTCCAATGTTGATTCCTTCAATCATTGGATTCATGGAACCAATCATCAATTGGACCTACCCTCATACTTCAATTGAGTTTAATAGGTCAACATTCAACTGATTTAACCCTCAATTGACCCTCAATTGATCATCAATTAGAGTTTGATTCAATTGAATTAGGGCTTGGAATCGATGATTCTTCAACACTAATCAATGCAGAACTAGTTGCATTGAAACCATTGAACCATCATTCAAATTGGATATGACCTGACCCCAAACGGTCTTGAGGTCGTTTGGATGACCTCCAAACGGTCTTGAGACCGTTTGGATGAGCTCCAAACGGTCTTGAACCCGTTTGGCTCATCCAACCCTTGGACTTTAGTGAAAAATCATCATGGATTGGTCCATCGAGTTGATCAACAAATCAGCACTACATTGCAATATGATTAGTACCTTTGGACCTTCAATTGGTCAACTATACTTGACCCCAGACCTCCAAACGGTCTTGGGATGATCCCCAAATGGTCTTGAACCCGTTTGGATGATCCCCAAACGGGTTTGAACCCGTTTGGGCTAATCAACCACAAATCTCTAATTAACTCATTGGAATTTCAGCACTGTTTTCAATTAGGGTTTGCCTAATTGAATAGCCTTCAACTCACGATTCCTTGGGAGTTAACCCATCAAATTTGGTGAGTCATTAGCCAACATAATTAGGATCAATAATCCCAAACGGTCAACGCTTGGTCAACGCACTCAAACGGGTGTGAACCCGTTTTCCCAAGCAGGTCAAGTTAATCAGGTTGAAAATCAGCACTTAATCCAATTAGGTTTTCCTAATTGATTAGCCTTCCACCTATGATTCCTTTTGAGTTAACCCCTCAAATTTGGAGGGTCATTAACCAACATAATTATGAACAGGAGTCTCAAACGGTCAACGGTTGGTCAACTTACTCAAACGGGTGTGAACCCGTTTGCCCAAACAAGTCAAGTTAATCAGGTTGAAAATCAGCACTTAATCCAATTAGGTTTTCCTAATTGATTAGCCTTCAACCTATGATTCCTTTTGAGTTAACCCCTCAAATTTGGAGGGTCATTAACCAACATAATTATGAACAGGAGTCTCAAACGGTCAACGCTTGGTCAACTTACTCAAACGGGTGTGAACCCGTTTGCCCAAGCAGGTCAAGTTAATCAGGTTGGAAATCAGCACTTAATCCAATTAGGTTTTCCTAATTGATTAGCCTTCAACCTATGATTCCTTTTGAGTTAACCCCTCAAATTTGGAGGGTCATTAACCAACATAATTATGAACAGGAATCTAAAACGGTCAACGCTTGGTCAACTTACTCAAACGGGTGTGAACCCGTTTGCCCAAGCAGGTCAAGTTAATCAGGTTGGAAATCAGCACTTAATCCAATTAGGTTTTCCTAATTGATTAGCCTTCAACCTATGATTCCTTTTGAGTTAACCCCTCAAATTTGGAGGGTCATTAACCAACATAATTATGAACAGGAATCTCAAACGGTCAACGCTTGGTCAACTTACTCAAACGGGTGTGAACCCGTTTGCCCAAGCAGGTCAAGTTAATCAGGTTGAAAATCAACACTTAATTCAATTCGATTTGTCTAATTGATTGGCCTTCAACCTATGATTCCTTTGGAGTTAACCCCTCAAATTTGGAGGGTCATTAGCCTACATAATTAGGAACGAGATTCTCAAACAGTCAACGCTTGGTCAACTCCTTCAAACGGGTTTGAACCCGTTTGCCACCAAACGGTTTGCAACCTGTTTGGTCACCAAACGGTTTTGGTGAACCCGTTTGGTCCCAACCAATGAGATCGTTTGCTCCCAAGATATTTGGTGAGGTGCTTGCTTATGATGATGTCATCATCATCTTCCTTCGTGCACCCAAGAACAGCAACCGTTTTTGATGGAAATTGCAGCAAAGAATCAAATATGTATCAAATTGAAGAAAACAATCAACAAAGCATAGATGATTGATGCAATAGCAATGATTAAGGGTTTGAGTTATAAAACCCGCCTCCAATTGAGCTCCAAAGCTCCAAGCTCACGCCATTAATGGTGGATGAAGCTCTAGCAACTCCCCCTAGGCTCGTCCTCAAGCTTTTGATTGCAAAAGTTGGCTAGGGTTGAAGAGGAGATCGAAATAAGAAGGAATCCATGATTTATTTTCGATTTCCACCATGAAATCATGAAGAATGAGGGTCAAGAAGCTTACCAACAGGTTGGGGCTCGTCCTCCTGTTGCTCCTAAGTCCCCTTGAGCTCACCCAAAGCAAAGGAAGAAGAAAGGGCCGAAAAAGCCTTTCAATTCATTTGGAAAAGGCACTTTTATAAGGAAATTGATGAGAGAGAAAATGCCTTATAAAAATCCAATTAATCCAAAAATATGGCCGCCTCTTCCCCCTCAAATCCCTTAAGGACGAGGCACCTTCCTTTGCCTTTAATTCTCCTTCATTATCCTCAATTTAAAGAAAAGCAAATTAAGCACCTTAATGCTTATTATATTAATATTCCATATGTGAGTGGAAATTACTTTTCTTTATAATAAGGTGAGTGGAATTTCACCTACTTAAGATATTTTCATTCCTTATCTTGGCAAAGGAACGTCCATCCTTATTCAAAATCAACCCAAAACATTTTGGTTGAAAGCCCTTCAATTATTTTTATTCATTTTTGCCCTAAATCAAATTAGGGTTTCAATTAGGCATTATTCTTGATTATTTTAATGTCAAGATTCTCTCTCCTCCAACTTAATTCAAATGAGATGCCCCTCTCATTTTCTTTGCTCTAAATGATGCCAAGAAACATTAGGGACCTTGTTGAAGTGGTAATTTGCATATTGAACCCTAGATTTTGGGTAAATTGCACTTTACTCCAAAACTAGGTTTTAATGCACAACATTGTCCAACAAGCTCTATCTTGGTGTCCAGGCTTTGGAAAACCATACCACTACCTCATATTCATCCTTATAATGTCTCAACATCAGAGGAACACCTTATCATGCAACATTTGCAAGTTAATCCCTCAACTTGGGTAATTTGTACTTTAGTCCAAAATAAGAAATCATTGCTTCAACATTGTTCAAACAGGACCAAAATTGAAACATAGGTTCCTCTTGAGCCCTAATAACTTTTCAAAAGAAAAGATTAAACATATAATCATTTTTCTTAATCAAAACACCTAGGGTTAAAGCATAACCCAGGTCAGGGATGTTACAGTTTTTATGAACATTCCCCAGTCTAATACAAACATTTTATAGTTATATGTCTAGTATAGTTATATATCTAGCTATATACATACGTATGGTTGATCTCCCCATATATATACATACATATATATTCTATTGTATAACAAAATAACCAATTACATTTCTATATATTACCATTAACAATAATGTCAAAAACAAGAAAAGATTTATTGTAAAGAATGTAACAGAGTTATCAACAAGTAAATATATATTTATTGTCATACATAGCTACAAGTATTAAGCAATGTATACTATCCTTCATAGCATAGCTACTGAATACAATCTAAATTGAAGGTGCAAAATAAGAAAAGCCAAAAGATGTGTATTAAGAGTATTAGATCCAGGTAAAAAAATAGTATTAGATCCAATTAAAAGTGATATTTGGCACATAAAATAGGCAACACTATTAATTTTGAACATTAGTGTAGCCATATTAAACATTAAGATAAGTGAATATACAACCAGACCCACAAAACTGGGTATTGTAGCATTATAAATAAAGCGGCCTCGCCTAAGCGCAGCCCTAGGACGCCTTGCCGCTTAGGCGAGCGCTTTAACAAGTATGGTTATGCTTCTCGTTTTTACTGTTATATGTGTTAGTTGCTCGTTTATTCCTCTCTAGAAACTATAGCACTACATCATTTAGCAGGGGAACTGATAAATCCAAGAGGCGGCTAAGCAAAACTGTGACTTATAACAAAATTTCTTAAAGTAAATTTTTGCAAAATTGATTTGACGGAAACGAGAATATGTACAAGCAAAATTTTGAAAATTTGGGTTAAATTTTTGAAAATTTGGGATAAAATTGTACCTCTTACGCCCGTTTATGACTCCTCCCCCAAACTTATTATTCAGCACGACCCAAGGTGTCAAAATTGGAGTTAGATGTATAAACGGGCTTTCTTTATTTCTGCTAATTGATTTTGGTGGCCCACTTTGACTCGAGGAGCATGCTGGCGTACACTCCGTGTAGTGGGTGGTATTTCTCATATTGCATACCCTCCACCTTCGTATTCATCGTAGCTAGGGCCATCATCTAGGCTAGACAATAGAAGCGCAGTCGTTTGATAGAGGCACCTGTTGAGGGCTTCTGTGGCAGAACTGCATCTTCTTGAAGTTTTTGCCTTCTTTATGCTTGTACCCTTTTTCATGACTCTTAAGCATTCCGACAATTGCATCGGTGCATGTGACTGCCTTTTCTTCTGTAGGTGTCTTTGCAGTAGACATGTTTGTTCTTTTATTGAGTGCAAAGGCTACATCTGAGCTGTTGTAGAGTACTGCAGTCCTTGTTATAACACTGACTACTAACAAAGTCCAATGACTATCATGTAGAATAGGCAGGAATATGTAATCTCGAAGAGATGTCGCCAGGCGTTGTTGCAGGCGTTCTTTTTCACCCGACCTTTTATCTTTTAGGATGTCATCTACCAGGAGGAAGTAGGCCATGTGCACGTTTGGCATGTTGTCATTCAGCAGTGCTTGATAAGAGGTACCCTCCTGTTTTCAATGTATCTCGGAGGTCGTCCTTTAGTACGCAGATGCCATCCCTTTAAAAGATTGCCTCTGTCGTGATGTCATCTTCCTTCAAGGATTTCATTATTAGATGTAGGGATTCTAGTGGCAAGCTCTCGCAGGTCTACCTGTCGAAATCCTTCAAGGTTGGCACTATTTCTCCTGCCGGCCCATCTGGCTTAATTTCCGACATATCCTCTTCCTCTATCTCTCCTTCTGCCTGGCTCGCTAGATGTTGTTCTTTTTTGTCTTCTGCCACTGGAGGTTGCTCTGACTTGCTTTCAAGTTTTCTTTCTGCCTTGTCAGGTGTGTCGGCTGCCCAACCCTCCTTCCAAGAAGACGCTCTAGCGGACTCTTCAGGATCGATCCACGGGGTTTTAAGTTTCTCTCTCCAAGTTTTCTTTTCAAGGAGAGGTATTTCGCGGTGAAGCCGTTGTGGTACTGCGTCTAAAGGCATCGCCGGGTTGTTAAAGAAGCGGTGATCGTAAATAACCTTCGTTGTATAGACACCACGTAACCCATGTAGATCTTCCGTGCAAAGATCTTCCAGCGGGACTCCCTTATTGATGGCTTCCATTATTCTGAGAACTATGAAGGCACAGTCCCTTGTTCCAGCCTTTTCTTGAGAGACTTTTTTGCAGATAGAAAATTGCTTCCACATCCCTTTATGTCTGTTGTCTGCCATTTGTATAGCTCGTTACAGACGCAGTGGCACCTTTAAGATATCCCTTGCTTCCTTATTTTTGTAGATCAGGGATGTGTTGTCCAATTCAGCTGCGCAGCAGTTGAACACTATTGTCTGTTTCTCGTATAAGTTGACGACAATCATTGCCCAGTGCTTTACAGTCCTTATGGGCAGGACCACGAATTTCGTCTCTTCCCTATTCACTGCACGTTGTAGCTCTATCACATCAGCAACTTTGTCATTTTTATCGAACAGTAGCCCTGCTAGATGCGTGGTGCCGTTGAATACTGGTTGTACTTTGTCGGGATGTAAGAATACTTCAAGCAGAGTTGCACAGAGTACTTTGAACAACTTCTCATGTACTTGTGCTCGTTTCAAAAAAATCCCTCTAAAGTGATCTCTGTTAAGCGACCTGCCCTTGTTGTAACAGAGAATATCAGTTCCGGGAAGGTTGTCGTCTAGTATATCTGCTAGGATATGGACATCTCTGCATGTGATTCTTGATAATGTGGTCGTGTCCATACCCGCCATCTTGCAGGGTAGAGGAGGAGCCACACCTAATGGTACTTCATCGATTGGTGTCCTCTGCTTTCTGACTGGCTCATTTGAGAAGAAAGAGGCGAGCCCACCTTCTTCATCTTCTGAGGTGTCGTCTCCTGCTGTATGCGTTGTTGTGGTTGGTGCTTCTGTGGTTGGAGGCTGAACCCTTGTTTCCATCGGTGTTTGGGTTGATGCCTTGCCTTCATCGTTCATGGACATCTCAACAGTTACGTCTTTTATTGGTTGGTTCGCTTCTGACGATTGCTCTAATTCTGCAGAGTTGAGCGTGGCTAACGTCGTAGTCATTTTTCCCATCATAAAATGAATCATCCTGTTCGTATTGCTCTGGATCTTTGAGAAATTCGATGCAGATATCCATCTCGAACGTCAGGTCGTCCAAGAATTTGTTGAGATCTCTTATTTCTCGTGATGTGAGATCTTCTGTCGCAATGCTTTCGTCTCTGGTGACGACGACTTGTTTAGGGTCTTTAGATGTAGCCTTATCTTCTTCTGTGCAGCTGTTTAAGTCGAACATCCTTGACAACGCATTTGTTTTCTTTGTCTCGTTGTCCTGACGAGTTTCTGACTATGGCGGTGCTTTCTTTGCCTGTGGTTCCGCCCTTGGGGAGGTCTTCACATTGGCACTTTCGTCCTTCGAGGCTGCTCCTGCACTTGTTCCTCCCATGTTATCATCATCTTTGTCTGGGCTCGAGGGGCTTGAGGAAGCATGAGATGTGGAAGGGCTTGTTAGACGCTTTGTCTTCTTTCTCTGCCGCCAATTGTCTATTTCCTGGCGTTCAGCATCCAGTTGTCGGCGTTCTTCATCTAAGCACTAACGTTCATTTTTTAGGTCGTCTAACGCTTCCTCGTACCCCTTCCGCATCAGCTCTTTGTCTGCTCTCATGGCGTCTCGCTCCTTCCTGAGGTCCGCCATTTCCTCAGTTAGAGTCTTTAGAGCTCTCATCATCGCAATCTGGGTGTTGATTACCCCTTGAATGAACTAGGGGAGTGCATCAGTTTTCTCATTTAAACTTTATACCTGCGTAGTTAGTGTACACAAGCTGGAGGTAATGTTTAAATTAAGTTCAGAGGTTTGCTACATGTGTTGCCACATGGCATCAAACTTATTTCCTAATACATCACCGAACGTTTGTGGGCGTTGGTGTTGCTGCTCTGCGGGTGTTGTTGGGGGTGTTGTGGAAGTTATTGGCTCCTTGAGTCGTGGAGTTGGCTTGCTTCTCGTCGGGTCAGCGTGCATTGTTGGAGCAGAAGTGCTCGTCTCTGGTTGCTCAGGCACTTGTAGAATCACTTCTGATATCACGGAGTCGGGTGCAACCTCAGGGTCCTTGCACGCTTGATTGGTTTCTTGCTCGACCTCGAAATGTTGTTTTCTTGTCTTAAGACGCGCTTGGTCGCCTCCTGTTTTATTTCCACTTCAGGTTGGTATCCTTCACTTACCGCCATCTCCGCTGGAACGTGTGGTCAGGGTAGGTTCGGGGCGGTGGGCTTGTCTGACGTTTTTTTTTTCTTTTTTTTCTTATTGCCAGCTTCTTTCTTTCCTCTGACTTCTTCATCTCCATTTCTGGAGTTATCTCGCCAGCAGTTGACGATTGGTCTGCGGCAGTGCGGATGGCCCCCGAGTACAGCTTATCGACGTCTTTTTGGGTGGGAGCAACTTGTGAGCATCATAGTATGCCATCTCTGGGAGTGGCAGAAGTGTCTTTGAGCAGCTTTGTTTGTAAAAAGTGTGTTGCCTTTCTGCGCCAGAATCCCCATGTTGATGAGGGACTTTATGTCAATCTTTGTATGTCCCTTGGTTTTCTTGTACTTCATCAACAAATCTGCGTCCATGAAGTGGTATGCTATTTTAGTAATTTGGCTTCCCATGCAAAACTCCTTCGTTTGTTTTGCCTCCCTCCTACTGCGGCTGATAGCCTTTCAATCAGTATTCTTCCTATGTTCACAGGCTTCTTATTTAGCATTGACCATATTATAAATAGGTCTCCTTTGGTTACACCGCCGGTTTCTGATCTCGTAAAGATAGTGTTGGTTGTTATCTTCTGCACCATTTTGATGAAGTAGGAGGTGATGAGAGTCACATTTGAGTTCTTTGAGTTATGCTCTTGTTCTCCGCTCAGCTTCTTCCACATCCTATAGTTGTTGTATCCGACGGTGTCTTTTTCTCCTGACGCGGCACAGCAGGTTTGTACTTCTTCGGTTGTTCTGGTGAATATTTTGTTGAGCATAGCCTCGATGATCATGTGAGACTTTCCTCCTATTCTCACTTCCAGTTTGAAGTCGTCGTCGCCCTTCTTGCGTTCGCCGTCACTGACAGGGAACTTATCTAACGACGACATGAACTCCGTTGTCAACTGCGTTAGGGAGGGGCTTCTGAGGTAGACAGGGTGCACAAATTTGCAACTTCTAGGAAGTTGATCACCCTGTTGTAGATCCCCATCTTTTTGAAGTCATCGACGTCCAAGTATCTCGTCGGCTTAAACCCCTTTGTTTGTAGTATCCAATCAAACTGTGACTAGTGTGTTTGATCTCTAGGCACGAGTGTTGGCCTCTGTTGGTCGAGGGTCATATGTTCTTTCTCTTCGACCTCTTCAGAGGTTGCTTCTTTCTCCTACCCCTTTAACTTTTTCGCGGCTGTCACTTTCCTATTTTTGCCGCTTTTCACTTCCTTGGCTTCAGATTTCCTCTTCTCTAGCTTCTTTAGATCGGTCTCAGGAGGCTGGTACTCAGAAGTTTCCGTTGTGATGTCTCCGGGGACTCCTCGGACTCTTTTGGCGTCTTATAGGCCAGAATATAGTCATACTTTTTCTTCATTAGCTGTAATTGAAGCCTTTTCGTTGGGGAGAGGTTCAGATTATCCCTCAATGTGTTGGTTATCTTCTCTAAGATTTCCTCTACTCCCTTCAATGAGGTTGCCTTCTTCATCAACGTGTCTTCAGTCGAAATCGACATTCTGAGAGTTTCAACATTAATTTTGTTGTTAGCATACTTGTATTTTATATTTTATTTAAAGCATTAGCATTTAATTCATCATCATTTTTTTATTTGTTTGTAAAGCTCAAAGTGTCGCGACCGTGGCTTAGACAGAAAGCGGTACCGCGGTCGAGGAAGGTGTCGCGATCGCGGCATCACAGAACCAAAGTATTTAGCAAGCAAAAGGCATGCCGCGACCGCGGTCCAAAACCTTCCATGTCCGTGACGGGTGATTAGTAAGCAAAAGCCATGGCGCGACCGCGGCAGAGAAACACCGCGACCTCGGTAGGCGCCGCGATCGCGGTCGTTGTTCGACCGCGTTGAACGAGCTTCACGCAAAGGAGAGTCGCGACCACGGCCAAAGATATGGTGTCGCGACCGCGGCTAGGAAGGTACATGTTCGATCAAAACCACGGCGGTCGCGGTGGGGTTCCCGCTCGAGGGTTGATTGACCAAAGGCTAAACCACCGAGATAACGCGAGTAGAAGCGTCGCATTAAGCCCAAAACCTAGGTTGAAAAACTCCGGAGAATTCGTGAGTATGTGGGAAAGCGTCGGTGAACTCCATAAATCAGAGAAGGTAGGGTCGTGGCGGTCGTCGCGGTATTAAACAAGCCGAAGGGATCTTGTATGCTCGAAAGAGGCGATGAAACTTAGGAAAATTGAGTCGGGGCGACGGTGATTAAGAGAAGGCGTTTAAGAAATACCTCGGTTAGATTAATGACTCGAAACAACGGTTAAAGAGGCAGCAGCGGGGGAGTGCTATTGCGGCGAGGGTGCGAATCCGTCGACGAGGGTCCGAATCTAGCTCGCTCGTTGTCTCGTGCACTCGCGCCTTGCAGGATCGTTTAATCGTTCGGGAATCACAGAGAGCGAGGGGTGAAAGAAGAATCCCGATGTCAGAGGGTTTTAGTTTATATACCCTTGATCGACCGCGATAGTGGCAGGACAGATCGCCGCGACCGCAAGCGGGTGCTCTCTCACGCTCGCCGCGACCGCGGCTCATGCCACGACCGCGGTGCTTTCAAGACAATGTCAACAAAAAACAACCAACTTAAAATAAGAATTTGTAATTCCCAACAAAACTTTTTGGTAGAAAGAGATTAATATGCATACTACACTTATACACTTACTAGGTACGGAAACCTAAAACTTTAAAAGATGAGAGGTACATAGCTCATAGACTAAAGTAAGAGATAAGGAAAATATGAATTAAAAAAAGCAGTAAAAACTTGGGTTGCCTCCCAAGAAGCGCTTGTTTAAAGTCTTTCGCTTGACTTTCTCTTTCTCTTCATTTTCCTTCAGTTGGTGCTGGTACTTCCTCATTCGTTCCACCTGTTATTGGGTTGGTTTCCCCCAAACTTAATTTCGTCCTTCTTACAAAAGCTTCGTCTTCATAATATCTTTTCACCCTCTGCCCATTCACCTTGAAGGTGTCTGTCTTGTCTCCAGCTATCTCCATCACCCCTGATGGGTATATTTTTACGACAGAAAAAGGGCTTGACCACCTTGTTCTCAGCTTTCCAGAAAATAACCTGATACTTGAGTTGAATAAAAGGACCTTGTCTCCTTCATGAACATCATTGTTCTTCATATGGGCATCATGCCACGCCTTTGTTCTCTACTTGTAAATCTTTGCGTTCTCATAAGCGTGCAGTATCAACTCTTCAAGTTCCTGGAGTTGAAGGAATCTTTTTTGCCCAGCTTTATCGAGGTCCATGTTCAAAAATTTGATGGCCCACAAGGCTTTGTGCTCTAGTTCGACGGGTAGATGACATGACTTCCCATAAATTAACATGTAAGGTGTCGTACCAATAGGTGTCTTATATGTTGTGCGGGAAGCCCAAAGTGCATCGTCAAGTTTCATGGACCAATCCTTCCTCGTACTACTAACAGTTTTCTCTAGTATATGTTTAATCTACATGTTTGATACTTCGACCTGCCCCAACGTTTGGGGGTAATATGGTGTTGCAACCTTATGTTTCACCCCATACTTTCTCAACAGAGCTTCAAACTGCTTTTCACCGAAGTGCGACCCTCCGTCGCTTATAATAGTGTGTGGTACTCCGAACTGTGGAAAGATAGTTTTCTTGAATAGCTTAATAACTGCCTTAGAGTCGCAGGTTTGGGTGGCAACAATCTCAACCCATTTGGAGACGTAGTCGACAGCAACAAGTATATATTGGTTCCTTTTTAATGACGGAAAAGGTCCCATATAATCGATCCCCCATACATCGAAAATTTCGACTTCCACCCAATCTGCCATTGGCATCTCATGCTTTTTGTTGATGTTTCCTGTAAGCTGACATTCCTTGCATGTTTAACAAACGACGCAACATCCTTGAAAATAGCTGGCCAATAAAATCTTGATTGCAAAACTTTTACAGTTGTCCTTTCTCCTCCCTGGTGTTCCCCGTAAGGTGAGGAGTGGCACTCCTTGAGGATTAAGGGTACTTCTTCTTCTGGTATGCATCGACGATATAAGCTGTCAGAGCACCTTTTGAACAACAGCGGGTCATCCCAATAGTAATTTTTCAGCTTTGAGAACAACTTCTTCTGATTATACGTGATCTCTGGTGGAAGTTGTCCACATGCAAGATAATTACAAATGTCTGTGAACCAAGGCAGGCTCTGCTCTTCCGATTGAGCCATCAAAAGAGCTTCATCGGCATAGTTGTCGTTCACTGGCAATTGATTTTCTTCAAAAATTATCCTTGACAGATGGTCTGCGACCACATTTTCTTTTCCCTTTTTATCAATGGTCAAGTGGTCAAATTCTTGCAGTAATAAAGCTCATCACAAAAGTCTCGGTTGTGTCCTTCTGCATGAGATATTTTATAGCTCCATGATCAATGTACACTTTTACCTTTGATCCTACCAGATATGATATGAACTTATCAAAAGCAAACACGATAGCCAGCATCTCTTTTTCAATTGTGATATAGTTTACTTGGGCTCCGTCCAAGGTTCTGCTTGCATAGCAAATCACATGGTGTCTCTTATCTTTCTTTTGTCCAAGGACTACCCCGATGACGAAATTGCTGGCATCGCACATGATTTCGAAATGTAGCTCCCAATCTGGTGCTTGTAGGATTGGTGTTATCGTTAACGCCCTTTTAAGGGTATTGAAGGCATCTAGACATTCACTGGTGAATTTAAACTCAGCATCTTTAATCAGGAGATTCGAAAGGGGTTTGGCGATCTTGGAGAAATCTTTTATGAATCTTCTATAATACCCTACATGCCCAAAGAAACTTCGTACTCCTGTGACAGATTTTTGTGGTGGGAGTTTGGATATGGCTTCGATCTTACTCATGTCCAATTACTTTCTTGGAAACCTTATGACCGAAGACGACACCATCTTGGACCATAAAATGGCATTTCTCCCAGTTTAGGATAAGATGTTTTTCTTTACAGCGCTGCAGCACTAAAGATAGGTTTCTTAAACATGCTTTAAAATCTGTTCCAATGAAGTGGCACCCCAGTGGTAGAAGTGATGATGTAAGACCGAAAGGTCCTGAGTTCAAAACCTAGGCGACGGGATGAATAAATCGCCAATTTTAAAATAAAAAAAATAATAAAGACTTCTACTATGTCTTCCAGAAAGTCTGAAAATATAGATATCATGCAGCGCTGGAAGGCCGTTGGTGCGTTACATAAACTGAACGACATCCTTCTGAAGGCATAAGTTCCATAGATGCAGGTGAAAGTTGTCTTATCCTGATTATCGGGATGAATTGGTACTTGATAGAATCCCAAATACCCGTCCACAAAACAGAAGTAATCATGGTGAACTAGTCTTTCTAGAACTTGGTCTATAAATGGCAGAGGGAAGTGATCCTTTTTGGTAGCAGTATTTAGCTTGTGATAGTCAATGCACATACGCTAGCCTGTTACCGTCCTCGTTGCCACTTCATCTCCGTCCTCTCCTCTTATCATTGTCATTCCACCCTTCTTAGGCACCACATGGATGGGGCTAACCCAGTTGCTGTCACTTATCGGGTAGATGATCCCAACATCTCGCAGCTTTATAACTTCCTTCTTTACAACTTCCTTTAGCATTTGATTTAGCTTCCTCTGTGGTTAAGCTAAAGGCTTAGTTGTTTCTTCGAGACAAATTTTGTGCATGCATAGGGCAGGGTTGAGGCCTGTGATGTCTTCTACAGAATACCCTATAGCCTTTCTATGCAGCCTGAGCTCCTTTAGCAACCTTTCCAGTTGGTCATTCGTTAAGTTGGCATTAACGACTGGATTCCTCTCTTCTTTGTCCAGGAATTCATATTTCAGACCCTCCGGAAGTGGCTTCAATTCTGGCTTTGGTTTTGGTGCTCTCTTCTCCTCATGTGTTTGCTTGAGCGAAGCGTACTTCGCGGTCTCGACTATCTCTTCATCATCGCTGAATTCCTCTTCCGGTTGATTCAGGTAGTCCAAAATCTCTACGACCTCTCGGTCTTCCATTGTAGGGTTTTGACTATTAAAGGCTCGTATGAGGGGATCAACAATTGCCTTGTCCTCTTGAACCTCTTCACAAATTTGAATGTAGTTATCCATGAAGTAGACTGACTCAGAGAGAGAAGGCTCCCTCATGGCGTCTTGTACCCGGAAATCGAGGTGATCATCCCCTATGCCCAAGGTAATGATTCCTTCTGCTACATCTATTAAGGCTCTTCTAGTTGCGAGAAAAGGTCTCCTGAATATTATTGGGCATTTAGTCCTCGACCGTGTCTATCACTACTAAGTCGCATGGTATGAAGAATCGCCCGACCTGTATCGGAACATCTTCAACTATTCCTACAGGTCTTGTAAAGGTGTGGTCAGCCAATTCGATTTTCATGCCTGTCTTCACCATGTCTGTCAGCCCGAGCCTTTGTGCTAGAGTTAAGGGCATTAAACTAATGCTCATTTCCAAATCGGCTAACCCCTTTCTCTCCACCTTGTCTCCGACACATAAGGGTATGTTGAATGCCCCGGGGTCCTTCTTGGCTGGTAACTCAGCTTGAACAAAGGCGCTTGACATTTTCGCCAATTGAACAGTCTCGATATGGCCTCCTATTCTTGTCTTCGTGATCAAGTCCTTAAAGAATTTTGCATATGTCGGCATTTCTTCAATTGCATCGAGAAATGGGACATCCAAATGTAGCTTATTTACGGCTTCCATAAACTTTCTGTATCTCTTCTTTAAATGTGCCTTGATCAGTTTGTAGGGAAAAGGAACTCTTGGGGCATAGGGGTTTCTCTTCGAAAGGACTTCTCCTATAGAATCTGAGTTCTTTTCCTCTCCCTCCTTTTAGTGATTCCCTTCTTCTTTCCCACTTACAGCTGGTTCTTTCCCCTTGGATTCTTCCATTGCTTTCTCATTATCAGATTGTTGATTACTACGGCTTCCTCCTTCTTTGGTGTTGTTAGTGTTAGGATCTTCCAAGATTCTCCCTGATCGGAGAGTGGCCATTTTTGCAGTCTCCGTATTTGATGAAATTTTCCCCGAAGGGTTTTTCATAAAGTTCAGCCAATTGTGCAAGTTGTTGATCAATATGCCTTTGGTGAGTTTGCATGTCCACCATTTGAGTTTGCATTGTAGTTAACACTCCTGAATTTATGATAGCACTTTGAGCAAGTTGGTCGTTTACCAAAGCTTGCCTTTTCGCGAAGTCGAATAGTTGAGCAATCATGTCAGTTTGGTTGTTATCTTTGGCTTGGCTCGGCCCTTGGCCTTGTCGACTCACATTTTTATTCTGACTCTAGTAGCTGCTCTTGTTCATCTGATAGTGATTAGTTCTAGTGAATTGAGTCGGCCCTCCTTTCTTCTCAAATCCTAGAGAAGGTTTAGACGAATTACTCAGTCGATGAGCATTTTCTGCAGCTTCTTTGTTGCCGTAGTTAAATCCAGGATGATCTTGTCGTTTGAAATTAAAATAAGAGACATTCTTTGTTTCTTCTTCACTTTCATTTTCTTCACTCCCCTTTGGCCGTGTATAGATACAGTTGTCAACTTCATGCCCTCCTTCTCTGCATGTAACGCATTTCATGACTTTCTCCGTGTGTTTCTTGCCCTTGCCCCCGGTGTCTTTTAACTGTTTGACATCGGTGGCGATTTTCTGAATCTGGGCTGTAATAGTCTCCAAGGTCTTGACTTCGATTGATGGTCCTTCAGATCATGCCTTCTTAACTGATCCTCGATCGTTTCTGTCATAATCCATGCCTGCTTGTAGTACCGCTATGTTATCGATTATCTTCATGGTTCTGCTTCGTTTCTTACCAAGAAAGTCGCTTCAGGCAGTTGCATTCAACGAAGTTCTTTCGGTGGGAGTTAGCTCATTGTAAAAGGTGGTCACCAGGAATCCCTTACGGTAGTTGTAGTGAGGGCAATCTCTCTGATATTCTTGAAAGAGTTCCCACACCTGGTGAAGGTTCTCTCTCGATTTTTGCGCGAAAAAAGTGATCTTTTGCATATTACAGATAGTTCTCTCAGTAGGATAAAATTTAGTGACAAAGGCATCTGCAAAGGGTCTCCAACCATCTATGGACTGGTGGGGCAAGTTGAGGTACCAGGATAGAGCTTTATCTTCAAGGGAAAAATTGAATCCTTTGCAATATATAACTTCTTGAGGAACTCCCCTCATCTTAATGGTATCGCAGATGTTTTTGAAGGCATCAAGATAATGGTACGGATTTCGCTCCTTGAATTTCCACGGAAGGGTTTGTTCTGGATCATCAAGATTACAGCCGGTTTCAATTCAAAGTTCGTTGCATTGAAGTACGTGATGACAATTGGGCATCTGGATTCGTTGGCTCTAGTTGCGGCCAACTCTCTAAGAGTTTTTCCTTCAACGTCTTCACTCTCATTGTCCCGGTCATTACGTTCACGTTCGTTCTCGTGGTGATTGCGATGGTGCCTTCTACGGCGATGGTGACATTGTTCTTCCTCGCGTCGTTCTTCCTCACGGTGACGACCATCTAAGTGAGGGTCATCTCTATCTTCATTTGTCTCATGCAGTGGTGGGTCATGTTGAACTCTTGCATTCTGATAGTCCCCAATAAGGCTGCCGTCTACACGAGGCGGCATGGTGACTTGAGGTTAAGGTGAAAAATCAAACGGATCTACTTCCCTCCGGGTTCCCTGAATAAAGTGCACAGTTGAGTTAGGAAACTAGACGTGTTAAAACGAACTATTCTACGTAATCGTAGGGTAGCAGATTTAAGGTTTCTGTGCAGTCAAGCTTATCACTAAGCTTGAAGCACGGGAGTATAGTGAGTGGACTCAAGTTCTTAATAGTGTCGTTTTGCCTTGTCCCCGGCAATGGCGCCAAAAAGTTGAACGGCCTCAATTGCACGTCTAAAATGGAGCGGATCCAGAGTAGTCGGACTTTTAAGATTATAACCCGACACTCAAGCCCCCGTAACTATTGTACGGGGTCCGATGTAGTAATTGGGGTTGAACCACAGGAAAAAGGTCGGAAAGTGTTAAGTACTTAGGGTTTCACACTCATACACTTCGAACGAATAGATGGGTTTGAAAAGGTTGTTCCCTGAGGAACGATAGTACTTCGGTCAAAACAAAGAAAGTTAAAGGAAAGAAAATAATAACAAGAGAAAAACGATTACGAAAGGTAGGTTACAAAGATATGGAAGGAAACTTGGATCGGGTTTCACCTACTAAGATCTCTCGCCAACATGCAAAACTCACACCCCTTCGTATACTCCTATCAAGATTACAAGCAGACACAAAAAGGTTTATTCCCTCCTCTCTCAAGATAAGGATAGATCTAGGATCTAAGGTAGCCTCTCTCTCGAGATAACCACCCTACAACCGCAAAACAAACCATATGACCGTAAGTTTTAGCATTCTAACACTTTCATGCATTCATACTACATAACACTAGATAAGGAAGGTACTACTCTTTCGAGATACCAACAATCAAACATCACAAGATGGTAGCTAAGCATACAAGTGAAGCATTAAGAACAAGCGTATGGAGATAATCTTGATAAGAGCATATATATATTCAAAGGGGAGCAAGAATATACATGTTGGGAGAGTCTTAGTAGCTACTCCCAACCCAAGTTAGATGTTTAGCCACACATGTTAACAGGCAGCATGACGACATTACAAAATGATACATACATTAACTACCACGAAGAGGGGGGGGTACAACGTAAAGAAGGTGATAGATCTAGATAGAGAGAGATGGTGATACACCAATATACTCCTTCGAATCTAGATCGGGAATGGGTGATATGGAGGCTTCTCCTTCCTTCGAAGAAGAGGTTGTCAATCTTTTCTCTCCTCCAGCTTCCGCCTTCAGAGATCCCGGAATGATGGATGTGAGTGACTATGGAATTTGGCAGCACTTCGTGGTCTTTGATGATCTGATGATGTGACAAGTCGAGGTGGGTGGCCTATTTATAGGTGTTGCTCACCGACTTAACCATCTGGGCCGCGGTCAAGGTAGGGCATCGGTCGCGACTTGGATGTAAGCCATGGTCGAGGCATGACCTCGGTCGCGGCTTGATCTCGGTCGAAAATCCCATGTGATTGAGGAATGCAGGTCGTAGGCCGCATTCGAGAGGAAGTCTCGATCGCCCTCGGTCGCGGGAGGGCCTCGGTCGCAAGGCGTAGAGATGGTGATGAGGAGCTTCGACCGCGGAAGGGCCCTTAGTGGACGATGTAGCCGCGGCCGAGGTGTTAGTCGCGACCATGTCTTGGTATGACCCTGCAAAGGTGAAAGATGTGTGCAATTGAGATTTTTGGCATAAAGTACTAGAATAAGTAGAAAAAGTCTATAAAAGGTAGCTAGGAAAAGCATAAAACATATGCAAAAAGTGCCTAAAATGAGATGTTATCACTCATGCATGTTGTAATTTACAGTGGCTCTAATCCATTCTGACTGAGTTTGGTGATAATGTTCAGACTCCCAATACTTTGTATTGTGACAACCAGGCCGCATCCACATCAACAATTCATAATTTCATGAGCATGCAACACATATTGAGGTGGATAGCCATTTGTACAGACATGGTTTTTGTGATTGAGTGTGTTGTGGATAATATAGAGTGATGTAGATGGGATTTGTCCATCCTAATATCCTATATTACATGAATGATATCCTAGGGGTCTTGATGGGTGACACTAAGAAATTCATGCCCATGGTCATATTGGTTAACATTGTATTCAACACATATGCCCTTTTATAGTTTACATGGGAATCAAGGAAACATATCGAATGTTGAAGAAACAACACGTTCACGTGTCAAGTTCAAGCTAGATGTTATGAGATAAAGGGATTAAACAAGCATGCTAACAATAGTCATGGAAATCTTTAAGGCCGATATATAACCAATTTTATTATTTGGGTAGCAATGATCAGCTACTAGGTGTCACTAATTGCATGTGAAAGCATAATATGATTATACCTTTTAAAGCTAACACGCATAGAGTAGACTAAAAGATGAGTTAATGGAACCAAGCGATGAACAAATTGGTCTTATATTTGATTGATAACTTAATTGGATTTAAGATAGTTCCACTTGAAATAAACCCTAACTTTATTAGCATTGTGAACCTTCCTATATATAAATATATTGGTGCCCCCCTACATGTCATGACAAGTCATGGATTTTAGAAACTCAAGCTATTATTCGCGAGAAATAAAACGATAAGGAAATGAAGCTAGCTCTTCATAAAATCAGCGCCTCCTTCCACTACCTACATTAAGTTTGTGTCAGTTTATATGCACGTTGTGGAAGCGCATACGCTTTCATAGACGCATTGGAAATCTCCTTCATTGCTTGGGCCATAACTGTCTTCCTTGTTACATATCTTTTGTGATACAACAACACCAATGCACCAAATCGTTGGAATGTCTTCTGCGAAAAACCTATATGATACCTAATCTTCTTTGTAGATAAAGCCCTTTTCATGAATTTTAGAGTGGGGTTTTCCGCAACTTCTTTTTTCTTGATTTTGTTTGTCCTACTTGTGAACCTTCTATATATGGTTGTTTGTGCCTTCTCTTAGATCGTTCGGGTGAATGGAACACTTGTTGTGAAGGCTTAACACCCTTTATATTGGTATCCAATTTTAGGTTTTCCATGGTATGTCCCTTGCATATACTTTCTATGTTGACAATTTACATTATCTTTATTAGGATTTGATTGCAATGTAGAAGACCCCATACCTACATAAGAGCCCCTCTTTAATAAGTATGATGGTTCAATTTTTGTAATCATGTATGTAAGCTGCTTTTTACATATACAAATCCTATATATTGATTTTTGATTTGGTCAAACATTTGTTGGTTGAAGAATATTTGTAATATATAGACCTAGGGGTCTTATAATATGCCATAAATCTCACATAAACTTCAATGCATTCACAGCCTTTTTGCTCAAATTGTAATTGTAACATCATAATAACCTTTTTAATATCTAAAAGAAACCATCAATTAAGTATTACTTCCTTTTATTAGTAATTTTGCGCTGAACAATTTCATAAAACTAATGAAATAAAAAGATAGTTTATTATAGGTACTACATGTATAAAATAACAATTAGGATATTTAAAATAGGTGAAATAAAATAGTTATATGTGGAAATAAATGAATAAAAATATAAAAATCAACATTGCAAGTGTGTTTGCTCTATCGACTATTGTAGCATGGACGAGAATATAAAAATGGTTAAAGCATGTAATAAAAATGTAGATTATGCAATATTTAGTAGTATTGGGAGTTCAGATAGATATTTGAAGAAATTATCATGATGAACATATTGCAATTGATATCTATAAGAATAACATGCATCAAGCATAGACCAAGCAAGTTCTTGTTGATATTTTTGTGACGTGATTGAATGGCATCAAAAAAGACCCATAAGAACAAATACCCATTTGACGACGAAGACAATGACTAGAGGTAGGGTTGAGCTATGTAAGTACTCGTTGCACACATTGTCCATGGGTTAGAATTTTAGCCCTCCCCCTAAGCGTAACGGAAGATGGTCATAATTTGAGCCCTTACAATTCTGGCCCATTGAATGGGTGGGTCATTGTCCTCTAGAGGGTTAACTACAAGGGTGTGGTGACATATGCTCTAATGAAAAGAATATAATAGTGGACGTCCTTTTTGTTTGTGCCATACTTGTATCCCTAAGTGCTTTTTTTGCACACCCCACTAGGAAGCAAATTCTACTTTATGTACAATGTTGCAACACGATCACTATCGTCCATCTCCTTAACTATTATCATTGATGAAAAATGTAAGTATTCTTGTGTGTGGTGATAAAAACATGCTTGTGCATAAGAGTTTTCATGGTGTCCACTCCCTCCTTGAGGTCATGACAAATGAGAAGAGAGAAGAAAAGGGTATAAGATAAGGATAAAGAAAGGAAATAAATATGAAAGAAAAGACTTAAGCAAAAAAGGTTATTGGCACGTCCGACAATCGAGTTTATATTTGAAAGTACATGTCCTCATATTCGACACCCCTAACAAAGAAAGATCCTGGTGCAAAGATCTTAACAGACTAGATCTTATTATCAATTGTAAATCCTTCTTGGGTTGTGGGTTCCTCAAGTATTATAGGGATGTAAATGACATGAACACCAGTAACTAGTTTTAAATATTAATTCTTATATGAATTTTACTAGTAATTATACTCTCGCACAGTGAGAAGGGTTTTCCACCTTAGATCCAGTTTCCTATCTAATCAAGTATACCATTCAACTTGTTGAAGGTCTGGTTCATATTTTATTATTAGAGGCATGCCCCCTCTCTATTTACAATTCGTGTAGCAACAGTCACGGTGTGAAGGTTTCAATGGGCAACATGTATGGTGTTCACTGTTCATTATATGGAAAGACCCTTGGTTGCTCTACCACAGTGTAGACCTCCTATATAGAGTTGTTGGCATCCTGTTACAAAAAAGGTAAACTTTAGCTATATGTCTTATTCTTCCTCATTGTGATCATCTTTCTCTACCACTACTCTTCCCTTAAGCCTTTAATTTTCTACTACATGAAATTTGTATATGTTGTGAGTTTATGATTTATATTTTGTATATGAGCTCGATACATGACACAGAGTAGATGTTATTTCTTTCTCAACTTTTGCTAATAGTGAGCAAAAGTATTGAGGTGCTCTCTTAGGCATGCATAGACAATGGCACACCTAGGGTTGTAGGTACTCTGAGGGGGCAACGAATAAATTGAGGCTTGATTTATTGAACCTTGGGTCTTTCTTAGTGAGTTATTAGTCCATGTATAGCTATTAAATCATCTTCTAAGGCCATAGCGTTCAAGAAAAAGTTGTTTGTTCATGTTGTGCACCTAATACCCTTATTGGGGGTTTTAATGGAACAACACACTTATTATCCATTTTGTAGGGTTGCCATTCTTTGTGCCATAAACATGCTTTCTAAGTTGAGAACTATATTATCGTTCTTAGAGTTTGGTTATAATGTAGAAGATCAATGTATCTCTAGAATAGGGTAAAGATTATTTCTTATTGAGTGAATAAAACGAATACATGACCCTCTCTTTTATAGGACAAGAGAGTAAGACATAGAGTAGAGCTAGGCAATATGGGATAAAAGTACAAGAGGCTTACAAAGACAAAAGCCAAAAATACACTATGTAAGAAACAGCACAGCACAGTAAAATATCTATACTAATACTCCCCCTCAAGCTGGAGCATAGATATCAATCATGCCCAACTTGTCAATCAGAGCAGAGAATCGAGTCTTCGGAAGAATCTTGGTGAAGATATCTGCAACTTGATCAGAAGTATGTGTATAAGGCGTAGATGTTTGACCATATAAGACAGCATCACGTACAAAATGACAGGAAACTTTGATGTACTTAGTACGTTCATGAAAAGTAGAATTACTTGCAATAAAGATTGCAGCCTTGTTGTCACAGTACATAGGAATAGAATTGGAATGAGAGATACCAAAATATTTCAGAAGGTCACGGACCCAGAAAAGTTTACAGGTAGTATGAGCCATGGCTCGATATTCTACTTCAGCACTAGAATGAGCAACAACTGTTTGTTTCTTGCTGCGCCAGGTGACCAAGTTACCACCTACAAACGTACAGTAACCAAAAGTAGATCGGCGATCTATTTTGCTCCCAGCGTAGTCAAAGTCAGAATACCCACGAAGATTACAGTGGCCATGTTTCTTATACAGAAGACCTTTCCCAGGAGAACTTTTTAAATATTTTAAAATATGGCAGACAATATCTCAGTGACATTGTCTCAGCTTATCGAGATACCTGCTAACAAGTCCAACTGCAGATGTGATATCAGCTCGAGTGATAGTAAGATAAATAAGCTTCCCGACAATGCGACGATATTGATGATGATCAGGATAAGGAGGAGACGTCTCGTCATCCCAATTAGTGTTCGGATCCAACGGGGTACTGGTAGGCTTGGCTCCAAGAAGACATGTTTCAGATAGAAGATCCAGAACATATTTGCGTTGAGATAGGCACAGACCAGAAGATGACTGAGACACTTCAATCCCAAGAAAGTATAGAAGAGTACCTAAATCTTTAGTGACAAAATGAGTTTCCAAGTAGCGTTTAGTAGCCTGAATACCTACAAGGTCACTCCCAGATAATATGATGTCATCAGCATAAACAATCAAGATAACAAGCCCAGAGGAGGTGTGTTTGATAAATACAGAATGATCAGGCTAAGAACGACGAAACTAAAAATTTTGAAGAATAGAGCTCAGCTTATCAAACCAGGCACGGGGGCTTTGCTTCAGTCCGTAAATTGCTTTGCGCAAACGACACACTTTTGAGGACTTCCCCTAAAGCACAAAACCAGGAGGTTGTTCCATGTATATCTCCTCATGCAGATCACCACATAGAAAAGCATTCTTGACATCGAGCTGAAATAAAGGCTGTTAGAGAGTCTGTTTATTAGTTATTTATATTGTCTTTGTAATATGGGCCTCACTGTGTCTTGGCCCATTAGGGTTTAGTTAAGTCTGTATGCTTCCCTGTTCTCCTATTTATAGGAGCAGGGTTTCTCCTATCTAATATAACGATTGGTCTTCTTTTATTATCTGACATGGTATCAGAGCAGTGATCCAAAAACCCTACTCCTTGAGAGAGAGAGAAAGAAGTGCTCCGCCTACGGCCGGCCGCCGCCTTCATGGCCTGGCTTGGTTGCCCGTCGGGCATTGCTTCATCAACTCCTACAGGCGTCGACCGTTTACAATGTCCTTCATTGTTGCGTGCTAGCCATGGTCTCTTTCTTTTGTCTCGCCGCTCCTTTCATCTCTAACAAGCCCTCCCGTGTTACCCGAATACCTCCTTTTCTTTTTGCCAATATCCTGCCCCACCGTAACCCCTACCGAGTAGACTCACGCCGCACATGGTCGTCTGACTCCGACGCGCCTTTCCCCTCCAGCCGCGCCTTCACCGCCTCTCCCTCCACTCTGCCGTCCAGCCGCCGGTCCCTATTTTTTTTTCCTCCGCCGCCCGTCTCCATTGCGGCAGCAGCGTGACTCCATGGCTGCTGCTTGAGGGGCGATCGACCGTGTGCTGCTTGGAAGGCCGCTGCCCACACCTGCTGCTGGGAGGACTGCCGCCAACGACTGCTCCCTTCCCCGCCTGATGCCTGTTGTTTGACGCCCGGACGCCGCCAACGACTGCTGCTCTTTCCCGCGTGGTGTGTTGCTAATTCTTCCTATTGATCGTCGTTTGCTGCACCTGCTGCTAAGACTCGCCCCTCTTGCCTCCCCGCCGGTTTCTCCTGCGGTTGTCATCATCGCTCATGGATCCCTCAGCGATGTCGATCTGACTCTTCCTCTGCGGATAGTATTCCTCCAGTTCCAGATCTAGCCTATTTTTGCTGGCATTGCCTGAAGGGCAGGTGACCAATTTTGCAGCTTCGCTGGACTGCTTTGAAGGGGCCTTTGTCCTTCTTGCATCTTCCCCTTGTTCGGATATGCGGCTCCCCTACCTTGGTATTTTCTGCTGCAAACTTACAGCTTATGACTCGCTAGTGCAAATTTATGTGGTTTTTATCGGTCAGGATATTCATCTCTATAAAGATTTGTGGTTGAATTCTCTTCAAAAATCTGTGTAGACCTTTTTTTTTCGGGGGCTCTGCCCCCGACCCCCCGCGAGGGGCGGCCTCTTCCCAACTCCCGCCCGCTGAGGGGCAGCGGGACCCCCTAATTGGGGGGCTGCGCCCCCCAAACCCCCCAGCAGTGCTACGGCCTATATTTCTTTCTGGGGTGTTCCTTTATAATTATCCACCCCAACCACTCTTGATTCTTTCCGTGGTTGGTGTGAGGGGGAGAAATAGAGAAGAGATGAGATGAAGAAGAAGAATTTCATTCTGCTGTTCTATGGATCTTTGTGCTACATTTACTACTGATATATGGAGTCTTCTGCTGCTATTTGGTATATTTTGCTGCTTGATTGTTTATTCATCATCTACCTCGACTGCTGCTATAAAGTTGCATACTTGGACGTCATCTTTGCTACTTGTGTTATGATTAGCACACTTTACCTGTTGCTTTGTGCTTTTGCACTTTCTGCTGTCCGTGCTTTATTTGCACGTTGACTTTCTACTCTGTGGACCAGCACTCTCTGGATTTATGACATCTGCTACTGTGATGGATACTTTATGAAGAGGGAAGATGATGAAGACATTTGTTGCTGACTTTACATGGAGTTTCGTCTACTGGAGTTATTTATTTGCTTGCTACTCTGCCTACTGGACTTCTATCTGCCTATGTCGTCGACTCTCTACTACTGTGTACCAGCACTCTCTGGCTTGTTCGTGCTCTGTTTTGCACGTTGACCCGTCCATACTTTATTTGTACGTTGACCTCTACTGCCTATGATCCAGCACTCTCTGGACTTTCCTGCCTGTGACCCAGCACTCTCTGGCTACTACGACGACGACGTTGATGAAGACCTTGGTGCCTATCAACTATTATATCTTTTGCTCCAGATGATTGTGTTGTTGCTTATTTATGCTCCAGATGATCGAGAAGCTTCTATGACCTGCTTGCCTGCTTGCTTGGAGTATCTACTTGAGGGGGAGTGTCTGAGTGTTTGAGTGCTTTAATGTAATATTGAGGGGGAGAAAAATTTTGTATGGACTTGGTTTATCCTTTTATTTCTGTCTATTTGTTTTCTAGTTTGACTCTATCTGCAAGCTGATTTGGGATTCTCCCAACTTCAGCTTGAGGGGGAGTGTTAGAGAGTCCGTTTATTAGTTATTTATATTGTCTTTGTAATATGGGCCTCACTGTGTCTTGGCCCATTAGGGTTTAGTTAAGTCTGTATGCTTCCCTGTTCTCCTATTTATAGGAGCAGGGTTTCTCCTATCTAATATAACGATTGGTCTTCTTTTGTTATCTGACAAAAGCCAGTCAGAATTAACTACTAAAGAAATGAGGACACGAACCGAGTTTAGACGGGCAACAGGTGAGAAGGTCTCAAAGTAATCCACTCCATATGTCTGAGTATAGCCTTTGGCAACAAGGTGAGCTTTGAGACGTTCAATAGTCCCATCATGCCGATATTTGATCGTAAAGACCCATCGACATCCAACCGGAGAACAATCAGTAGGAGGATCAACTAACTGCCAAGTGTTGCGTTCAGTAAGAGCCTGCATTTCAGATTCCATGGCCTGACGCCGGATGCTTAAGAGCCTGAGAAGCATTCTTAGGAATAGATACAATAGAAAGAACAGATGTGAAATTTGTAAAATTAGTCCCCAAGTGATCAGTGGTACAGAAATTCCCAATGGGATGTTGTGTACAAGTCCGAGTACCTTTGCGTAAGATGATAGGTATATCTAATGGAGGTGGATCTGCCATCGAGGATGAAGAATCTGGATGGGCCATGGAGGGAGTTTGAGCCTTCGATCTTCTTTGATAAACCTTCAGTGTAGGAGCAGCAACAGGACTGGTATCCGATGAGCCAGAATCATCAATTAGCGGTAAAGGTGTATCCGCAAATAAATCCAATGTTACAGAACCAGCAAAAGAATAAAACGGCATATGTTCAAAGAAGACGACATCAGCTGAGACCAACCATTTCTTTCCAACAAGATCATAGCAGCGGTACCCTTTTTGAGTCCTAGAGTACCCTAAGAAGACACATTTGATGGCTCGGGGATCAAGTTTAGTTAATCCAGGATGCAGATTTTTAACAAAGTAGGTGCTTCCAAAAATCCGAGGGACAGAAAACAACGGAGCATTAGCATATAGAATTTGATATGGAACTTGATTTTCAAGAACAGAAGATGGCATGCGATTGATAAGATAACATGTAGTAGAAATAGCTTCGGGCCAAAAACAGTGGGGAACATGATAGTGAAACAGAAGAGTACGAGCAACTTCAAGAAGATGTCGATTTTTGCGTTCGGCAACTCCATTCTGTTGCAGAGTATAAACGCATGAGGTTTGGTGAATAGTGCCTAGTTTGCGACAAAAAGAACTGACTGAGGCTTGCATGAATTCGAGGGCATTGTCAGTGCGAAAGATTTTCATAGGTTTACTGAATTGGGTACTTATTTCAGAAAAAAAAAGGCAGTAATAGTATCAAGAATATTAGACCGATCTTTCAACAGGAATATCCAGGTGGTTCTAGAGAAATCATCAATAAAACTCATAAAATACCAAAAGCCAGAGATACTGGGAGCAGAACATGGACCCCAAATATCGGCATGCACTATATCAAAAAGTTGTTTTGAGCCAATACATAGTTTTTTTGAAAAAGTAGACCTAGTCTGTTTGCCTAACTGGCAAGTTTCACAATGAAAAATAGAATCAGAAATATCAGGTAAAATGTGCTTCAACTTGGCCGCCGACGGATGTCCCAACTGATAGTGCCATTGGATGCCCGTCACAGAAGAAGTCAGAAGCGCAGCAGTCTGCGGTACATCCAGGTAGTATAAGCCATCTAGTCCCTCATGGCCCAAACCAATCTCCGTCCTCGTATGCAGATCCTGAAAGATAACACCATCTGGATCAAATGTTATAGAACAGCGCAGGCTCTTAACAGTCCGACTGACAGATAATAAATTAATTGGAAATTCAGGAACATATAATGCAGAGCGCAAAGGTAGGCAGCCAGAAGTACAGATATTGCCAAAACCAGATACAGGTGTTTATGAACCATTAGCAAGAGTAACAGGAGGAATAGCAGTAGTTTTATGCAAAATAGAAAATAAGGTAGGATTGTCAGTAATGTGGGAGGTCGCACTAGAGTCGATCACCCAAGTGTTTTTACCAAACTGGGTTAGGAGAGCAGTACTGCTGTGAGAAGAGATGAGGAGGAGAGGAGACGAACACTGAGAGATTTGTCGGCTGCAAGGAGCAACTTCCTTGAGAGGGCAATAGTCGTCTCTCTTCTTTTTATATATTAGGGTAAGATACATTGTGGTACAAAGGAGAAAATAATAGAGAAACAATAAAACAAATAATATAATAAAGATAGAACCAGGAGGCAGGCTGCCGATTTCCACCGCTGTTATATATTAGGGTAAGATACATTGTGGTACAAAGGAGAAAACAATAGAGAAACAATAAAAAATAATATAATAAAGATAGAACCAGGAGGCAGACCGCCGATTTTCGCCGCTGTTCTACTGTCGATACCATCGATAGGACTGTCGATGGTATCGACAGTGTTGTTCTGTTGTTGTGATAATCTCGATACCAGGTTGTTTCACACTCCCCCTCAAGCTGGAGAGTACACATCGTATATGCCCAGCTTGCCACATAATCTCTGAAAAGTTGTCGGACCCAAAGGCTTTGTCAAGATATCCACCAGTTGATCTTCAGACTTGACGTATGGCGTCACAATAGTGCCATCTTTGATTTGATCACGAATAAAATGGCAATCAACTTCTATATGCTTTGTACGCTCGTGAAAGATAGGATTCCTGGCAATGTGTATAGCAGACTGGTTGTCACACTTGAGCTCCATAGAAGACATAATAGTGATTTTGAACTCAGAAAGAACAGATTTGACCCATTGTAATTCACAACATGCATGGGCCATAGCACGGTATTCAGCCTAAGTGTTGGATCTAGCTACCACATGCTGCTTTTTGCTTTTTCAAGTAATCAAATGATCACCTAGGAAAGTACAATATCCTGATGTAGACCTTCTATCAGTATGATCACCCGCCCAATCTGCATCTGAATACCCTATGAGAGTCAAAGTAGATGGAGGCACCTTGGGTTTAGAATATGTGATCCCTTTACCAGGAGCACTCTTCAGATATCTCAGAATCCGGCAAACTATTGTTCAATGTGACTGTCGTGGTGAGTGGATATGCTGACTCACGACGTCAACAACAAAAGAAATGTCAGGTCGTGTAACAGTCAGATATATTAGCTTGCCAACTATTCTCCTGTAATATCCTGGATCTGAGTACTCAACATCACCAACCGTCTCCTTGATGTGATAATCCATAGGAGTAGATACCAGTTTAGATTCAGTCATGCTTGTTTCCTATAGTAAGTCAAGACATATTTCCTATGAGATAGATTGACACATGCATGAGATCTAAGCACCTCAATGCCCAGAAAATATCTCAGTTTACCCAGATCCTTCGTTTGGAAGTGTCTCTGCAACCCTTCCTTCACACGAGATATGTCTGTAGAATCACTGCCAGTAATCACTATGTCATCAACATATACAGCAACAATGATAGAGCCGCAAGAAGAGCTAGAGTAGAATAAAGAGTGATCAGTCATGGAGCGAGAAAAACCTATCTGGAGTACAACCTCACTGAACTTGTCAAACCAAGCTCGAGGAGACTGTTTCAGCCCATATATGGCTTTCTTCAATTTACACACCTTCTGACACTCCCTCTGAGCAACAAACCCAGGAGGTTGCTCCATATATACCTCTTCCTGTAGGTCACCATGTAGAAAGGCATTCTTAACATCAAGCTGAAATAGGGGCCAATCAAAGGTAGTAGCCAGAGAAATAATAATCCGCACAGAATTTAGACGAGCTACTGGAGAAAAGGTCTCAAAGAAATCAACTCCATAGGTCTGTGTGTAGCCTTTTGCTACCAATCTGGCCTTCAACCGCTCAACGGATCCATCCGGATTATGTTTGATGGTGAAAACCCATCTGCAACCCACTGCTTTCTTCCTTGCAGGTAAGTCAACAAGATCCCATGTGCCATTATGCAAAAGAGCTGACATCTCAAGCTGCATTGCCTGTTTCCAGCCACTGTCCTTCATAGCATCATAGTGATTCCTTGGTATATCAACAGAATCAATCCCAATAGCAAATGTGCGGGCCTGCTTAGATAAGTGGGACAGACAACACACATTTGTAATAGGATGTCTAATAGTACAAGAACGAGTACCTTTCCGAACAGCAATAGGAAGATCAAGATCTGATGCTTCTGCATGAATCTCGTGAGTAGAAGACGATGAGGAAGGCTCAGGGACTGGTGTCACTACCTCTTTTGGATCTTGTCTGCTGTGCCTACTATAAACATATGGGTACTGCTGAATAACATGCATGTCAGCTGCCTGCTCGTCCTGAATAAAAGATAATCAGGAATGATGGGTGGCGCTCCCTCACTCTGCACAGATGGTGCCACTCTCTCACTCTGAAAATCTGGTGGTACTCCCTCTCTCAACCGCTCCCCCTTACTCATAGCATCGGAGAAATATGGAGTGGTCTCATGGAAGGTAACATCCCTAGACACAAACATGCGACGAAGACTAGGACAGTAACACTTGTATCCTTTGCTAGTACTAGAATAACCAAGGAACAGAGTTTTAATAGACCTAGGGGAAAGTTTGTCAGCCTTAGGGTCAAAATTATGGACAAAAGAAGTGCAACCAAACACTCTAAGGGGAACAGAGAAGGGAAGATCTGTGGGTCGTAACACAGAGAAAGGAGTTTATCCTTTAAGAACAGAGGATGGTTGTCTATTAATTAAGAAGCAAGCAGTTAAAAGAGCTTCAGACCAGAATTTCTTAGGCACATTGGATTGAAACATGATCGAACGAGCAATATCAAGAAGATGGCGATTTTTCCTCTCAGCCACCCCATTTTGCTGAGGGGTGTGAGGACAAGATGTGCGATGGATCGTGCCCACAGAACTGCAAAAATCAGACATAGCCTTTTGAACATACTCTAAAGCATTATCAGATTGGAGAGTTTTTATATTGCAGTCAAACTGAACCTTTAATTCTTTATGAAAATGTTTCACAATAGATAGCACAGACTCTCGACTTTTGAGAAGGTAGATCCATGTCATGCGGGAAAAATCATCCACAAAGGAAATAAAATAACGAAAACCATTATAACTCTGATCTTTAACAGGACCTCATACATCACTGTGGACTAACTCAAAAGGACAAGATGCCCGCTTATTGACACGACTGGGATAAGACAACCTATGATGTTTTCCCAGCTGACATGACAGACACTCTAAAGATGACACTTGGGACAACTCAGGTTCCAACTTCCGCAGGCTCTCTAACGACGGATGTCCATATCTGCAATGCCATAATAAGGGGGAACCACTCAACAGGATGGATGGAGCTGGAGCAGATACTGGGCGAGGCAGACTCCTAGGCCCCCCACCAATCGTCCTCATACTCTTGAGATCCTGTTAAACAAAACAAGAAGGCCCAAATGTTACCGTACATTTTACAGTGTCAATCAATTTTGCAACAGAAAGAAGATTAAAAGGAAACTCAGGCACAAAGTGTATAGATTTAAGATCAATCTTGGGTGTTAGAGAGACAGATCCACTAGCTAGCACTCTCCTCACTGAACCATCTGCCAGTGTGACAGATTGGTGAGGGATATACGAGTCAATAGATTGGAGCAATCTCTTTATACCAGTCATGTGTTGTGACGCGCCAAAGTCAACCACCCAAAATGAAGTAGAGCCAGAAGTTATGAGAGATGTAGCCTGATTACCCGCAGTAGATGCCAGGTTTGCTGATGATGAAGATGAAGATCCCACCCATGTGCTGTGTAGCCTGAATGAACCGATCATACTCCTCCTGAGTAAGAGTGATGTCGGTCCCAGAATTGGTGCCCACAGCTGAAGACGGAGAGGAATCTGTAGAAGTGGCACAATGTGCTGCCCCCACAGGAGGTGCAGCAGGTCTCCCATGTTTCTTCCAACACTTCTCCACTGTATATCCCAGTTTGTCACAGAAAGTACACTTCGGACGTGTCCCACGTCCTCTGCCCATACCGGGTTGTCCTCCTCTCACCGCAGCAGCTACGGATGCATGAGACTCCCCAGAAGATATAGTAGAAACAGAATTAACATACTCAAAAATAGACTGTTGAATTCTCAAATAGGCTTCCACAAAACTTGGCAATTTATCAGAAGCCAGAATGACACTTCGGGCAGAACCGCAAATGGGATTAAGCCCGGATAGAAATTTAGCAGTAATCAGGTCCTCTGTCTTTGATCTGTGCAGCAACTGTCACAGGATGATAGTAGCTCAGCTCTTGAGCAAGTGCCTGAATAGCTCCAAAGTATTCCTCAAGAGATCTATCACCCTGCCTCTCAGCAAACAGACGATCATATATCATGAATAGTCGAAGAGCATTCTTCTCCTGGGAATAGTGTTGCTTCACTGCATCCCATATCTCTTTAGCTGTAGTATAGAACATAAACCGAGCCGCAATTGCAGGTTCCATACTATTCCATAACCAAGTATTCACAAGACTGTCATGACTCTTCCATTCAGCGTATCCTTTATCAGTAGTGTCCAGAGGACCCGAGTCAACATGTCTCGCCTTGCCGCGAGATTCTAAGACAGTGTGAACAACGTTCATCCATAGTAGATAGTTTTTCCCGTTGAGCTTGATGGAGGGGATAGGAGACGCCTCGCTGTAGGGAGTCTTGGTGTCCTCCATTGTAGACGGGAACTTAGTGACGGATTGATACACGTCACAGAGAAAGCTGAGGTGACGGAGAGATACACGTCACGGAGATAGATGAGGTGACGGAGAGATACACGTCACAACATAAAAATACGGATAAATGTGTTACTGACGCATTCACAGCCTCCAATCGATTTTCCTAATCACACATGGGGGATATGTGATTAGGATAGCACTCTGGAAGAGACGAGTCCCTCGGATTGGGCTTTAGATAGCCGTTGGATCACCCGAAGACTCCCAAACAGTAGTTTCGGCTCCCGAGAACTGGCCGAAAACTACTGTAAATCAACCGGAAGCTTGCTAGCGGCTCCGATCCTTGGTGGCTAGATCTACAACAGCGAGGGAAAAGCTGCTATCGATCCAGCGATGAAGATGGCTAGCGGTTGCTAGCCCAGCAGCACCCGCGCCGGCGGCGGGCTGTTGTTCCTGTCGGCCCAACGGCCGAGGTGGCCGCGGCGCCTAGAGAAGCGGGGCGGCGGCGGCAATTGGGAAGGAGAAAGGAGGCGGGAAGGCTGTGGCGGCGGCTTGTTGAGGAAGCAGGGCGACGGATCAAAGCCGCTCTGATACCATGTGAGAAGAGACGAGGAGAAGAGGATACGAACACCGAGAGATTTGTCGGTTGCAAGGAGTAACTTCCTTGAGAGGGCTATAGCCGTCTCTCTTCTTTTTATATATTAGGGTAAGATACATTGTGGTACAAAGGAGAAAATAATAGAGAAACAATAAAACAAATAATATAATAAAGATAGAACCAGGAGGCAGGCTGCCGATTTCCACCGTTGTTCTACTGTCGATACCATCGACAGGACTGTCGATGGTATCGACATAGTGTTGTTCTGTTGCTGTGATAATCTCGATACCATCGACCTACTGTCGATAGTATCGACGAGGATGCAGGTTGTTTCACAACTGCCATCAGTGGAAGTCTTTGTAGACGAGGCCAAACGCGCTTGAAGCAGTTTCTCAAATTCCGATCTGATCCAATCGGTGGATGGTGGAGCAGAAGAGGAAGCAGTAGTGTCAAGTTGCTCAGACATGACTTGATTTACCCATGGAAGTTTCCCACGTTTGATCCAGCAACGGTCTTCATTATGATTATTCCGTTTGCAGAAGTTGCAATAGTGTTGTTCAGTAGCATCAGCAGTAGAGGAGGACCCTCGTCCTTGACCAGTAGAGGATCGTCCACGACCGCATCCTCGACTGCGGCCACGCCCACGGAAGGAGTCACCAGTCCTAACAGCGAGGGTTGTCCCGTCAGAGACATCAAGAAGTGCTTGAGAGACAGAGGGAAGACGATGCACACGCTTTAGAACATCGCAGAGGGTAGGAAGAGGATTGCTAGAAAGGATTTGATCGACTACCTCCGCAAAGGACGACGGCATGCCAGCAAGAAGCTGAACTAACTGTAACTCATTGCGCTGGCGCTGGATCTCAGTAATATCTGATGATAGGGGGTGATAGACCTCGAACTCATCCCAGAGCGCAGAGCATTGATTTTAGTAGTCCTCCACATAATCAGTAGTCGAGTACTCCAGTTTGGCCAAGTTTTTGAAGATCTCGAACACCTTCTTCAGATTCTGCTGGTGAGAATACACGTGGGAAAGTTGATCCCACATCTCCTTGGTCGTTTCAGGCGAAGCAAAGACTGGCTGATTTTGGACTCTGCACTATTGACCAGCCATGTCATGACGCCATAATCTTCTTTAGACCAAAGATCAAAGGCATGTTTCGTCTTGTCATCGGCATCTGTAGCAGGAATCGCTGGACCTTTGGTAGAAAGATGCGAGAAGCGTCCTTGAGCCTTGACGTAGAGTTCAAAGGAGGCTCCCCATAAGTGATAGTTGGAGCCATCTGGTTTGACAGTGGTGACGCACTGGTTGCGGGAAACGTCTGAGGTCGCCATAACGACAGCAGGCAGCGTGAATTAAGGGCGCAGGCAGTAGTGGTAAGCAGAAGGTTGACGTAGCAGTCAACAGAGGCAGACAACAGCAGAAGCCCAACACATGGGTAGATTTGTAGATAGAAGATAGGAGATCCAAGCATCGGATCTCAGGAACCCACGTAGGGGCAACAAGGAATATAAAAGAAACTACGCCAATATGGAGGAAAAATCACTCCACCATGAGGCGTAGGCAGTCATAAAGCGGAACTGATTTTACGTCTTCAACGTGCCAGAACTGGAATGTGTCTGAAGTTGTCCGGAGACCAACGAGAAGAGGATGGGTGGATGGAGTGATCAACGGGATGGAATAGGAATAAGGGATGAAGGAGGTGGTAGAAACGGAGAGTTAGGAAGGCGGTGGTGGGCTGTGGAGAAGAGGGTGGGTTGTGGGAATAAGGGTGGTGGCGGCGGCGGCGGCGGCAAGGGAGGCTGGGGGGCGGCGGGTTGGTGGTAAGGAGGGGTGGTGGCGGCGGTTTGTGGTGGAGTAGGGATAGCAGGGAGAGGGCTGGTGGGGTGGAGAGGGTTGGCGGCAGCAGGGGAGGAGGGGAGGGCCGGAGGCAGCATGGTAGAGGGGGGGCGGCGGCGGCAGGGTAGAGGGGGTGGGCAACAGGGTTGGGGGGGTTAGGGTTAAGGAGGGAGGGATTTACGGAGGATCGGGAGGCTCTGATACCATCTAGAATAGGGTAAAGATTATTTATTATTGAGTGAATAAAACGAATACATGACCCTCTCTTTTATAGGATAAGAGAGTAAGACATAGAGTAGAGCTAGGCAATATGGGATAAAAGTACAAGAGGCTTACAAAGACAAAAGCCAAAAATACACTAAGTCGGAAACAACACAGCACAGTAAAATATATATACTAATAGTATCTATGTCATAGTTCCTTTTGCGTGATAGAGAACGATGCATGCCATGATTAACATAAAATCTATGTATAAGGAGGAGAAATGTCCTTTGATTAAAATACTTAGGTATTGTCATTACCTCTTGCCACCTTAACTAATGCGACAGTTGATAAAAAATACTATATGTTTGCATTGCCCCCCATCTTATAGTTTCAGAAGTTCGATATTCTAATTTGGAGTCCCCAATCTGTTACCACATCATCTAAACCTTTGAGTCTTACAATATGTTATGATCATCACCAATCTTTTATGTCTTTGTGCTTTTAAGTTTTGATCATATTTCAGCATCAGAAATCGTGTTGATCAATAAATCCAGTTAGAATTGTTCCTATACTTAAGGGATTGCAGTAACTACATTAAGTGCATTTGATTTATAAAATAATATAATTATATAATCATGTATTCATATAAATATCCACAATTATCCATTAATTCATTTGCTACGTGAATATAGATTATTCCCATAATTGTAACATTGTAAGACTTGTGTTAGTTGAGTGATTTGTAGTCAAAAGTGGTTACAGAGGGTGAAATAAGTTGAAACCCTAAAACGTATTTCGAAGTTGAGGGGGATATGGTATCCAACCTTTATATCAATCTTTTTATGAAACTTGAAAGATAAGATGCATTAAAAACTTCTTATTAGATCAGTCACTTATTTTCATGTGTAATTGTCGTAGTGTCTAATCAAGGTAAAGTTGGATTTACTTGGTTGATAGATTTCTCCCGGATGGAAGGAAATTTTAAGGGCTTGATATATATATATATATATATATATATATATATATATATATATATATATATATATATATATATATGTATATATATATATATGTATATATATATGTATATGTATATATATATAAGAATCAAGTTAAGAACCTAAGAGCGTGATGCGTGCTAATTTAGCACCCTTTTTGCACAGCCTTCTAAGTCTTGTCACATGAAATTACTTGCTTTTATCCACTGAAAAAGAACAAAATACTATTTTCCTCCTTCTATCGCAATTAAACCTTATTCTCATCAAAAACTATTTAATTCTTGCAGAATCGTCTCACGAGCCGATCGGTTGACTTTCCAACCGAGTAATTCAGAGTCCAGACGGTCGGCTCACTGTCTCCAGACGGTCGGCTCACTCTCTCCAGACGATCGGCTCACTCTCTCTAAACGATCGGTTGACGCCCTGCACCTTGTTTGAGCACTCAATTAAAGCGGCGCGCTATTCAAACGCCAAATGCTCCCTTCAGACTCCAAACTGGGAGTTTTCCCGATCCAGCCGAGCGGGTCAAAGGGCGCCGCCACCCGAACCTAGGGTTGCTGATTGTTTCCTCAGCTCCCGCCCCTTCCAGATCCCTACCGATAGGCTCGCCCTCCAACCGATCGGTTGGCAGTTCGAAAAACAGTCACCAGCCCTCTTTCACCCTAAGACCTAATTGTAAAGCTCCCCTCCTTCTCCTATAAAAGGAGGGGCACTTCCTCATCACAAGCCATCATCTTTGGTACGAAGAATTTCCGAGCAATTGTTCTCTTATGTTCTTACATTTTGTTCATCAATAAAGATCTTTCGTTCGCAAGCTAAGTGCCTTTGTGTTTGTTCTTTTACTTCAATTGTCATTAGATCTAGTCTTTCTCCTTCGTCTTCTTCAGTAGATCGGAGCAAGGAACTAAAAGTCAACCATTTAATAGTCTCTAGCCTAAGGATTAATCATTTCTAAGTCTAGACTATGGCTAGAACGCTTTCTTCCTCGGCCTCCTTTTACTCTACAATCATGAGTGAGTAGTTTTTCTATCGAGGCAAGGGGAATAGCCCCTTAGCCATGGTTTGAATCGAATTAAATTTTAATAACGACTTCTATCAGATGGCTTTTGGTTTTAAGAATTGATGGTCTATCGAACTGATTACTCGACTAGATCATTTGTTAATCCAGGTGAAAATGACCATGGAAACCCGGATTTAGAACAATAAAACCAATCGCATAGAGGTTTTGAAACGACTGTGGATTTATCTCTTTTTGGATGAACTTAGAAACATGGGCACCAGGACCAATGGGCTCATGTGGAGTTCATCTTTTGTGGATTTTAGTTAATTCACATGCCTTCATCCGTTTTGTCGTTTGAAAGATTTAGTTTGATTCTCTCCTAGGCTAAGGTGGTGAAAACCCCTACAAGCCTCGATATTCCCTCATCTGAATCCATCACCGCTTGATCCACTCTTTTCACATTCTAGTCTTTCCATTCATAATATTTTTATTGTGCTAACAATCTCTCCTTTTCCTTGTGATAGAGTAATTTTACTTCTTGTTAGTGTAATTTCATTTCTTGCATTTCATTCATGTTATAGCATAAATCATCAACCCCCAATCCGATTTGACTTCCTGTTCCAAAAAAGTTAAAAATACCAAAAAGAAATAAAAGTTTAACAAAAGGGATTAAAGTCTACTTTCTTAAGAACGTTGTCCTGTGGGATCGACCCTTCTATACTAGCCTTAACTGGATAGTAAAAAAGGTTAAACTATAGGATTAATATCTTAGTGATTGTAGTGCACTTCGACGCATTAACAGAGCACTAAAATGTGGGAAGCTCCCAAAACCCAAAAGATAATATTAGAGACCCATTTGCTAAAAAGAAGCTTCAGAAATAACAAAAGAAGAAATCCTGGAGAATTTGTTTACTATATATTCATAACTCTAGCCATATGATTTCATTTAATTCTCATTTTAAATTATTTATAGTTGATCCTTTGGATTGAGCTCAACTCAAGTTATAGAAGCTAAAAGGTCCTTTGTTACATTTCTAAAATCAGAATTACCTCTCATATCGCATCGTTCTAGGTATACTCAAATTTGATTTCTTAATTCCACTCTCCAGGAAAGCTATCCAACCAAGGCATAATCTTCAATTCTCACATTTCCATCTCTTCTATTTAGTATCTTTTTGTAAGTGAAAGACGGGCAAAGTATTATTAAGAAAGCATATAAAAGTGTAGCAGCATTTTGAATTTTTGAGAATTCATAGATTACACATGATCTTTGTCTTAGCGAACTACAAAATCAGTTATAACCCGTGTCAAGCAGTTCCTGAGTATCATGTGTTTTTTTACTCCCTAAGTTTGACCAAATTGTGCCAAATAATTTCTTTGCATATCCCATTTCCATGACTATCACCCTTTTCCACCACAAAATATGCCCAAAAAAAGATGATTTTACCTGAGTTCTATCATTATCCTCAATTGCATCCTGAATTTCACACAATTTTTGCTCCTCTGACTTTCCAGTGACAAACAAATGCTATGTTGCTGACATTTCTCATAGTTGAAATAAAAGGTGTGGTAAGATAAAGGCGGCAGTTGTTGTCACTAAGTAACAAAAGGTTACTGCGCCGAGAAAGTGAGACAATAGAGAGAAAGATGAACAAGAAAAAACAAATAAGATAAGAAACAACTTACCACATCAAGGTTGAGGTCAGAAATTCGGGAAGGATGTTATCTGGAAATTGGCCTTTTGGTACAGTACCATAATGTTGCTTATATTTATCTCTCAACAAGAGACAAAATGTGAAAAAAAGGAAGACAGAGAAGAGATAATTAATAAATAGAGAGGGTGAGGGAGAGGGAGGGGAACTAAGCTCTCTGTTAAAATGTTAATCTGATATCTATGTGTACTATACAATCTTCTAGGAAGACTGACATTCTCAACATAAATGGAACAGCTGGTAACCTAGGTCCAAACTTATATTTCTAGAGTTCAAATAATGCCCATAAGCCACTATATCATTCTATATAAAGGTCATTTTAAAATCGGACTCAGGAAATCGGTCTTACATAAAATGCTAACAATCTATATATCCTTATGAAGAAGTCGTGAGCACCCCAGTTGGATAAATTGTTAAACTAAATTTTGACAAAGCTGGACATGGGTCCAAAGATCAACAAGATAAAAAAATGTATCACTACTATGATAATAAGATAGAAGCTAACCATATAATAAATTGTGTGACAAACTTGTAGCCAAACTCAAGGTGATGAGACATCTTGTCTGTGATATAAACTCAACGACTCACATGGAATGACCATATAGGTGGTGACAATCTGTATGACTATTGCAACTTCCATAAAGTAATTTTTACTAACTAATCCCTTTACGGTTATCTGCCAACAAGGTCAACCTCATATACTATTAAATATGAGCATAAGAAAGTATCGGTGTACCAGATTGAAGACATTGAAACAGTATGGTCATAATTTTAGGGGGATAAGTCAACTTGTACGAAATTACATCGATAAGGAAGATGGCTGCAAGTAAGATCGATGTATCCTTCGAACATTTTCCAGTTCGATTCCTTCACTAGAGCTTCCATTGAATTGTACTTTTGTCGTGCTCAATTATAATTCTTTCTATTTCCATACTATTTATCTTAGTAATAAAAGCCTCTGAATTTTATAACAAATCGATGTTTTTTCATAATTTTATAGGCAGCCAAAGATTCAGAACGATAAACAAGTTGGTCGCCAATTTTTGCAACATTTCACAATTTTTCCCACTTTTGCACAAATTTAACGATTTTCATGAATTTTTGTGACTTTTCACGAATTTCACAATTTTCCTCTTTGAAACCACTTGCTCTTTTTCACAAATTCACAGACAAAGAACTTCTGATATACACTAGACCCCCAACCTAGCTCTCATGTTAGTTCATGTTATTGCATTGTTATTTTCCCCCTCCCCCACTTCTCATATTTTGTGTCTGCATCCTCAACTTAATATTCTTCTCTTCAATCAGCAAACTGGCACTCTTAATTTTCATTTTTTTTCTTATTTGCACCTTATCAGTCATTATTATTACCGCGATTGCTCACTGGTTCATTGATCAATACATTCCTTTGACATGTTTATCTCAAATTGTTATGTACATTGTTATTGTTGCACTCCTCTTAGTTTTAATTTTTTCTCTTATTTGCATCTTTTAGTCATTATTATTACCACGATTGCTCAATGTTTCATTGATCAATACATTCGTTTCACATGTTTATCTCAAATTGTTGTATACATTGTTATTGTCCAACTTTTCTCTATTTATTTTCTTATTCACTCAATAAGATTGTATGTCTATCGACCTTAATAGTTACATGTGTGTGACACATATACATACATATGTATGTATATATAGCCGGCTTATTGTTAATTATTTCCAAATAGTTGATTGAACTTTGGCTGAATGTTATACATTTTTTCCTGATTTTCTTGTTTTTTCCGAATACCGATTTTTTTCGACTAGCCGAAAAATTGTTGAACCCCAAAATTTTTCACTATGCTATTAATGAGCGAACAACACTTTGCTTGTTATCCCATCTAAATTTGTTAAATTTCTCTCCATTGTACCTACAAATAAATATCATCCGTGACAAACAAACAATACATTACAGGTGAAATTGCTTTTGATGTAGACTTCAATTAATGAAGAAGGACAGGAACCAAGACATTTGGATATTTTGTGAATCACATTTGAAATGGGCACAAATGCTACATTATTAAATAATATGGTACACGTCTTGATCGAGTTCCAAGTCATGACTTAATATTAAAGATGTATAAGTATATGTAATCTTATCAATATAAATTTAGAAGTTATTATGTTTAAAATACTATGTTTTATTTGTAATTACTACATCCCATTAACAGTTAAGAAATCCTTCTAATATTAATGCCCGAATCGCCAAGGTTACAGGTATGGGCTACTCAAGACATTTGTGCACATCATGGGGCACTATATCCTGCATAACCTAGTTAATGAAGTGATTAGTTAAGGAACCAAGCATTATAACACATTGGTGAGGATCATTTGACTTCCTTTTATCCACCCTAAAAGATATATGACATGGTAGATGGATGATGTTTTCGGAAGGTGGATGACTCCATAATCACTGTGCCTTGGATATCTCTTCAAAGTAAGACTTACATGACTTTTCTTGTAATCTGCTCTTGTTATTAACTTTTGGCCCCTCTTCAAATATCTATAATCTCATTGCCTTGTTCATCCCTTTGTAACAAATGTTCCTGACTTTTACGAAAAATTAGTGATTTTTTGCAATTTTATAGGATGTCGAATGTTCAACACAACTAATATATTAGCAATCGACTTATCACCATTTTTAAACACTTTCCTGCCTTTTCACAATATATATGATTTTCATGGTTTTTGTGACTTTTCATGATTTTTCTCTACTAAATTGCTTGCTCTTTTTGTTAAAAAGCCACGTACAAAGAATTGTTGGTATACACTAAACCCCCAACCCTCACTCTCCCAACAGTCCATAGTGATGCATCATCATCCTTTTCCCCCTTCCTCCCCTTCTTCTCTAATGTTGTATCCGCATCCTCAACTTAACATTCTTTTGTTCAATCCGCAAATCGACAATCCTCCTAGTTTTCATATTTTTTTCTTATTTGCCTCTTATCTATCTTTACCATTACCATGTATGCTCAATGTCTCATTAATTAATATTGTTGTTTCACATGTTTCTCTCGAATAGTTATATACATTGTTACATTTCAATTCTTTTCCTACTTTTTTCACTCAATAAGCTTATATATCTCGTGATCTTAATCGTTTTATGTGATATATACAGTCGACTTATTCCGGATTATACCTGTGGAAAACGATACGAGTGGGGAAGAATCCCCTAACATGTATGTTTTTCTTATAGACTTAATAGATAGGAGGCAGCCACCCTTTCCTATAAATAGGATAAAGGGGAAGCATACAGACACTTAGACAAACCCTAATGGGCCAATGGACAATTGAGCCCATATTACAAATAGACAAAACATAACTTAATTAAATAGACACTCTAACACTCCCCCTCAAGCTCGAACTTGGGAGAATCCCAAGTCAGCTTGCAAACAAACATACAGACTAAACAAATGAAAAGATAATTAAGCCCATACAAGAATTTCTTCCCCTCAATTTCACAACAAATCACTCAAGCACTCAAAGACCCCCCCCCCTCAAGTAGATACTCCAAAGCAGCAGATATCTCGACCGACATAGAGGCTTCGTGATCATCATAATGGTATCTAGAGCAAAAGAAAGAACAGTGGATAGGCACCGAGTCTTCATCACAATCGTCATTGTAGTAGCCAGAGGAATGTTGGATCACAAGCCCTAGAGAGTGCTAGGTCACAAGAAGCAGCAATAGTCAACGTGCAAACAAAGCACGGACGAACCAAAGTGTTGGATCACAGTAGCAGAAAGTCAACACGCACACAAAGCATGGACAAGCAGAGAGTTGGCACGCAGAAACAAAAGTCAATGACGTAAGCAGATAGAAGACTAGTGTGTAATGTAGTAACCAAATAAATAACTCCAATATGCATTGTAGACGAAGCTCCACGTAAAGTCAGCAACAAATGTCTCCATCATCTTCTCTCTTCATAAAATTATCCATCACAGTAGTAGACATCAAATCTAGAGAGTGTTGGTGCACAGAGTCCAGAGAGTGTTGGTCCACAGTAGAAAGTCAACATGCAAAATAGAGCACAGACATCAGACAGTACAAAAGCACAAAGAAACAAGTAAAATGTGCTAATCATAGAACAAGTAGCAACAATGATGTCCCACTATGTAACTTCATAGCAGCAGTCTAGGTAGATGATGAATAAGCAATAATAGCAGCAGAAAGCTCCACATAGCAGCAAAATTATCATGAACAGTCCACATAACAATAGAAGCATCCAAAAAGGAACACCACATAGTAGCAAAAGGATCATATATCAGCAATAAAAAGTGGCATGAAGATCCATGTAGCAGCATAATTGAATTTGTCTTCTTCTTCCTTCATCTCTCCTCTCATCTCATCTCTTCCCTCTACTCTTCATCCTCTATTCTCCCCCTCACGCCAACCACGAAAACGATGAAGAGTGGTTAGAGTGGAGGGTCAAAAAATGGTAGAGGTAGGGTTGGGTAGGCAAGTATGTGGAGGTAACTGATAATGCGAGTCAAAGTGCAACATGACCTGGATACAAAGATCCGGATAGAAAAATAAATGGATCTTTTTTTGACCCAAAACAAGATTTGTCCGGCCCTTAGGCTGACAAATCTGGGGGGTGCGGGGTAGAACCCCTACAAAAAAATTGAGTAGGTCAAAAATTTAGAATATAGAGAAGACAAAAAGAAGATTATCGGAATGTAAACTCGATAGAAAGATGAGATACACTACCGGAATGTTACTCGGTAGAATTAAGAGGTTCAATATGGGGGTGGAACAAGTATTGAGGAGGTAGGAAAAAAAGGTTATGTAGGGTCGGAAGACCGGGTGTGTAAACAAAATTATAAAAATGCTGAAAAACAGGAAGATAATTGTTGTTGGTAAGAGAAAGAAGGGACACAACATGTATAGATACCTCTGCCATATGATAGAATCATTGTATCACGCCAAGATGAAGCAACACTTAGCAGCGGACACGCCGTGTCGTTGAGCGACATGCCGTGTCAGACAACACAGGAAGCAACAGTAGCAGACGACATGCTGTGTCGATGAAGAGACACGTCATGTCTAATATCACAGTAGCAACAGTCAGCGCCAGCAGAAGCAGGCGACACGGCATATCGTTGAAAGGACACGTCATGTCAGTTGACAGAAGCTCAGGGCAAAAGGTAGGCGACACGTTGTGCCCAAAAATGACACGACGTGTCCAAAAACAACACGCGGCGTCCAAAAACGGAAAACGAAGTCATGAAGAGCAAAACACCGCCTACAGGCCATGTCCAAAAACGACACGTGTCGGCGGCAATCAGCAGCAGAAAAACCCCAAAAACAGCAACAAACGAGGGGGAAATTCTTCCGAATTTCCACTAAAGCAGTAGAGGATGATGGATCCTCAATATTAGCAGAAATAGGAGATTTTTTCCTTGATTTAGGAGTAGATCTCAACAGAGGTGGAGGCATGGAGTAGATCGGTGGTGGAGTTGATAATGGCGGTGTAGATCTGTGATGATGGCGGAAAATAGGATAGCGGCGGCTTTATTAGCAAGCGGGATTGACGGAGGCATGGCGGCCCTTGTAGATCAGATCCAGCAACTTCATAGGATGATTGTTGTCGTTGTTAAAGATGGAGACGGCTCTAAAAGAGGCAGGGATGGGAAATCCTTGTGGGCAGCCATCAGTAGTGTCTATTGGCGGCGGCGGCGACCACCGCCCGCAAGGGGAGTCACTCTCCTTTGCGCACTCTCTCTCAGGGTTAGGGGCAACGCAGGACCGGCTGCTCTGATACCATGTGGAAAACGATATGAGTGGGGAAGAAATTCCTAACATGTAGGTTTTTCTTATTGACTTGATAGATAGGATCATAGGAGACAACCACCCTTTCCTATAAATAGGATAAGGGGGAAGCATACAGACACTTAGACAAACCCTAATGGGCCAATGGACAATTGGGCCCATATTACAAATAGACTAAACAAAACTTAAATAAATAGACTAAAACACTTAAGTAAATAGACACTCTAACAATACCCAAATTGTTGAATGAACATTAACCAAAAATTTATCATTTTTCCCCAATTTTTTATTTTCTCCGGATTCTGATTTTTTCCTGCCAGCCAAAAATTTGCCGAATCCCAAATTTGTCACTATGAATCCACACCAATGCCTAGTTCCCTCTTAGGCTTTTACATCTTTTAAAGAGTGTTTCATTTTTACATTTTATAGTTCATTGCGTTGGAGTGAGTTAAGTTTAATCATTCGACTTTGGTAATCATTTTTAGCTCTATTTCTAACTCTTTATCATATCCATAGTACTCAACATCTAGCGATTAATCCTAGATGTTGTCCATGTCTATCGTTGTCGCTGTCGAGACATGGTAAACTTCCATGGTAAATCTCGTCACCTACTTGTCGACATGTGTTGATGACTTTGGCCTAGTAGTTGACGTCAACAACCCAGCCTAGTTCAAAAAAATCCATCTTGTCGATGATACTTGAGGTTGTTGTTGCACACATAGTGAAAGCCTAGAGAAGCTTGATAGGAAACCAATCTTGACCACAAAATAACCATGTTCATGGATTTTTTTTATCTAAAGAGTAACAGATCTATCCCTTTACTAGATCTACCACAAGATTTGGTATAGGCCTAATACTATATTACTCCCTTCATTTTGAAAATAAACTCATGCTTTTGTTAATCTAATGTTATTCGTAGTCTAATTTATGTAGATACAGGAACTATACATAGTAGACAACGTGAGTTTTAAGCATTTCATATTGAACATGCATGGATAATATTTTTTCAACAAAATTTGATGTTTTATGGTTGAATTCCCTCATAATATCACTACGTTTTAGCTCATTTTACATCTTAGTTTTACTCAGCAACTTCCTCGGAGTTTCCATAAACTTCCACTTTCACACCTATTGTAGTTGGCACGAACTTTGATGCCCTGTACCCAGTGTTATTAAAATCCGGTTGGATCTTCTGGTCCGACCGGTCGGACCTTGAACTGGCACCCCTACCGGTTCGGTTATTGCAAAAACCCAGTAATGTCAATCCAACTAGTCAAATATCGGTCGAACCAATCAGACTTGGACCAGTTTTAAATCTACTGCATCAGTTTGATTAACCAGAGCTTCTGTCTCAACCAACGAGTAGGTAACTATAATTTCCTCTTCACCTCTCAACACGTGAACTTTGGGCCCTGACTTTCCCAACCCCGACTCTTACGAGAACTTAGGGGTCTAATTATGCTTAGAATCATACTCTATTATTGAACTTTGGATTTTGAAGTATCATTTCATATGAAACATTAGCATGTTGTGAGGTATGAGATTATGACTTTATTGTGAGTTCTGAAAACTGTACTTACACCTTCGCCATAGTTGGACTATTTCATATTTTGCCTATATTTTCTACATTTTTAGTATACTGATATTATTGTTTATGCATCATTGATGTTACTGATCGAACCGGTTCAACCACAGGTTGAAACGGTTAACCAGAAACCAGTAGCCTCACCGGGTTGACGACCGGTCCGGTCCTGATAGCATTGCCTGTACCATAATTATATCATGTTCATATACGTACTTTTCTAGTGTCCCACATTTCCCAGTTGGTTTCAAATGGTATTGCTGATATTAAGTTGTGAACTATCAAGGTACAGTAGCTTAAATCTTTATAGATTGAAACTATAAGTTCATTGAGGTAGTTAGTCAACACTTTTTGTTCACCCCAAGGACGCTGATTTAGAAACTCACATGTATGCTTCTGCACTATATACCTGCATCATTGACTATGAAATTCAGAGCGATAGATTATAATTTTTTTATGATCACTAGGTTAGGATTTTTATACACGGTGTCATGTTTCTTCTCCAAAATGGTAGAGATGCTATGGTCAATAGCTTGAAGTATGACTCTGATGTGGAGATCTCAATGCGACTCTAGTGCTTTAGTTAATAGCTTGTTCATAATTGAATCTTATCAAGAAGTTGAAGTAGCCAAAGTAAACCCAGTATACCACATGAAGGGGCTTCCCAACCACCAGGCCGTAATATGAAAATGACATAAAGTAGATGCTATGAGCAACCCATTCCTTTGGGGGGAAAATCTTTGCTTTTTAGTGACTTCCCTTATAATATGAATAGACTATGCAACTTTCTAAACTGAATGACAGAGGGCTCTAAACGTGACTCTCATGCCATTCAAAGAAGTAAATGCAACTAGGAGTCTAAACGTGACTCTCATAAGGTGAAGCATCACCATCACATAAGGATGCAGAGAGGGAGCTTGAAGTAGTATGATTTTTTTTATGGTTAGTGAATTAGTTAGAAACTAACACAAACTATTTTGATTGTCTTAGTTACATGTTCTTAATTGTGCGTACACGATACAGTTTAATTATTATGGGGCATACATAAGGATAGTCCTTTTTCATATGAGATACATTTTAATATCTCTGAGAGTAAGGTTCAAATATGCCACAAATTGAACTTGACTTCAACCGACCTAGTCCCCAATTTAATTCATTGATCATGGACGGATGGTTCAGATAAATTGTGATCTAATGTAATACAGCATTTCATCCAATTTTAAATATAAATCAATTGAATCGTGCCTCAATCTCCCTGCAATTGTTTTCTCTAGTACTTACTCTCCAAAGCAATAATAGGAATGTAAAATATGATCGTTGCAAATGCCAATTTGTTTTGCTTCATTCTCCATGAGTGAAATATTGTTTGGATCCTCTATTCAGGTCTATAAGATTTACAGAATTAGAGTCATGTACTCTCCTTCAACAGCCACTACAAGGGTAGGCCAGTTTTTTAATATCAAAGAAACTTATTTATCAAGATACAGATAAGCATTGCGAAGCAATATGTTTAAATTGACATGTTTATGAGGCATGAAAATAGTATATCACCTATCAGAAGAACAATCTAAGAGATGTTTACCTATCAAAGAGACTTCTCCATCTAGAAACCCAAATAAGGAGAAGGAGACTCTGTTCTTCACTATGTCTGGAGATTCTATTATCTGGACCATGTCATTGGTTTTGAAAAAGAGGCGCCCAATCGCACTCCTGTAGCCACCCCCAGGTGATGTTGGGTTTGAGCAATACAGAACATCCCAGTCTGTACAAAGATTGAGAGGGTCGGTGCTCAGCTTTTCAAGGGACGCAGGAAAAAACTCAGCGAAAAGATAGATATTCATCGGTTAGAACTGAAGCTAAATTAACTACGCAGTGCATTCTGCCTGGTTAAGTACTGAGAGACGATAACATGAAAAGAGTTAGCTTCTTTTATCTATTGAATTCTAGTGATACATTCAACAACAACATAAGTTAGTTAATGATTCAGACGAATATAGCTGATGATGAAAAATTTAGTGGTTTTTAGGGGATTTTAGCATGACAAAGGGGTTAGTATTTAGTGAAAATAAGCTGCAATACTCATCATATGTGTAAGAATAACGGACAGATTGTGCATCGAACGGCAAGGACACAAGACGTGGAGAAGCTGAAATGGTTGATGCGAGGAGGAGATACCAAATGACCCAAAATTTTGAATGGTATTGGCATACACGGCTTGCTACTACATACCTCCGAAAATGAGTGGGCACTTGACAGGCGCTTCGACGCAGTACTTGTTCAGCTCCTTTGTCAAATCTGCCACTTCCTGATGCCCTTGTTGGCTCAGAGAGACTCCTCTATCTGTGCCCGTTACCTAATATGCAAAACCACAGCTAGATTTCACCGTTTCTGTAGAAATGAACATAGAACAAGTGATCTCTCTCCAATTGAGTAGCTTACTTTCGAGATAACGGAGGTGACGAGCTCATTCAGCGAGCTACTGAGCTGTGGGGACGAGACGGATGCCGAAGCTGAAGCCCTCGGGTTAAACCAGAAGCAAACGGAGCGAGATGGAAGGTTCCGTTGACGAATTTGTTGGATTATTGGGGAGTGGGATTTGAGGGAGATCGGGGTTATGGAGGTAGTCATTGCTCTGTCGCGGAAGATGTTGCTCTACTGGGCGCGTTCTTTTTCTGTTCTCGGTAGTCGGTTGCAAGCTTCGCGAGTTTGAAAGGATACATCTAGTGGCCGACGGTTATCCTCAGGGATTTCACATAATCGGAACAAGAATTCTTATTGGTTCCCTTTTGTGGCCGCTGAGTTCTTTCCACGCTGTACGAGCGCAAAAACTATTATACAGTGACGGGTGACGGAAGGCATATTTAGGCCGTTGGAGTTAGCTTAGGTAGACCTGTCAAATACGAGGGAAGTCTGGGTGGGTTGGGTTTGAATTGGGTTGTTGTGAATTTGGATCTCACAGATACATCGAAAATATGTAATTTTAAATAGGTCAAAGAAAGAAAAATTCAAATCCGACCCAACAGGCTGCAGATCGTCTGCGGATGCCTATTTAATATGTGTTCAATAAAAAATTAATTGTAAGTTGTTATTCGAACGTTAAAAAAAAAAAAATTTGTTCGTATTTTACATAAAATATAGCACAAGAACAATTAACTATTATATATTATTACTATCAAATAAAAAAGTATGCTATATTTTTACAATCATGCACGCACATACATATATATAGATCAAATTCTCTAGCATACAACTAAAACTTCTAATGTGTGATTATGATCAATAAATTAGAGTTAGTAACTTGTATTATGACTCTAGATTAAATTTGATAGAACAACTATCTAACGTGATAGAGTTCTATTTATTTTCCTCAATATTTTTCTTTCACATCAATTTTTGTTGAGCAGGATCGAGTTTGGACTAGAACTCCTTAATAATTAATTGTTAGTAGTAAATCATCTTACCTATTCTAAATGCTAGTGTATCACTATATTTATTTTTATATAAATAATTCAATTAGGTGGGTCACCTATGGGTGCCCGCGGGCCACCCGTGAAACCCTCTAAACAAACAGGGGAGTATGGGTTTGGATAATTTTCAAAGGGTGGCAAATTTCATCACTCAAATCCGACTTAAATGGGTCGACCCACAGGTGCCCGCAGATTTTGACCTAATTTGGCAAGTCTAGCATTATGGTTCAACCTGGCTCAATGCCACTATGGTTAGAACGATATAAATTATATGCATAGATTCGGGTTGAATTATGTATGTTGGGACGTAGGCCAGATTGAGTCGTGTTGGACCGTAATGGTCGACCTGATTAAACTAGAAATGATATCAATATTACATTAGTAAAAATATTGAATCAACAAAAAATTGAACTGGTGACCATATAAAACAATTAGCGGTCAGACTAGGTGGGCCACTTGAACCTGACACACACACACACACACACACGCATATATATATATATATATATATATATATATATATATATATATATATATATATATATATATACATACATACATATATATATATATATATATATATATATATACACGCACACACACAAACATACACACATAATTTTTATTTAGTCAATTAAAGCAAGAGTTGACAAGAAAAATTCAAATTGAAAATCCAAACATTGAGGATAATCAACTACAATTGATGGTTTTTGAAGAAATGACAAAATTTATGAATGAAAATAATCCAAAGGACTCAAATAAACATGAAATTGAAGAAGATGGAAAAAAGGAAGAAAGTGAAAAAATAGTTACCGGACAGTAAAAAAAGTTGTGGTAAAAAAGTAATGGATAAAAGTCAAAAGTAAATAAAAAAGTAACAGTCTGGTAAAAGATAAAGGTGAATAAAAACAATGATGTGGTAAAGTAAAAGCAAAATATTTTAAACATTTTGCTTAAGATTCCATCTATAAAAAACGAAGTCACTCAAACATGGAAGTGACATCTTCATAAAAAACAAATGGAGAAGAAGACAAGAATATTTTATTGCATGAAAGGCATCAAACACTTGTCTAGGGCACAAGGATGAATGAACAAGTGGCAAACACATCAAACTTAGCCACTACAACACTTGTCAAAGACACAAATGAAAGAGAAATAAGATTGCTCAACAAAATCATTATTTATATCAAGCTCCTTTGGTTTTAAAATTTTTAAGATTTAAGCCTCTGATCTCTTTATTTTTGACAACTGTATCTTTAGCTATTTAAAAATTTTCTCAAAAAAAATGTTGAATAAAACGCTTAACTCACTAACAGGTGTCAATGAAATAGTAAATACCCTTCAAACCATAAATGAAAGTAATTCAATGGAAAATAAAAATAATTTCATCATTAATAAAGAAAAGCTAAGAGAAGAATTTTTATCTGATAGAAACCAGTTCAAGACAAAACAATTTTATGAAAACTTTGATAGAAAAGAAAGAGATTACATTAGAGAAAATTGGTATTCACAAATGCAATACCATAGAAAACATATACATTTCTTTGAATGGTATAAAAATTATTATATCAAAGAACTTAAAGAGAAAATCTATAGGCTTGTTCCGCCGTGGTATGAGCCTAATAAGTCTGATAATAAAATTAGACCATTGCGTCATGAAAATCCTCCTGAAAACCTGTCAGTCCAAAATATTACAAACAAGAGTAATCTATAATTAAAAGAAGAAAGTTCTCATTCTTTCAATAAACACATGATTGATAAAGTAAATAATCTATTTAAAACTAAAAGTAAAGAAAACAAAGAGTACTCTGTAAAGGTATTAAGCACAGAACAATACTTCATTCTTGAAACTATTAATAATGTTAAAAGTGATCAAGAAAAATTAAAATTATTTTCAAAATATATCAAAATGAATAAAAAGAAATTAACTCTAACGGTAGTCCAAACCAAAATATTTCATATGATACTAAAAAAGCAACTGAAAAACAACCAAGTCTAAAAGACTTCAAAAGAGAACAAAAAATTATTAAAAGGGAAATAAAAGAAACTAAAAAGACATATGAAACTTTAGAAAATCAAAATAAATCCAAAGACAAATCCATAAATAGCATCCAACAATATATAAAAAGGAAATGGAAGGGAGATGTTATAATTAAAATTAACCCAGATTTCACTATTAAGAAACTAACTTTATTTGATTCTGGAGCAGACATAAACTGCATTAGAGAAGGTCTAATACCAACCAAATATTTTGAAAAAACCACACACAATGTCAATTCATGCACCAATGGCAAATTACAAATCAATTATAAAACCCCTAATGTCCATGTTTGTATAAAACATACATTTATTAAAACTACTTTCATGCTAGCCAAAAATATAACCGAGGATATAATCATAGGGACATCATTCCTGAATAAAATACTACCTATTATAGTAGATACAAAAGGAGTACATGCTAATATAGATGGAAAAATGATTACCTTTAAGTTTAAAAACGAACCCAAAGTATCATTTATACAACAAATAAACACTTCAATCAAATACAAAGAAAACTTCATTAACGAACTTAACACAGAAATAGAAACTGAAAGAATTCATAATAAAATCAAAAGTAGTAATTTTCAAAAACTAATAATAGAATTTCAAGAAAAGGTTGAAAAAGAAATCTGCTCCACACTACCCTCAGCATTCTGGCATAGAAAGAAAAATAAAGTTACTTTACCATACATTAACAATTTTGATAAAACTAAAATTCCAACAAAAGCCAAACCCATCCAAATGAATCAAAGACTTTTAGAAATATGTAAAAATGAAATAAAAGAACTTGAGACAAAGAAATTAATTAGACCTAGCTCTCTCCATGGAGTTGCACTGCTTTCTATGTAGAAAATGCATCTGAAATAGAAAGATGGGCTCCTAGGCTTGTCATTAATTACAAACCTCTAAATAAAGTACTCCAATGCATCAGATATCCAATTCCTAATAAACACGACTTAATAAAAAGAATACATGGTGCTAATATCTTCTCAAAATTTGATATAAAATCTGTATTTTGGCAAATGCAAATAAGTGAAGAAGATAGATATAAAACTGCCTTCACAGTACCTTTTGGTCACTATGAATGGAATGTTATGCCTTTCGGGCTAAAAAATGCTCCATCAGAATTCCAAAAAATAATGAATGAGATATTTAATCCATATACTTCTTTTAGTGTAGTCTATATTGATGATGTACTTATTTTCTCTAAAGATTGTGACCAACATTGGAAACACTAAACACATTCTTTCAAATAGTAAAACATAATGGACTAGTAGTCTCCGCTAAAAATATGAAACTATTTCAAACAAGTATTCAATTTCTAGGTTACAAAATAGAAAAGGGATCTGTATCACCTATAATAAGAGCCATAGACTTTGCTAACAAATTCCCAGATGAAGTCCTAGAGAAAAAACAACTCCAAAGATTTTTAGGATGCTTAAACTATATATCATATTCCTATGAAAATCTGGTACTAGATAGAAAACTCCTTATAGATAGATTAAAAAAGATTCCACCAAGTTGGACAATAGATCACACCAAGGCCATTCAAAGAATAAAATTAAAGGTTCAACGGTTACCATGTTTAAATATTGTTGACCCAGAAGCCTATAAAATAGTAGAAACAGATGCATCAGATATAGGATACGGAGGAATTCTTAAGCAAAAAATTGATAAACATTTGGTTCGATGCACCTCAGGAGTGTGGAATGAAACCAAAAAAAATTATTCAACTATAAAAAAAGAAACATTAGCCATAGTTCTCTCTATTACAAAATTTCAAGGTGATCTTTTAAATAATACATTTTTATTAAGAGTAGATTGTAAATCAGCTAAATTCGTCTTAGAAAAGGATGTTAAAAATCTTGCCTCAAAGCAAATATTTGCTAGATGGCAAGCAATATTAGCTATATTTGATTTTGATATAGAATTCATAAAAGGAGAAAATAATTTTTTACCTGATTTCTTATTGAGAGAATTTTTGCAGGGAAATTGTCTTAAAAAAGACTAGCATAATGACATCAATTCTGGCTACTAAACAAAGTCCTCCCGCAATGACACAGACAAGGAGGGAGAAAGAAAATATACAAAACATGGACGTTGATTCGTCAACTAAAACATCCTCTGAATTTATCCTGAAATCATCTGAAGAGGTACTTATTCTTGAGAATGAGGATCTCTCAAAAGAAATTAAATATATAATAAATAAATATTTTCCTGAAGGATACAATCATATTCCCACCCTACTTGGGAAAAACCAAATATACTATGAAAAAATACTTTTATAAACAGGAAGTGTAAAAGTTTTTCATAATTATAGAGATAAATCCACAAAAAGAAACTTACATTTCTCCCAACTAAAAATTCAAAAACTTATCACGCTATATGAATGGAATAAAGAAGGAAACCCTAATATTCCAAGAAGATTCAAAACATTCTGTCAACCCCAATATTACAATTATTGGGATTATCAAAATGTGTGGGAAAAAGTTTTATATGTTCAGAACACACAAATGAGTCACACATGGTCAGTGAAATGGTCTTTACAAACCAAATTACCGAATTGGTTTTTCTATAAATTCTGGCAAAATTTTGGGGCAATAAGAGAAATACTTCCCACAATATTAAAGAAAAATATTATGGGAAACGATCTTATTGAAGAAGACTTAAACATGATGAAATATATATCATCTCATGGAATACCATGGATTATACAATGGAAGTGGGAAAAAGAAACAATCAAATTACCACCAATTTTGGAAAGACAAACATATGTCAAATGGTGGGACAAGTTCAATATTGATCCCATTTTAAAGGGAAAATTAATTCCAATATTAGTTTCTGGATCCCAACACCAAGAAACTAAAATAAATAGAATGTTTTCATTTAGTCAACTAAAGCAAGAGTTGACAAGAAAAATTCAAATTGAAAATCCAAACATTGAGGATAATCAACTACAATTGATGGTTTTTGAAGAAATGACAAAAGTTATGGATGAAAATAGTCCAATGTACTCAAATAAACATGAAATTGAAGAAGATGGAAAAAAGGAAGAAAGTGAAAAAATAGTTACCAGACAGTAAAAAAATTGTGGTAAAAAAGTAATGGATAAAAGTCAAAAGTAAATAAAAAAGTAACAGTTTGGTAAAAGATAAAGGTGAATAAAAACAATGATGTGGTAAAGTAAAAGCAAAATATTTTAAACATTTTGCTTAAGATTCCATCTATAAAAATGAAGTCACTCAAACATGGAAGTGAAATCTTCATAAAAAAATGGAGAAGAAGACAAGAATATTTTATTGCATGAAAGGCATCAAACACTTGTCTAGGGCACAAGGATGAATGAACAAGTGGCAAACACATCAAACTTAGCCACTACAACAGTTGCCAAAGACACAATTGAAAGAGAGAAAATGGCAAGACAAGGAACTTCGTCCACCCCATCCAAAGTTCCTGTAAAAAGCAAAGAAGTTGAAGAGGAAAGGAAGAGTTGTAATAGACACAACACTCTTCCACCCAAAGAGCTCCCCTTGCTTATTGAGCTTAGTTTTTGTAGTAGAAAGTGTCTTAGCTCAAAATTCTCCTCCTTAGAGAATTTCTAAGTCTTGTAATCCTTCCTTCACATCACTTATATTGTAATTTTATCTATATAGTCATGTGTTCTTAGTTTCCATATATTTTCTGAGTGTAAACCCTCCAGTTGCCAATAAAATATCCATATATGTTTTGTTAAATTGTGTGTGCATGTTCTTGCCTCTTTGAATCATAATCAAAGATCCTTTCTTTGATTAAAAGCAAGATCAAGGAGGTTCTTAAAGCTTCAGTGATGTTCCCGACGGTCACTCGATGAGATCAACAACGTGCTCTGCGCCAACTGTAAGTTCCCTGACGTTATTTAATTAATTTTACGCAAGCATTCATCCTTCTTCGTAAACAAATTAAATTCCTATTAACCTTTAATCACAAACCCTAATTTACCTCTAATCACTTTAATCACAAACCCTAATCCACCTCTAATCACTGACTTCTATCAATTAACCAAATGTAAATCAGCCCTTCCTACTCCACCAAAAATTCTGAAACCTCCACCAGTACTCCAACACCGCATTCTACCAACTATCTACCGACCAACCACCAAAATCCTAGCTTCCACCCTAAATGGTATCAGATCCAAGTTAGTGGTGGTTGGGATATACTTGTGTCTCTTTCTCTGAAGGGGTGAGAGTTTGGGGTCTTCCTTCTTGGGGTTCTAGGGTCCGAGGCCTCCTTGTCGTAGTGGTAGCCCGTTGCACCCGCTTTAGCCGTGGTAGGCGTTTAGGGTTTTGTGGGGCTAGGTTTATCTATTGACAAGCCACCTATTATCTCCAAGGAATCAACATCCCAACTCTTCTATATTAGAATTCATCCCTAAAGACCAATGGAAAGAATACTCTCCAGAATTTCTACCAATTCCCATACAAACCCTTCCATAGTTCGAACAATGTCAATAAAAAATTGTGAACAAATTAATTTTGAAAATATAGAACAATCCATTCAAAATTGGGAAATGCCTAAAGTTCCCATAAAAGACATTTACTCTAAAGGTGGTTTTCGATTGATGTCCAACTATTACATCAAAACTATTGAAAAAACTATATCAGTTACATCTTCACAAGAATGCATACAACTTCTGTCTAAAAGAGATATAAACATGATAAAAAATAACTCAAGATACAACTTCATTCATTTAGGATTAGTCCAAGTATCTGCCAAATCCTTAACAAGAAAAGGTATAAATTGTTATGTGCTCTTGTGCCGTAGAGACTGTGGGCATCTAAAATTTTCAGATTCCCTTCTTGGACTCGTTGAATCCACTTTAGACGATGGACCTATTTACTTTAATGCATTTCCTAATTTCTCAGTTTCCCTTACCGACCCAGGCCTTTTGAAGGTCTTAACCTTGAATGTGCAAACATCAAGATTTGACATGGATCCAAATTCTGAAAATATTGTACTATGTTATAGAGTTTGCTTCAAGGCCATGAACACAGTAACTCCTCAATCTTTGATTTGCCCAGAAAAGGGGCTTACAACTCTTTTTCTAACCAATATAAAAAACAAAGCCATTATTCCTAAGGCCTTGCGATTGGAGGAAGTTAAGCTTCTAGAAAATTGGACTATGCCACAAGCAAATGCACCTATACCTAGAGAAAATACCAGAATACAAAACATTATCGAGCACATAAATGGTGATGTAGAAATAAGTTTTTGTCCTTCGGAAAGAAGAAATTCTACTTCATCTCAGTCTAGGGAAAACACCTTAGAAGTTGGTTCTTCTTCATATTTACATATAGATCACAATAAACCTGAAACATCCAACACTATGAATAGAAGACCTACAGGAATATCCTACCCAGTATATGAACACAGTGAATATGAACCCTCTGAATCTGATTTCAAAGTCGCATGTCTACTCAAAGACAACTATAACAACTTTGAAATTAATAAAGAATTATTAAAGAAAGACTTTTTATCTGATAATAATAAACCAAAAGTAAAATGGTTTTTTACACATTTTGATAAATATGCAAGGTCGACTATAAGAGATCGATGGTATTCTCAAATGAAACAGTTAAATGAGAATATATATTTCTTTGATTGGTATGAATCTAATTATCTTAATACACTTAAAGAAATGTTACCTACTCTCCCAAGTGAGGATCGTACTATGGTAATAGAAAAACTATCCTTAACATGGAAACATGCTTCAAAAGATGAAGAAGTTGAATCAATTCTTCACACACACAAACAAACACACATATATATACATATGTGTGTATGTTTGTGTATGTATGTATGTTTGTGCCCAATCCATATATGTATCACATAATAAATTATATTGTGATTCATATTTGTACAACAATGAAAAATTTAATTTTATATTATTAGTTACTTAGTATCACTTTAAGTTAATCATATCTACCAACATGATTCTAAATTAACAATAACAACTTGTCTCAAATTTTAAATCAAGTTGAATATTGTTCATGTGAAAAAGTAAATTTACTCTAACACAAAAGTCACAACACGCCTATGTAAAATATAATAATCAAGTGTCATCTTCATAATCATAGACTATGATATGTGCTAGCACACCCATAACATATAAAATTAACATAAAAATAAAAAATTCTACATGGATGATAATAAAGATACACAAATACCACTACAAAAAATGGTGTTTAACTATAAAAGAAATTGTATAAAGAATCCCAAAATTTGTAGTTAAAATCTTTAGCTCCATTTATTGTTACATTTAGAATATGAGTTAATACTTGTGTAGCTAATTTTTTTGGCCACATTTTTAAAATTATAGTTGGATATTCATCAAGATATAAGTTCATATGTAACCCTAATTGTAGGTAAAAATTATCCTTAGACATGCAATTATAGTAAAATAGATGAACACAATTGTATTTGTAGCTATGATACATATGGGGAAATGACATTTGTTACAATTGTATATGTAGTTCATGTGTAGTAAAAATAGATACTTACAACGCCTGTAATTGTAGTTAGTGTATAGTTACATACAACATGTACCACACATGTATATATTTGTAGTTAGATTATGTATCCAGTCATTAATTGTCAATACAAAAGTATTTCTCAGAAAGAAGAAAAAATCATTATTGATTCAGATCAAATTTTGGTTGCGAGGTCAATAGTCATATTTTTATTTATATTGAAACAATGAGTACACATGGGGAGGACATAAACTTTGCCCCAATTTTACAACATGGAAAAAGATATATGTATACAATGACCCCCATGAGAATATAAGTTTAAATCACTCTCAAAGTTTCACCCCACATTGTACTCTAGATCTCAAAACATGTTCAAGAAGCTTGAAATCAAAATTGTCATGCAGTTGTCAATTGGATCAGGACATGTAGGAACAAGTTCAAATTTTGTATCATCATACTAGATTACCAATGAAATAAAAAGTAGAGTTGAAACATCTTCAACCCAGAGAGCAAATATCTTAGGTCGTCTAAAGGTAGATAACATTGATCACAAGTATCCATTAATCTTCCCAATCAAAAGATAGGACGCTGACAAGTTCTGATGACCCAAGACACTGAAGAACATAGAGTAAGTCCACCTACAAGATTCAACAAATTCAATATCAGGAAAAATGACTACACAATTTGTATAGTACAAAGAATAGATAAAATATAAAAAGAATAATTGATGCATTTTGCATATGAACCTCATTAATCTTACACCAAGTTGTTCACCTCTACAAAAATGTGTACTATTATTCACACATACCCAGACATATTCCTCTCTGTGAGTCTCCAGCTCCCTTAAAATGTCATGTGAAAGGGACTTGACACTAATATCCATGTCCTACAAACTCACAAAAGGTACAGGTCCATAACTCATGAACCAATACTACCCTGCTTAAGACAAAGAAGGGAATAAAATTGGAACCTGACTATAAGTAGAATAAAAAAATGTTGATGTGCCTAAGTGATTGGCTTTGACATTATTATCTTTTGAGGGAACTGTGCACTAGTGATAAGAAAACTTGAAATGTGGTGTATGTGTAGCTCATTGATAATGTATTTAGCTCGAGATACATGATCAGTTCACCAACAATAGATAAGGTGGATGTGCAACTCAAAATTGACGAAAATTTTTTGCTAATAAAATATATGTACTGAATAGAGAGGTTTATGACATCCATTCATCTACCTATCAGCATATCGTAATGTGATCAAAGTATGCTCACAAGAACCTGAACTATGAGATATACATGATATCATCATAGTCTGAGAGTCTTCAATATAAGAGTCTCTATACACTTTAGTAAGTATACTCCCACAAAATGGAATATGAACATGGTCGTTGTCAAGAGCCCATATACATTCCTTCAGTCTCAGCCCTTCAATTATGCATCCATTAGAAAAGTGCTTAACACGGGAATATTACTCAATAATTAACCTCCAGAAGAGGATGACTGGAAGAAGGTAAAATTACCTAGTTTGTTTATCATTATCAGTTGTATCTACACCACACTCGCTCCCAACAAGATCTATAATGCCCCTATAAGCAAATGGACTGGGTGGTTCACTTTGAGTTCTCATTGCAACAACATAATCATAAGTAGTGATTCCCTATTCATGAGAAGAAGCCAAACTTTGTGGATCCTCATTTACTAATGGACTAGGTTGACTTTGAGTTCTCATTGCAACAACATACTCATATGTAGTGATCATGTTTGTGAGTTAATATGCTGATTACTATGTACAAAGGATCAACTAGCCAATGAAGAACCAACTCAATTTACCTTTCTGATTAGCAACATGAGGAAATAGAATAGTTCACCTAACACTATAGAGGGAAACAAGGAAAAAATACTGCATATCACCTGTAAATAGGAATATCATTAATTCGTTGGGAATACTGAGATAGGTTACATTGGAATAACTGAAGTGAAATTTTAAATTAAACTATTTGTTCTAATTACATGGTAGTTCAGACTCTACCATATAAGATATGATTATACTTCTGGTGACTGGCATGGCTATTTTGTAAGTCACATGACTCTACCATATAAGATATGACTATACTTCTGGCAACACTAAGTAAATATATTCCAGCCTTCACTTCATATAATGGGACTGGAAGATTTCCCTTGTGGAAATATTATGGTGTATGTGACAGGTGGTGGATGAGGGAGAAGTGAATTTCAATTGACTCATTCCCACAAAGTCATATGCAGTGCACAATAGTTGGTCTAGTGTCTAGTCCATGTGATGGACCTAGCGACAAACTTTCATCATTAAGGAAAAATAAGCTTGGGCAAAAAAAATGTAATTTTATACGCATTAAGTGTTCTTGGTAAAGGCCTCTTAGCTTAGCTCTTTTCATGACCACCGGGCATTGCCAGCAAAGCTTGCTGAATGAAGTTTTTCTTTTGATGGATCTATACTAGAAATATAAGAGACACAACTAGCAGATTTATGACTATTCCTAGGTGATACTTGAAAGTGGTGGTAAGTGGATTGAGGTTTCTCTAATGTCTCTATTAGTACCCAATTTAGGTGAAGGCTGTGTTGACAGTTTGAGAAAGAAACAACCAAGCTATGCAAGACCAAAGAGAAGTGTGCTTCACTTGATGAAATCTTTAAAAGCCAAAAAAATTATAGATATCGCATAACACTATGATTCCAAGTAATTATATGAAGACAACAGAAGCACAACTCACCAAGAAAAATGGAGAGGAAGTTAGTGTTGTTAAAGAAAAATAAGTAGATTGATATATAAAATAATGTAAATATCATGTCTTTGTCTCAACTATAATTAGTGAAACACTTACGTACTAAATGATATCAAACCATTAAACTACTTATATTTAGGACAAAACATTTAATTTTGGAAAACATAATCATTGGTATGTATGCCCTGAGAGTCAATCATATGATGATTGGATTGGGATACATTATGATTGATTTGATAAACATCAAAGGCAAGCTTCTAATTCATTCTGGTTCAATCAGTTATGAGATAATGATAGAGAGATAATGATAGAGCAGAATGAATGTCTAGAGAATGAAAGTACTCAATGACGTATGTCTTCAGGTTGAGGACCTGAAGAATGAAATCATACGGATGCTAAGAGTTTGTACATTCTTGTTTTGTTCCTAGTCAGATGTCATTGTGGAAGGTTGATAGACAACAATGACACAACAAGACTAGAGTGTGTGTTGGTTGATGACAGAGTCACACCAATCATGATATGTGATATCAAACCAAGCACATAGATACATGTTAGAGAATAAAGATACAGTTTGTATCGGACAGACCCACCGTGAGAGTGACACGTGGAACCATGACGTGGTAGTCATAGTCATCTCTCACAATGATGGTGGTGATTGTGATTCTTAGACCTGAAATCACTGCACTCGTCACATGTCGTTGGGTGCACTTTGACATCATGAAACGCGGTCTTGAAATATGGATTTTTATAAGGTGATGATTGGGTGACTTTGACACATGGGGTTTTGACTGTGAGTGATAGATATGGGATTCGTCCCTCTTGAGGGAGTATGATGTCCATGGTGTTATAACCCCTTTTTTCTAAAGCATGTAATGAGATTTGTAAATCTCCTTTTAAAATATAAATGAAATCAATTGTTGATTTAATGGTTTGATTTAAATGAATTTTGTGTATGATAGCCTTGTATGTTTTCTTAATGGGCCTTATTGGTTGTTGAACCCAATTGAGGGAAAAAGAAAAAAAAATGAAAAAGGAATTTAATTAGATAAAGGAATAAATAAGAAAATAGATAAAAGATGAATAAAAGGCTAAGGAATATTTTCCAAAATGAAATTTCGAGATATTAAGGTTCCTTGAGGTTCAAGGAACTCAGGATAATAATATAATGGCAAAGGAAATAGAAAATATGTAGAAAATATGAACAAATAAGTGATAACTTGAAATTGAAGAAAAGGGCTCGATTTCTTTAGATAATGACTTCAATTTTTGCATGATGAGAGATAAAAGTATGAACGAGTTTCCCTTAAAATTTGAATTAAAAAGGATTTAAGATTTGGAAGTTATTGATTTTTCAAGTTATCCTCAATAATGTGAATTATCTTAAATTTTAGGAAAAATACTTTCCTTTGGGTTAAACGTGTTGGATGTCGGTCGTTGGATCTTGATCCAACAGGCGTCGCACATCTTCGAGTTCCAGTAGAACTTGGATTGTAGCCGGTTATAGGGGAAACTTTCCCTTCAATTTTCTCACGTTTCAATGGATGTGCGAACATGGAAATAACTTCAATGAGTCCAGGAGGAGATCCCAAACCCTCACAACCCTGGTTTATGGGTCTTTGGAAGTGTCTACACGATATGCTCAATTGGGCTGAGGATCAGTTGATGGCGGGGTTAAGAAACCCTAGAAAGATCCTCCTTAGTCCTATATAAAGGACCCCTCTCGATTCCTCTCACCATCACAACTTTGGACGGCTGCTCCCCAAGTTCCAACACCCTCTCTTTCGCTCTATTGCCCCCGCTCTGATGAGCTCCAGCCGCGGTGTCGCCACGTGGTTCAAAGAAAAGGAGGAAGACGAGGAGCAGTAGCCCTCGGATCGGAATCCATTGTGGACTTGAGTGAGATCCAACGATCGACAGTGAGCAGCGGGGCGCGCAACTAAGTTAGTGGAGATGAGTGAGACGGAGCGTCAGATCTAAAGGTGGACCATCGGTGCATCAATCAAACGGCCGACGATTTTTGGTAATTATCTTTCTCTGATCAAAATTATAGAAAATTGCTTTTCTTTGCAAAATTAATAGAGATCGCTAAGAATCTCCAATGAGGAAACTTTATACATGAAAGTTGCATAGAAAAATAGGAACAATATAAAAATAGTTTGAGAATCTAGTTCTATCTCATTTTGCAAAAGTACCTTAATTTGGTAGAAAAATGTATTAAAAGGGATTTAGAAACCCTAATTGTATATAAAAGGTGAATCTTTGTGGATTAATAGGTTGATTTGAGAAGTATTAACTTGTTGCATATTAAAATAGGGTTTTCATCCGTTTTGAATGCAAAGTTGACTAATTTAGGGTTTTAACCTATATATGAAGAATAATATATATATGGAAACCCTAATTTAGGGTAAAAGAAGAGAAAAACCTTGTTGATATTGAATTATGAAAAAGGGTTGCTAAATGATGATCCTAAGTCTGTTAGGAATATTAAAATGAGAAATTCAAAGGTTTTAGGTAGTTTTGATGAACTAGGGTTCATAATGTTAAAAGTGGAGATAAAGCCCTAATTTTCAAGGAAACCCTAAAATTGGAATAGAAATCCTAAGAAATAAGATGAGTTTGGATAAATAATGATAAAAGGAAGTTTATATGTTTATTTTAGGATTTCTGTTCATCTTTGCTTGGTTGGTTGGGTTTTTCGGCTTAACTGATTCTGTCACCAAAACTACCATTACATGTATGTGGTTACGTTTATGAATAATCACTTTAGTTTCACGGTGGTTCCCGAACTTTTTTATTGGTTGCCTAAATATAACTGCTTGTATGACTTTTATTTCATGCAACTATAAAGTGACTATGATTATCACATAAATATGAGTACATGACTTGCCCAGATCCTGGTCCTCCTTTGTGGCTTAATAGTTTGACCTAGTACATGGCTACCTATGGGTTAGGTCCATCAGGTCATTGGATGACTTAGTACATGGCTACCAATGGGGTAGGTGTTGGGTTTTAGAGGAGGCAGAGAAGGCAGCGGAAACAAAAAAAAAATCCCCAAACCCAGAACAAGGAAACGTGTCAACGTCTATACAATAGGAAAGGATGGTTTGTGGAATCATACCTTGTCCCGAGGCTTGCTCGGCGATAATACCTCGCGGCTTGCACGGTCTTCACCTCCGGTCTTGGACGGTGTCTGTGCGGCTCCTGGTTGCACTGGGACTGACGACTCCTGGTCTCACCGGGACTGTCGGGATTGACAGCTGTCCTCTGAGCGGCAGAAATCTCCCACCTTTGAAGTAGTCCACACGGACCGCCTAGAACTCCAATCTCCTTGTCCCATAAGGAATTGGAAGGAGTCGTACCCTCCTGTCAGCGTACTAGTCACTGACACACTCTCCTGCCACCAGTCGCTTTCTGCAGTTGTCTTTCCCTTGTTGTGCCTCCCTTATCGGGTAGCACTTGCTCGGGCTCTCTCGGTTACCAAAACCAGAGAGAACGACAACTTTACAGAGCAACTGGTTGCACTGAGTTGTACTTTGAGAAGCCCCCAATATCCCTATATATATAGGAGGGTCATGGGACAGGGTAATCTATCTCGGGCAATGCGGGACTAAAAGCATAAGTAGAAGGGTTTGAGATTTTCCACAAAAACAACCAACTCGCAACCTGAACCGATCGTTTCACAACTAATACGGTCGGTTGGGGACCTGAGCCGGTCGATTGACACTCAATCGATCGGTTGGGACCCATGAAACGGTCAGTTCACTTTCTAAACCGGTCGGTTCGTGGTCCTGATCAGTTCCCGATTTACTTTCCCTCTTTTGTTTCTAATTGGTATCAAATACCAATCCTTTTCCCAATCAAATTGGGCAAGTGAAACGAAAAGAATATTCTCACCAATCCTACTTCCCAACTTGCTTAGTTGCACCAGTTGAACTGATCGTTTCAACACTTGAAGCAATCGTTTCACCCTATCCATGAGCCGATCAACTCACCACCTAAGCCGGTCGGTTCACCAAGCTGAGCTGATCGGTTCATCACATGAGCCGATCGGTTGGGAGTGCAGATTGTGCAGAAATAGTCAATTGCAGTTTCAATCAATCTGATACTCTAATTAATGTGTCCAACACCTTGAACATTATGATATTGAGCTATCAATTAATTGAGTGTTTAATTGAACTACTAAACTCCTTTAGTAATCAATCTAAACATTATTTGTGGACAAAACTCCTCTTCTAGGTTAAATCCTATGTGTGTGACCTTGAAGGTCCTTTTTCACGTTGGCAGTGAAAGTCCATAACACTTATGACTTCACAAGCAAAGAGCGGTGCCTAGTCACACATCAGTGCTACCCAAGTGAAATAGAAAGTTGGAGAACAACTTTCAATCCTACAATCCGTGAATGGTGTTACAGTGAATGTATAATTCCTTTATCACTGATATCCTGAATGAACTCGAGGCATGGAACAGTCATCCTGTCAATGTTCATTCACTTTCTTGATCTCAGAGTAGATTGGAAGAGATATGTATGACATCAATATCACATACTGATTCACACATGCGTGCACGCCTTTCTCAATCCTACTCATCAAGTGGCCATGGATATCAAACTCCCTCATGAGGGACAAATCCCATATCTATCACTCACCCCTCAAAAGCCCCATGTGTTAAAGCCACCCAATCATCACCTTTATAACAACCCATGTTTCAGGACTGCGTTTGATGATGTCAAAGTGTGCCCAACGACATGTGTTGAGTGTAGTGATTTCAGGTCAAAGAATCACACTCACCACCATCACTGTGAGTACTGACTATGACTACCATGTCATTGTTCCATGTGTCAAACTCACAGTGGGTCTGTCCGGTACACTTGTTCTCTAACAAGTACCTATGAGTTTGGTTTGATATCTCTATATCATGACTAATGAGATTGTGTCATCAACCAACACCACAATCTAGTCTTGTGTGTCATTGCTGTCTATCTACCTTCCACAATGACATCTGACTAGGGACAAAACAAGAATGTACAAACTCTTAGCATCCGTATGATCTCATCGTTCAGGTCCTTAACCTGAAAGCATACGTCATTGAGTATTGTCATTCTCTAGACATTCAATCTGTTCTATCACTATCTCATATGACTGAACCAAAAAGAATTGGAAGCTTGCCTATGATGTATATCAAATCAATCTTAATGTATCCCACCAATCATCCCATGATTGGCTCTCAGGGCTTACATACCAACAGACTCCCACTTGCAATGTGAGCCAATCACCCTTGAATCATATTCACAGTGATCTTCAAACATGTCCCACATGTTACTGTGCTCTAGTGCCAACATAGTGAGTAATGACAACACCTTGCCAAAGTCAGTATAAATTGCATGTCTCACATCTCTTCATTGTACGTCACACGTATGAGATGGAGCTGCTGTAATATGCGATCTAGTATTCCTTTGCTAATCTTTAGCCACATTGCATGATCAAGGATTCCATACTTGTCATCAATGAGCAGAATATCTATAAGTTCATCTCATAAACTTCCAAATCCATATAGTATCCACTGTTGTTCTCTAACACATGGATACTCATCATTTCCCTTTTAAATGGTTTTATTGGAACACTTCCAATTATCAACGAACTTTCACTTTTATATATCCCATATATATTTTGCGATTAGTTTTCTGTCCTTTCAGAAGTTCGCATCAATGTAACTCTTTACATTGAACTCTTCCTTATCTCCATAGAACTCGTACTTCTCAAGTACTTATCAAGTTCTCATGGTATTCCAGTAACCCTTACTGGAAGTAGACAGACATCCACTCGTCATGTCTCACATACGAGTTATCAGGATGAGCACATCATATTGCCATGTCCTACATACAAGATGATGGATGCATTTTGTTCTTGCCATGTCGATACATGTAAGATAATGGGATGATTACATACATGATACATCCATATCTATTCTTAGTGTTCCCATTCTTCATAAGAATTGGACACTTGGCCTTGGGATACTAACTCCATGTAACATGGAGAAGTTTTCTCCCACTGAATCTGTGCATACTGAACCCTTCAGTACAGATTGCCAATGTATGCTTTCTCCTTTCAGGTCAAGAAGTTTTTGAGAACTATCTCTATAGATCTCTATTCCTATCTCATAGGAAACATCTCTATCTTCCTTAAAGATAATTTCCACTTTTGGATTTCCATTCTAGAACATTTCCATTTCACATCAACATGTGGAATGTGAATACGCTCCCACTAAATCATAGATCCCTTCTTTATCTTTGACATATCAGTGAAACCCTTTGACTATATCATCAAAGTAAAGATTCAATTATGAGTTGCTTGTATTCAATCAATCACATTGATTAGTCCATTGTAACTTATAGACTTCATTTGCATTAGTGGATTCATAAACCTTATAGGCTGTGTCACGTACACATCCTTGTTTTATTCCTCATAGGAATGCAGTTTTCGTATCCATATGCCAAATGTCTTAGTCATTAAGTTGCAATCAACAAGCATCATCCTTCTCAAAACGTTATCCATGTGTCTTAACACTTAAGATTCATTTGCACTTATGGATTTTATCCAATAGGTGCTACCATCAAGGTCATACCTTATGGTTCACATGGATGTCATTTAGGATGTAATGGTCATAAACCATAACTCAAAATTCGGTTCCTCATATTCATCTAGATAGTTGACTCATCACATGAACAACTCATCACATAGATAAATGAGGTGTATCTGTTAAGGATATAAGAACTCACAACCCTTGTGATTCTTAATTCCTTTATTAGTGTGGGGTATTCTTTTATTAAGAAGAATTCAGTTATTTGATAATCATTCTCTAACTCCTTAGAGTATGATTCCTTCTTGATTTAGACATCACCATGCTTTAATCATGAGTTCACTACGATACACTATCATAATCACTCATAAGGATCTCAAACATTTGGTCCAAGTATTTCATTCATTGATCTCATCAAGAATTAACACTTTACCAAATTCATACTTCATCTATGATATTCTTGAACCCTTTAAGATATTCATATTGGTATTTCTCTAAACACCATTTTAAGTATTAGCATTTGTTCCAATAGGTATGTAAATACATCACATGTATCATACCTAATAGGATAATCATTCTCCCACTACCTTTAGTGAAGATTGATTAATCATGTCCAAGATATTCATGTCTCTTACTGGTTCTCTAACCAAAAGAGTCCAGATTTATCCATCACATGGAAACTAGAAATGAATTTCTCATGATTGATGCTAATTTGATTGTTTGAGTTATCTATAACTTTTAGGTATCATTTTATCTTACGCATATCAAATACCACAAGATAAACAAGGCATTGCCACAAAGATCATATCTTTATAAATTGAAACATCTCTTTATTGATTGCCATCATTGTCATACAATATGCAAAAATAAAGTGTTTCTATCTATTGGCAAATGAAATAGCAGTTCATAAATGTATTACATGCCTTTTAGGCTGAAAATAAACTAAAGTACTCCTATCTATGGCGGCAACACTTGCCCCAATTATGAATGCTTTACACTTTACATCTTGGTATCATATACCTCAAAAGTGTTACAAGTTTACTTTCATGACACCTTTAAATGGAGACATCAGTCGCCTCCTTCTTCTTTTGTTCTTCCAGATAGAGAGGACAATTCCTTTTCCAATGTCCTGGCTTTTGACAATGGTGGCAATTGCCTTTCTTGGTCACGCCTCCCTTGGCCTTGAGAGATGAAGACGACTTGGGCTCCTGGCTAGCATCATAACCTTTCTTAGCTTTGCCCTTGCCCTTGCGTTTGGAATTGCCTTTCTTGCTCGTGATCACCATCACAAACTTAGGCTTGTCCTTCTTCATCTGTATCTGGGCTTTCCTCAACATGCCCAACAACTCTGACAGTGGCCTATCAAAGTTGTTCATGTTGTAGTTCATCACAAACTGACTATAGGATTCTGGCAACGATTGCAGTATCACGTTAGTAGCCAACTCTTGGCTCAGTGGAAATCCCAATCTTGTCAGGTTCTCCACATACCCAATCATCTTGAGTGTGTGAGGACCAACTGGATCTCCTTCTGTCATGACGCACTTGAACAGTGCCCTTGAAACGTTATATCTCTCTTGCCATGCTTGATCTTCATACATGTTCGTGAGATGCTGAATCATCTCAATGACACCCATGTTCTCATGTTGTCTCTGCAACTCGTGGTTCATAGAGCACAACATCAAGCACTTTGCATCAATGGCATTATCAGAATGCTTCGTTAAGCATCCCTTTCTGCCTTTGGTGCATTAGGAGCAGGTTCCTCTGGAATTGGAGTATCCAGGACATAGATCTTTCGCTCTTGAGTGAGAACAATTCTCAATGTCCTATACCAGTCGTGGAAGTTTGTCCCATTTAGTTTGTCCTTTTCAACGACCGATCACAAAGAAAAGTGATTGTTGTTTGTTGCCATTTGTACTACAAAAGGAAATATGCAATTTTAGTCCAAAAACTCATTTTGACTCTTTTTTTATTGATTTGAAAAGATGACGATATAATTAGGCCTTTAATTAATTATTGCTCCCACTATTTTAGTTCAAATTGATAGCCCTCACCATCAATTCGGAAGATTACAGTGTACAACCTTCTAGTGGGCAAGATCCTGAAATCCTCTAAGTCATGGACCAGCTAGGGCTGTCACCCACAACTTAGATCTCTCAGGTAGGCAACTCTTGCCAATTGCATCATATGCAACTCTTGATAAGATGTCATATGAAACTCCTTGCCATGATCATCTCCATGCCTCAAGGTGCTAGATCCTATCTAGGTCATCTTGTTAAGTCCGACCCAAAGCCAACATGATGAATATGCACCCTGCTTGGGCAGACCCACATATCCATCCTTCACGCTTCCACGAGATAGACAGTGCACCACGCTTGGGCGTGCCCACACTTGGTCGATCAAGATTTTCACGTGTGTCTCATTTGGAAGGCATCTAAAACTTAATATTTAATGAGGGATTTGGTTTTTATATACATATACATATCCAATCACCACAATACATAGTACGTATCATATACATGCTATATCCCACAGAAAACATGCAAAATGATAAAAGCGATGATTATGGCCATCCTAATGTGATTCCTCAAGCCAAGAGGAATCACAATCATCTAGGTCTACATCACATGCAACCTGTACAAGATGAACTCTGTGCTTTGTCTTTTTGGGTTTGATCAACTCATCACATGAATGATCGGCTCACCATCAGACTGGTCGGCTGGGTGCCACCAGCCGATCGATTGGCTCCTCCAAACGATCGGTTCACCTGGTCGTCGTGCATCTCATTATGGCCACCACCAGCTCATCTCGCTCCTCGAACCGGTCATCAACTGATCAGCTCACTCCTTGAACCGATCGTCTGAAACGTCAACCGATCGGTTCACGCCTTGAACCGATCGTCTCAGCTGTCGTCAGGATGTCCGCCGTTCTTCGACATAACAAGAAATAAAATTCTATCCTATTTTATATGGTAAAAAGAGAAACCTCGAGTTACATTCGAGGGGAGCAAAGGTAGGAAAGAAATCTCGAATTATTTCGAGTTACATCAGGAATAAGAGAAGGAAGATCGGTGCACAGACCGAGATGCAAGCAACCACATACAACCATACAGATATAGGGTTTATTGGCCATAACCACGCTATACATCCACCACAAAACTCGTTTAAGGGTGACGTGTATCGAGTGCATTCATAATACATATCATATATGTGAATTGGGATTTGTGGACTTAGGATTGGACATGTATAAAGCCAATTTTATTTGCATCGTATGCAATAAATAAAGGTGACAAACCAAAATCAATTATATCGATAATCCTAAAGTATAGAGCAGTTGACGTGGCTCTAATACCACTGTTGGGTTTTACAAGAGGCAGAGAAGGCAGCAGAAACAAAAAAAAAATTCCCCAAATTCAGAACAAGGAAACGCATCAACGTCTATACAATAGGAAAGGATGGTTTGTGGAATCATACCTTGTCCCGAGGCTTGCTCGGTGACAATACCTCGCGGCTTGCGTGGTCTTCACCTTCGGTCTTGGATGATGTCTGTGCAGCTCCTGGTCGCACTGGGACTGACGACTCCTGGTCTCACCAGGACTGTCGGGATTGACAGTTGTCCTTCGAGTGACAGAAATCTCCCGCCTCTGAAGTAGTCCACACGGACCACCTGGAACTCCAATCTCCTTATCCCACAAGGAATTGGAAGGAGTCACACCCTCCTATCAGCGTACTAGTCACTGACACAGTCTCCTGCCACCAGTCGCTTTCTGCAGTTGTCTTTCCCTTGTTGTGCCTCCCTTATCGGGTAGCACTTGCTCGGGCTCTCTCGGTTACCAAAACCAGAGAGAAAGACAACTTTACAGAGCAAGTGGTTGCACTGAGTTGTACTTTTAGAAGCCCCCAATACCCCTATATATAGGAGGGTCGTGGGAGAGGGTTCTCTATCCCGGACAATGCGGGACTAAAAGTAGGAGTAGAAGAGTTCAAGATTTTCCACAAAAATAACCAACTCGCAACCTGAACCGATCGTTTCACAACTAAAACGGTCGGTTGGGGACCTGAGCCGGTCGGTTGACACTCAACCGATCGGTTGGGACCCATGAAACGGTCGGTTCACTTTTCGAACCGGTCAGTTCGTGGTCTTGATCAGTTCCCGATTGACTTTCCCTCTTTTGTTTCTAATTGGTATCAAATACCAATCCTTTTCCCAATCAAATTGGACAAGTGAAACAAAAAGAAAATTCTCACCAATCCTACTTCCCAACTTGCTCGGTTGCACCAGTTGAACCGATCGTTTCAACACTTGAAGCAATCATTTCACACTGTCCATGAGTCATTCGACTCACCCTGAGTCGATCGGTTCACCAGGCTGAGCTGATCGGTTCATCACATGAGTCGATCGGTTGGGAGTGCAGATTGTGCAGAAACAGTCAATTGCAGTTTCAATCAATCTGATACTCTAATCAACGTGTCCAACACCTTGAACATTATGATATTGAGCTATCAATTAATTGAGTGTTTAATTGAACTACTAAACTCCTTTAGTAATCAATCTAAACATTGTTTGTGGACAAAACTCCTCTTCCAGGTTAAATCCTATGTGTGTGACCCTGCAGGTCCTTTTTCACATTGGCAGTGAAAGTCCATAACACTTATGACTTCACAAGCAAAGAGCGTTGCCTAGTCACACATCAGTGCTACCCAAGTGAAATAGAAAGTTGGAGAACAACTTTCAATCATACAATCTGTGAATGGTGTTATAGTGAATGTATAATTCCTTTGTCACTGATATCCTGAATGAACTTGAGGCATGGAACAGTCATCCTGTCCACGTTCATTCACTTTCTTGATCTCAGAGTAGATTGGAAGAGATATGTATGACATCAATATCACATACTGATTCACACATGCATGCACGCCTTTCTCAATCCTACTCATCAAGTGGCCATGGATATCAAACTCCCTCAGGAGGGACAAATCCCATATCTATCACTCACCCCTCAAAAACCCCATGTGTCAAAGCCACCCAATCATCACCTTTATAACAACCCATGTTTCAGGACTGCGTTTGATGATGTCAAAGTGTGCCCAACGACATGTGTTGACTGTAGTGATTTCAGGTCAAAGAATCACACTCACCACCATCACTATGAGTACTGACTGTGACTACCATGTCATGGTTCCATGTGTCAAACTCACAGTGGGTCTGTCCGGTACACTTGTTCTCTAACAAGTACCTATGTGTTTGGTTTGATATCTCTATATCATGACTAATGAGATTCTATCATCAACCAACACCACAATCTAGTCATGTGTGTCATTGCTGTCTATCTACCTTCCACAATGACATCCGACTAGGGACAAAACAAGAATGTACAAACTCTTAGTGTCCGTATGATCTCATCGTTCAGGTCCTTAACCTGAAAGCATACGTCATTGAGTATTGTCATTCTCTAGACATTCAATATGTTCTATCACTATCTCATATGACTAAACCAGAAAGAATTGGAAGCTTGCCTATGATGTATATCAAATCAATCTTAATGTATCCCACCAATCATCCCATGATTGGCTCTCAGGGCATACATACCAACAGTAGGTCCATCAAGTCACCTTGAGTTAGGGATTGGGCTACCCATGGGTAGTGCCATGCGACTCTCTAGCACACCATGAGTTAGGGATTGGGCTACCTGTGGGTAGTGCCATGCGACTCAACCCTAGATATTGATCTACCTGTTAGGTAGGATCATGCGGGGTTTAATGGGGATCTACCATAAGGAAGGTAGCATCCAGGTCCGCTGTAGGGACAACACAGAGGCTAGGGTATGTATGGATTGAGCAGTCATGTTTAAAATGTAAATTTGTTTGTTAAACTGTAATTGATTGTAATATGTTGATATTAATTGCACATTTATTGTTTTCCCCCACATACCAACTTTGTGCTGACCGAAATTTTGTTTGTCGGCATTTGAGGTACAAAAACCAAAAACGACAACTAGTAAATTGTCACATTGTGAATACGTGAATTAAAGTTCAAGGAGGATTAGTTTAGAGTAGAACTCATATGTGGATAGAAGTGTAGAAATCCAATTTTCCAAAGGTATGCAAAATTTTATTTATTACGACTTTTTAGTATAGTCTGGTAAAGTTTGATAATTATTAATGTTTATTTGTCAAACCTTGATCTAGAAATTGGAATAATGGTTCTGACCTCCTGGTCTCCCTTAATTGGGGGTTACTATCAGAGCCAAGGTTCCTCACTTAACCGTTAATAATTATTAAATTTTTACAAACTCTATAGAACCCAAGGGAGTTATTAGAGGATTATCTGAAAGACCGAGGTGTCTAGAAAAGGATCACGTCCGGGGGCTGGCAAGATTTTCCTCCACACTATTAGTCAAAATACGAGGACTCCCAGATTAGTGTGACTACCTGGACAATGTCTTAGGATCTGACTCGAAATAAGATACCTTTAGGACTCTCTCATCTTGTTCATCCCTTCTCAACTCAAATGCTATTAAGGACCCTAAGGATTAGGGTTTTCTCTCTTTTCCTCACCCTCTTGAGGTATGAGTAAAGTTGATAAGGTTTAAGGAATCATCCACCAGATTGATAAAAAAAAGCATGTAAATAAGATGTCATGGACATAAGCTTAATAGATTAAGCATAATAGAATAGATACATGCTTAGGTCGTATGACATAAGTTGTCATGCCCTCAGGAGAGACTTGAGGCTAGACCTTCTTGTCAGGAGGATAAGTAAAGAGAGTTAGTCTTGGAGGTAGAGACCTCCATTACAATGTAGAGACCTGACACATCCTCTGAGGATGATGTTCACCCTAACTTAAGTGAGGGTTAGAGAGAGAGATGACATGATGAGTTTGATGTCTTGGTAGACCAGGTGTTGGATGGACATGCCTTGGATGTCTTATGAGCCATGAGAGGTTGGATGATTGAGTACCTTTGGCAACCCAACCCTGGGGAGGGTCGTGCACATTAGAGCAAATGATATCTCCTTCTTTAATGAGGTTAGAGAAGAACCTATGGAAACCCCATGAGCTGATATGAGCATGGCATAGTAGGTACCCATAATACATCAGTAGTGTAGGCAGTAGGTCAAAACCCTTGCCAGGAGAGTATGATGAATAGCTTATGAGATGAGCATAGAGGGTTATGGATAACCTTGAGAAAATATAAGTTTGAACATAGGCTCCACCATGTAAGGGTATGCTTGTGAGCTTGATCCTACATGGAGAAAGGACCTCTAATAGTGAGGCTAGGTGTAGGGTTAGCTCTAGAGAGAGAGAGAGAGAGTAGGACCCCGAGCAAGAAGGTTGGAAGCCTAGACTCCGAGATTTGAGGAACAGTGGGGAGTTGAGGATGATGCGACCTAAGTGGATTATAATGGTTGCCTCATGCTTGATCCCTGGAGGCGGATGATATTTGGGTTGCCATTAGAGGAACCAAACCCTAGAGAGATGATGAGGCTTCTGGTACCTATGTGCCTATGGTGTAGGTGTTTACCTTATGAGAGAGAAAGGAGAGTTCCTTAGACCTGGAGAGGTTTAGTAACAGGTTTTGAGGCCTTGTACCTTGTTGATTGTCCTTGAGGAGGACTCAACTATGGGGTGTTGCTCGAATAAAAGGATCATGGGAAGTGCATGACATACTTTGGACATGCTTGGTTCGTGGTTAAAGGTTGAGCATGCAGTTGGACAGCTGTGGCATAAAGAAATGAACCTAGGGTTCTTAGGCCTAAGAGGGGAAGTGGTGTACCTGATGCTCATGATGAGATTTGAGTTTCTATAGATTCGATCATGGTACTCCTCATGGTTAGAGGAGAGGGAACCCCTTACGTTTAAAGGTATGTTTGATGAACCCCTCACAACTAAGTTGATGACATAGGAAGGTTTGATCTTGATCCAATGTTGAGGATGAGAACAAGTATGACCTAGCATGGTTTAGTAGGTGGTCTACTTGTGCCTTAATAGCTTATTAGGGTTAAGCATGCTCATATGGATGTAAACCCTAAGGATGTTTGTAACCTTGTTGTCAAGAGATAGTTTCCTCCCATCCCGGGAGAGGGACCCTTTTGTAAGGTGTACACCAGTTTATGTTGGTTTTGAAGTAACCTAAAGAGGTCTCATATGATATTGAGAAGCTAAGTGAAAAGTACATGGTATGAGAATGAACCTGTAGACCCATAGATAACCATCTCTATGTGCATTTGGATGTGTTACCATGGAGGTAACCGGTATGGGGCCTAACCAAGGTAGGTAGGTTGCCATGACCCCTATGAAAGGATGAAAGTCAGCCCATGAATATAGAGAGAGATGATGAAGGCTTGGGTAAGGATTCTAAGTTGGACATGTACTATAATAGAATCGTAAGTCTATCCTAGGGTCAGGTAGGGATAAGACTGATGGAAGTAGGAGTTGCCCAATTCCCTAGTTTCACATGACCATAGGGTCGGGAGGTAACAACTATCATTGTCTGAGGACCATGGGTTAGGAGATTGATCACCTTCAGGAACTCATGGGACCCAAAAGGCAGATGAATAGGACACTCTCTGGATGCATAAGGGAAGAAGGATGACCCCAAAAGTGTCGACACCCTATAGACCTATAGGAGATGACCAAGGGATGGGTGTGAACACCAATAAGTTCGAGACCAGTTTTCCATGGAAGTAACTTTGATATCGAGATGATAGTGACACAAGTTGCACGTTTCAACTTAGATTTGAAGGTGTACTGGCAATGTGGGATGTACCATCTCTACCCTTAGAATAGGAAGAACTCTGTGTTTGGTCAGCCGCCAAATGCTTATTTCCTCTTGTTATGAGAGTGAGAGATAGGACAATACACATGCCATACACTAAGGATAAAAGATGATGCGAGTTGGAACGTTGCTATGAGGTATGAGGACAGAGATAATAACGTACTCTGGTAGAGTGAATGATACATGGATGATTTGCAAATACTAAGAGAAATAAGGTAGTCATATTATGAGGATGTTTTTATCATGAGCTATGGGGATGAGTTTGAAAACCAAGAGGATGAGTTTAGAGTTTTCTTGATGAAGATAGACTTAGAGCTGAGATGAGATGATAAGTGGAATACATGGAGGTGTATGTATTCAACATTACCTAATACCTAAGCATGTGAAGTGGTAATGGATGCTCTAGTTAAGATGCAGCTGCCTAGTTTAAGCTAGAGGAGGTGGTTGGACTAACCCTAAGTTTGAAATAGAGGTAAGTTTGGCTAACACTCAGATGTAACGAGAGTTGTCGAATAAGCTAGTGGTTGTTGGGTTACCCAGCCTAGGCCTTGATGCGACAAAAGGATGGTTGTAGAACCTCAGATTTGGAAAAGAAGGTGATGAAACCTCGATTAGAGTGGTCTTTGAGGAATCAATCTTGAGGAATCATGACATACAAGAGATCATGACGTTAAAATCACCATACACCGTGGTACTACAAAGGTAATAAGTGATAGAAGTACTTGGATGCCTAAGATGAAGTTGCACGTGGCTTGTCGCCATGCAAGCCAGGAGATGAATGACAAACACCAGTAACCCAGTGCATTGATATAAAGTATAAAGAGTTCCCGAGAGGGAATGGGAGTTCATCACTATGGATGTTGTAAGTCTCCCCTAGACCAAGGAAGGTCGGGATACAATATGGGTTACGGTAGATCTCCTTACCTAGATGACATGAGAAAGAAAGAGTACTATCAAGGGACAGATCCGGTTGAACTACATATGAGAGAGATGGTTCAACTACATCATAATATGAGTTCAAAAGTTCTTGAGATTCACTTCCATAAGGTGGAATTAGATACATGAAGAACTCGATGTTAGTACAGTTTACCACCCCTAACTAATGGTTAGTATGATCCAGACTAGAGGGTCTGATATGAGCATGTGTGCTCGTTTAGGTGATACATGGAGACAGTTCTTGTCCTATGTAAGATGGGATGATAACCACCATAGCCAGTGTCTGGATGTAAAGGAGGTCTGTAAGGGAGGTTGTGTCGGTCATCACTTCATTAAGATGATGTTGGTGAATGGACCTCGCGAAGGTCAGAAAATGACCACAGTGTGTGTAGATGAAGTCACTTTGATCGTACAATGGCTGAAAGGAGGCCAGGGACGACATGAGTCATAAGCTAATGCAAAGTAGACTGACATGCAGTTCACTATGGAGGGAATATGTGACATGAAAATCTGACCCTTCTAAGTTATAGCTAAGAGAGTTGAGTCGCCGATACTGGGTTCATATGAGATGGATTGGGGGAGAAGGTTATGCTTGACCTGACCCCTCATGATAAAGTGATATGTGATGAGTTCCATGTGTCCAATTTAGAGCACTATGTGAGGTACCTGGGCCATGTGTTGAGCAATGAACCTAGTGATCCCCAAGGGAGGCTGGAATGACCTGAGTCACCCATAAGGTTTATAAATGCCAAGGTGAAAGAACTCAGAGAAAAGATTATGTGATGATAAAGGTTCTCTGGAAGCACCATGGTTCGGGTAAAGCCACATAGGGGCCAATGATGGACATGTAAAAGTCTTATCCTAAATTGTTTGTTTGCTTGATGAATTTTGAGGAAAAAATTCCTATAAGGAGGGGAGGATGTTATAACCCCTTTTTTCTAAAGCATGTAATGAGATTTGTAAATCTCCTTTTAAAATATAAATGAAATCAATGGTTGATTTAAATGAATTTCGTGTATGATAGCCTTGTATGTTTTGTTAATGGGGCCTTATTGGCTATTGAGCCCAATTGAGGGAAAAAGAAAAAGAAATGAAAAAGGAATTCAATTGGATAAAGGAATAAATAAAAAAATAGATAAAAGATGAATAAAAGGCTAAGGAATATTTTCCAAAATGAAATTTTGAGATATTAAGGTTCCTTGAGGTTCAAGGAACTCAGGATAATAATATAATGGAAAAGGAAATAGAAAATATGTGGAAAATATGAATAAATAAGTGATAACTTGAAACTGAAGAAAAGGGCTCGTTCTCTTTAGATAATGACTTCAATTTTTGCATGATGAGAGATAAAAGTATGAACGAGTTTCCCTTAAAATTTGAATTAAAAAGGATTTAAGATTTGGGAGTTATTGCTTTTTCAAGTTATCCTCAATAATGTGAATTATCTTGAATTTTAGGAAAAATACTTTCCTTTGGGTTAAACGCGTGGGATGTCGGCCGTTGGATCTTGATCCAACATGCGCCACGCATCTTCAAGTTCCAGTAGAACTTGGACTGTAGCTAGTTACAGGGGAAACTTTCCCTCGATTTTCTCACGTTTCAATGGATGTGCGAACATGGAAATAACTTCAATGAGTCCGGGAGGGGATCCCAAACCCTCACAACCCTAGTTTATGGGTCTTTGGAAGTGTCTACATGAAACAACCAATTGGGCTGAGGATCAGTTGATGGCGGGGTTAAGAAACCCTAGAAAGACCCCCCTAGTCATATATAAAGGACCCCTCTCGATTCCTCTCACCATCACGACTTTGGACGGCTGATCCCCAAGTTCCAACACCCTCTCTTTCACTCTATTGCCCCCGCTCCGACGAGCTCCAGCCGCGGCGCCACCACGTGGTTCAAAGAAAAGAAGGAGGAAGATGAGGAGCAGTAGCCCTAAGATTGGAGTCCATCGTGGACTTGAGTGAGATCCAACGATCGACAGCGAGCAGCGGGGCATGCAACTAAGTTAGTGGATATGATTGACGCGGAGCATCAGATCTAAAGGCGGACCATCGATGCATCAATCAAACGGCTGGCGAATTTGGTTAATTATCTCTCTCTGATCAAAATTACATAAAATTGCTTTTGTTTGCAAAATTAATAGAGGTCACTAGGAATCTCCAATGAGGAAACTTTATACATGAAAGTTGCATAAAAAAATATAAGGAACAATATAAAAATAGTTTGAGAATCTAGTTCTGTCTCATTTTGTAAAATTACCATAATTTGATAGAAAAATGTATTAAAAGAGATTTAGAAACCCTAATTGTATATAAAAGGTGAATCTTTGTGGATTTATAGGTTGATTTGAGAAGTATTAACCTGTTGCATATTAAAATAGGGTTTTCATCTGTTTTGAATGCAAAGTTGACTAATTTAGGGTTTTAACCTATATATGAAGAATAATATATATATGGAAACCCTAATTTAGTGTAAAAGAAGAGAAAAACCTGGTTGATTTTGAATTATGAAAAAAGGTTGCTAAATAATGATCCTAAGTCTGTTAGGAATATTAAAATGAGAAATTCAAAGGTTTTAGGTAGTTTTGATGAACTAGGGTTCATAATGTTAAAAGTGGAGATAAAACCCTATTTTTCAAGGAAATCCTAAAATTGGAATAGAAATCCTAAGAAATAAGATGAGTTTGGATAAATAATGAAAAAAGGAAGTTTATATGTTTATTTCAAGATTTCTATTCATCTTTGCTTGGTTGGTTGGATTTTCCTGCTTAACTGATTCTGTCACCAAAACTACCATTATAGGTTTGTGGTTACGTTTATGAATAATCGCTTTAGTTTCACGGCGGTTCCCGAACGTTTTTATCTGTTGCCTGAAAATAACTGCTTGTATGACTCTTATTTCATGCAACTATAAAGTGACTATGATTATCACATAAATATGAGTACATGACTTGCCCAGATCCTGGTCCTCCTCTGTGGCTTAATAGTTTGACCTAGTACATGGCTACCTACGGGGTAGGTCCATTAGGTCATTGGATGACTTAGTACATGGCTACCAATGGGGTAGGTTCATCAAGTCACCTTGAGTCAGGGATTGGGCTACCCATGGGTAGTGCCATGCGACTCTCTATCACACCATGAGTTAGGGATTGGGCTACCTATGGGTAGTGCCATGTGACTCAACCCTAGATATTGATCTACCTGTTAGGTAGGATCATGCGGGGTTTAATGGGGATCTACCATAAGGAAGGTAGCATCCAGGTCCACTGCAGGGACAGCGCAGAGGCTAGGGTATGTATGGATTGAGTGGTCATGTTTAAAATGTAAATTTGTTGGTTAAACTATAATTGATTGCAATATGTTGATATTAATTGCACGTTTATTGTTTTCCCCCACATACTAGCTTTCTGCTGACCGACATTTTGTTTGTCGGCATTTTAGGTACAAAAACCAAAAAGGACAAACAGTAAATTGTCACATTGTGAATATAAGAATTAAAGTTCAAGGAGGATTAGTTAGAGTAGAACTCATATGTGGATCGAAGTGTAGAAATCCAATTTTTGAAAAGTATGCAAAATTTTATTTATTATAGCTTTTCAGTATAGTCTAGTAAAGTTTGATAATTATTAATGTTTATTTGTCGAACCTTAGTCCAGAAATTGGAATTACAGCTTTGACCTCCTGGTCTCCCTTAATTGGGGGTTACTAGAAGGCGGAGTCGTTACACATGGCCACTTGATAAGCGAGACTGAGAAAGGAATGCGCATGCACATGTGAGTCAATATGTGATATTGATGGCACATATATCTCAGACAATCTGCTTTAGATCAAAGAACATGAATGAACGTTGAAAGGATGAAAACTCCATGCCTTGAGTTCATTCAGGATATCTGAGACAAAGGAATTATACATTCACTAGAACACCAATCATAGACTGTAGGATTGAAAGTTGTTTTCCAACTTTCCTTTTCACTTGGGTAGCACTGATGTGTGACTAGGCACCACTCTTTGCTTGTGATGTCATAAGCTAGTTATGGACATTCACTGCTAATGTGAAATGGGACCTATAGGGTCACATACAAAGGATTTACCTGGAAGAGGAGTTTATCCATGAATGATGTTTGGATTGATTCCTAAAGGTTTTTAGGTACTCAATCAAACATTCAATCAATTGACTTGACTTATAATCATCAAGTTCAAGTGTTGAACTAACGGATTTGAGTGTCAAATTGATTGAGAAATGCATTGACTGTGTTTTACACAATCTGGACCACCAACTGACCGGTTCATAGGGTGAACCGATTGGGTCATGGCCAGTGAGATGACCAGTTCACTCTGGTAAATCAATCGGTTCATGTGTCCAAACGAGCAGTGTTGGGTTGTCCCAGTTTGTGAGAAAAAGTTTTCTGTTTCACTTGTTCAATTTAATTAGGACAAGAATTAATCTTTGAATTAATTAGAAACGAATAAGGAAAGTCAATTGGAGGCAAGTCTGGGAAGCGAACTGATCGGTTCACTAAGTGAACCGACCAACTCACTAAGTGAACCGACTGGCTCACACTCCCAACTGACCAGTTCGTTTATAAAATGACCGTTTCGGCTTCCTCAATGCAATCCGTTCATGGAAATTTCAGACCCATCTACTCCTACTTTAGTCCTGTAATGCCCGGGGCTGAGAACCCTGACCCTGACCCCTCCTATATATAGAGGGGTACTGGGGGCTTCTCAGATAGAACAACTCAGAACATCAGTTGCTCTACAAAGTTGTTGTCCTCTCTGGTTGTGGTAACCAAGTGAGCCCAAGTAAGTTCTACCCGTCCAGGGAGGAACAACTAGGAAAAGACAACTGCAGAACCGGAACTGGTTGTGAGAGAGTGTGTCAGTGACTAGTACGCTGACAGAGGGGGACGACTCCTTCTAGTATCCTATGGGACATGATGACTAGAGTTTCTGATGGTCCGTGTGGACTATCTATAGAGGTGGGAGGTTTTCGTCGCTTAGGAGGATGACAATCAACTGCATTCTGGGTCAGGACTAGGAGCTGCATATACGTCATCAAAGACTAGGTGATTGAAGACCTCACTAGCCGTGAGGTATTGTCACTGAGCAAGCCTCAGGACTAGGTACACCTCGCTAAAACCATCCTTCCTATTTCATAGTCATTGATGTGATCTGTGGTTATGATTTTCTAGTGAGAGATTTTTTTTTTGTTTCCACTGCCTTCTCCCTCACCTAAAACTCAACTGTGGTATCAGAGCCACGTCAATGTATTGTGTTTTAGGATAATCGATATGATCGATTTTGGTTTTACCGCCTTTTATTTATTGCATATGATGTGAATATTTAACTGGATAAATGTGAATATCTGATTAATACCACATGATCACAAACTAAATATATACATATATGATATGGTATATATATGCAAACAATACACGTCACTCAAAATGGTTTTTATGGTGGATGTGTAGCGTGGTTATGGCCTATAAACCCCTATGTGTGCTTGGTTGGTTGTGGTTGTGGTTGTTTGCATCTCAGTCTGCGCACCGAGCCTTCTTCTTCTTTTCCTGATGTAACTCGAGATAATTCGAGATTATCTTTTACCTTTGCTCCCCCAAATGTAACTTGGGGTTTCCCAATGAGATATGTAAAAGTAGAATAATTTATTTCTTGTTACGTCGAAGACTGGCGGGTGCCCAGATGAGCGGCTGGAGGTGCGAGACGATCGGCTGGAGGTGCCAACCGATCAGCTGGTGGACCGAGATGGCCGATTAACATTACAGCTGGAGGCCTGATGAGGAGCAGACAACCTGACAAACCGACTGTCTGGAGGAGCCAGACAATCACTTGGAGACAACCAACCGACCGGCCTGGAGGTGAGCCGATTAGTCGTGTGATGAGTTGATCAAACCCAAAATGGCCTAAGTATAAGATATTCATCAACAATAGGTTGCTTGTGAAGTAGACCTAGATGACCGCAATTCCTTGTGGCTCAAGGAATTACAATAGGATGGCCATAACCATCACTTTATCATTATTACATGTTTTCACTGTGGGATATAGCATCTATATGATACATACTATATATGTGGTGATTGGATACATTTATGCATATATAAGCATATTAAAATCCCTCAACAAAATATTAAGTTTAAGATGCCTTATAAAAGTAGCACACATGAAAAGCTTGATCGACTAAGTGTGGGCACGCTCTAGCATGGTGCACCGTCTATCTCGTGGAAGTGTGATGGTGAATATGTTGGTATGCTCTAGTAGGGTGCATATTCATTGTGTTGACGTTTGGGTTGGACTTAACAAGGTGACCTTGATCAGATCAAGCACCTTGAGGCATAGAGATGCACATGGCAAGGAGTTGTGCATGACATCTATCAAGAGTTGCATATGATGTAATTGGCAAAGGTTGCCAACCTGAAATATTCTAGTTGTAGGTGACAACCCTAGCTGGTCCGTGGCTGAGAGGAAATTAGGATCTTGCTCACTAGAAGGTTGTACGCTGCAATCTTCCGAATTGATGGTGAGGGCTATCAATTTGAACAAAATAGTGGGAACGATAATTAATTAAAGGCCTAATTATATCGTCAAAATTTTCAAATTAATCAAATTAAGTCAAAAAGAGTTTTGGACTAAAATTGCAAATTTCCTTTTGTAGAGCAAATGGTTGTCAACAATAATCACTTTTCGTTGCGATTGGTCCTTGAGAAGGAAAAGCTAAATGGGAATAGTTTCCAAGACTGGTTTAGGACATTGAGAATTGTTCTCACTCAAGAGCAAAAGCTCTATGTCCTAGATACACCAGTGCTAGAGGAACCTACTCCCACCGCACGAAAGGCAGAAAGGGAGGCTTACAAGAAGCATGCTGAGGATGCCATTGATGCGAAGTGCTTGAGGTTGTGCTCAATGAACTATGAGTTGTAGAGACAACATGAGAACATGGACATCATTGAGATGGTTCAGCATCTCAAGAACATGTATCAAGACCAAGCACAACAAGAGATATATGATGTCTCCAGGGTGATGTTCAAGTGTGTCATGATAGAAGGAGATCTAGTTGGTCCTCACACACTCAAGATGATTGGGTATGTGGAGAACCTGAAAAGACTGGGATTCCCTCTGAGCCAAGTTTTGGCTACTGATGTGATACTACAATCATTGCCAGAATCTTACAGTCAGATTGAACTACAACATGAACAACTTTGACAAACTGTTGACAAAGTTGTTGGGCATGTTGAGGGCAGCCGAGGCACGGATGAAAAAAGACAAACCCAAATATGTGATGTTGATCAGTAGAAAGAAGGGTAAGCCTAAAGGCAAGGGCAAGAAAAAGCAAAGAAGGGTTTTGATGCTAGCCAACAACCCAAGTCATCTTCAGATCTTAAGGCCAAAGGAGGGGTGAACAAGGGAGGAAAATGTCACCATTGTCAAGAGCCAGGACATTCGAGGAGAAATTGCCCTCTCTATCTAGATGAACAAAAGAAGAAGAAGGAGGGGATGGAAGTCTCCACCTCAGGTATCATGAAATAAACTTGAAACACTTCTTTAATCTGAGGTATATGATACCAAGACATAGATTTGACATATATGATATGTAGGATCTGAAAAGAAGTGATGGCCTTTGTGAAAGGACTAAGAAGGAGAACTCATCATTGGAGTAAGTGTTGCTGCCATAGATAGGAGTACCTTTCAGTTTATTTCTACCCAAAGGGCACGTAATAGAGTTATGAACTGCTATTTCATTTTTCCAATAAATAGAAACACTTTATTTCTGCATCTTGTAATGACAAGGATGTCTATCAATAAAGTTGATGTTTCAATTTCAAAGATAAGATTTTTGTGGCAATGCCTTATTTATCTTGTGGTACTTGATATGCATAAGATAAAATGATACCTAAAAGTTATTGATGACTCAAACAATTAATAAGCATTATCATGAGAAATTCATCTCTAGTTTCTATGTTGATGGATAAAGCTAGAATCTTTTGGTTATGAACCATTATGAGATATGAATGTCTTGGGCATGATAACAAGTCAATCTTCACTAGATGGAGTGGGAGAATGACTATCCTATTAGGTATAATACATATTGATGTATTTACATACCTATTGGAATAAATGCTAATGCTTCATATGGTGTTTAGTGAAATACCAATATGAATATCTTGAAGTGTTCAATAATATCATAAATGAAGTACAAACTTGGTAAAAGTATTAACTCTTTGATGTGATCAATGAATGGGATACTTAAACCAAATGTTTGAGGACCTTATGAGTAATTATGATAGTGTATCATAGAGAACTCATGATGTCTAAATCTAAGAAGGAATCATACTCTAAAGAGTTAGATGCTTTACACTAAATAAAAGAGATTAAGAATCACAAGTGTTGTGGGTTCTCAAATTCCTTATGTAACATATACACCTCATATATCTAGGTGATGAATTGGTCATGTGATGAGCCAATGAGATAAATGATGTTGAGAGACAAGATTTTGAGTTATGGTTTAAGAGCCATAAGATCTAAAATGACTTCCATGTGAACCAATTAAGGTATGACCTTATGGTAGCACTTGATTGGGATAAAACCCATAAGTGCAATTAGGTTTTAAGAGTTAAGACTGACATGGATACCATTTAGATAAAGGATCATGCTTGATGTTGGAACTTGAAAGACTATGAAATCTGGCATATGGATATTAAAATCACATTCCTGGCAGGAATAAGATAAGGTTGTGTACGTGACACAACCTGAAGGGTTTTATGAATCCAATAATGCAAATGCTGTCTATAAGTTATAAGGGATTAATCAATATGATTGATTAAATACAAGCAACTCAGAGCTGGAAGTCTTTACTTTGATTGACTGATATATCAAAATAAAGAAGGGAAATGTGATTACAAAGATTTAGTGGGAGCGTATTCACATTCCACATGACGATGAGGAATGAAATGTTCTAAAATGGAAACTGGTGTGGAAATACCTTCTTTAAGGGAAACTAGAGAAATGTCCTATGTGATAGGAATAAAGATCTATAGAGATAGTTCTCGAAAACCTCTTGACCTGGTAAAGACAGAGCATACATTGGCAATTTGTACTGAAGGGTTCAGTATGCACAGATTCAGTGGGAGAAAACTTGTCCATGTTACATGGAGTTAGTATCTCGGATGCCAAGTGTCACAAATTCTTATGAAGAATAGGAACACAAAGACAGACATGGATCTATCATGTATGTAATCATCCCATTATCTTGTATGTATTAGACATGAAAAAAAAATATGCATTCATCATTTTGTATGTATTGGACATGACAATATGATATGCTCATCTTGTTAACTCATATGACAAGTGGATGTCTATCGACTTCCAGTGAGGGTCACTGGAATAGATGAAGAACTTGTTTGGTACTTATGAAGTACTAGTTCTATGGTAATATAAGGAAGAGTTGGGTGTAATGAGTTATACTAATGCAAGCTTCCGAAATGATAGAAAATGATCACAAAATATAAAATATAAAAGTGAATATGAGTTGATAAATGGAAACATTTCGATTTAAAAGCAGTTTAATTCTAAAATGGAATGTTGAGTATCCTTGTGTTATGAACAACAGAGGATACTATATGGATCTAGAAGTTCATAGAGATGAACTTATAGATTTCCAACCATTGATGACAAGTAGTAATACTGAGTCAAATAATGGAGCTAAGCGTTAGGCAAGGAATATCAAATTGCATGTTATGGAAACTCCATATCATACAATATGTCGCATAATGAAGAGATGTGAAACATGCAATATATCGACTAAAGCAAAGTGTTGATAACTCACTGTGTTAGCACTGGAGCAGCAGAAACATGTGGGATATGTTTGGAGATCACTAAGAATATGATTCAAAGGTGATTGGATCACAGTGCAAGTGGGAGTCTGTTGGTATGTATGCCATGAGAGCCAATCATATGATGATTGGATTGGGATACATTATGATTGATTTGATAAACATCAAAGGTAAGCTTCCAATTCATTCTGGTTCAATTAGTTATGAGATAATGATAGAGCAGAATGAATGTCTAGAGAATGACAATACTCAATGGCGTATGTCTTCAGGTTGAGGACCTGAAGAATGAGATCATACAGATACTAAGAGTTTGTACATTCTTATATTGTCCAATCAGATGTCATTATGGAAGGTTGATAAACAACAATGACACAACAAGACTAGAGTGTGTGTTAGTTGATGATAGAGTCTCATTAGTCATGATATGTGATATCAAACCAAGCACATAGATACATGTTAGAGAATAGTGTATTAGATAGACCCACTGTGAGAATGACACATGGAACCATGACATGGTAGTCACAGTCAGCTCTCATAGTGATGGTGGTGATTGTGATTCTTAGACCTAAAATCACTACACTCATCACATGTCATTGGATACACTTTTACATCATCAAACACGGTCCAGAAATATGGATTGTTATAAAGGTGATGATTGGGTGACTTTGACACATGGGGTTTTGACTGTGAGTGATAGATATGGGATTTTTCCCTCCTAAGGGAGTATGATGTCCATGGCCACTTGATAAGCGAGACTGAGAAAGGCATGTGCATCCACGTGTGAGTCAATATGTGATATTGATGGCACACATATCTCAGACAATCTACTTTGGATCAAGGAACATGAATGAACGTTGAAAGGATGACAAATCCATGCCTTGATTTCATTCAAGATATCAGAGACAAAGGAATTATGCATTCACTGGAACACCAATCACAGACTGTAGGATTGAGAGTTGTTCTCCAACTTTCCTTTTCACTTGGGTAGCACTGATGTGCGACTAGGCACCGCTCTTTGCTTGTGATGTCGTAAGATAGTTATGGACATTCACTGCCAACGTGAAATGGGACCTATAGGATCACACACAAAGTATTTACCTAGAAGATGAGTTTATCAATGAATGATGTTTGTATTGATTACTAAAGGTGTTTAGGTACTCAATAAAACATTCAATCAATTGACTAGACTTAGAATCATCAAGTTCAAGTGTTGAACTAACTGATTTGAGTGTCAAATTGATTAAGAACTGCATTGACTGTGTTCTGCATAATCTAGACCACCAGCTGACCGGTTCCAGTTCACTCTGGTAAACTGATCAGTTCATGTGTCCAAATGAGCAGTGTTGGGTTGTCCTGATTTGCGAGATTTTTTTTCTTCTATTTCACTTGTTCAATTCGATTGGGAAAAGAATTAATCTTTGAATTAATTAGAAATGAATAAGGAAAGTCAATTGGAGGCAAGTCTAGGAAGTGAACCGACCAGCTCACACTCCCAACTGACCGGTTTGTTTGTGAAATGACTGGTTCGGCTTCCACAGTGCAATCAATTCATGGAAATTCTGGACCCTTCTACTCCCACTTTAGTCCCGCATTTCCCAGGGATCAGAACCCTAACCCTGACCCCTCCTATATATAGAGGGGTACTGAGGGCTTCTCAGATAGAACAACTCATAACATCAGTTGCTCTACAAAGTTTTGTCCTCTCTAGTTGTGGTAACCAAGAGATCCCAAACAAGTTCTACCCGTCTAGGGAGGAACATCGAGGGAAATACAACTACAGAACAACAACTAGTTGTAGGAGAGTGTGTTGGTGACTAGTACACCGACAGAGGGGGAAGACTCCTTCTAGTATCCTATGGGACAAGATGACTAGAGTTCCCGGTGGTCCATGTGGACTATCTATAGATGCGGGAGGTTTCTGCCGCTCAGGAGGACGATGGTCAACCGCAGTCCGGGTCAGGACCAGGAATTGCACAGACGTCGTCAAAGACTAGGTTGTTGAAGACCACACTAGCTATGAGGTATTGTCGCTGAGCAAGCCTCAGGATCAGGTACACCTCGCTAAAACCATCCTTCCTATTTCATAGTCATTGATGTGATCCGTGGTTATGGCTTTGTGGTGAGATAATTTTTTTTCTGCTACCTTCTCCCTCACCTGAAACCCAACAATAATATTGTTGCAAGTTCATGAAGGATGGAGAGAGAATATGCAACCAATGAAAATGAGAGCAGAGAAGTACATTTGAAACTCAATTGATTTGCCAAATAACATTTTAATAGGCACTACATCTCATTTCCTTCTCTAGCATGATGCAATAGGAATGCATGTAGATGATCTAGGACAATAGGGGTAATACCGAACCCCATCTAAGCATTCAACTAAACCATGGTCATTAGGCAATAAGGGAAATGATGGTTAGAAAAACAAAGAGCATGCTTGACATAGCTTATGGTTCTTGGCACATCATCATGCAAGTGAACCTGAATCAAGTATTTGAAGTCTAGCCACATAAATTTTGGGTAGCCTATGTTTTTTTCAGGTCAAAATTCTCATCACCATGTAATGAAGTATCTGAAATATAAGTGACATGGAGATGATGATTATTTCAGGATCATATTTGAGTGTATTGCAACTTTTTCACATGGCATTGAATTAGTGCATAATTCCTAATAAATAATTTGCTCAAAATATGGTGGAGATCCATTTTAGTAATAAATTATTTTATTGGATATGGATCTAGATAGGTTTTTGTTACCTATAAATGTTGATGTCTCTAATTTATTTAGAGGCATGATTCCTCATCTTGTTTCCTACTCCCCTTTAATCTTAGATTCCTACGCTTTTAGACATCTTGTACAATATGGTCTCTCTTGGAAAACTTCTTTTAAATAATCACTTTTTCAAGTGTTTGAAAATGTTATCATGAGCAGTGCCACCACCCTTAATAATCCTCCAGGACCTCCCTCTGATTGGTAGCCTCATCCAAGATTGGATTCTCTGCTATGTTGTGCCAATAGATTGTACAGATTGAAGGGATCATTATACACAGTTCATAAATAAGAGATCAGAGGGATTTGTTGTGCCAGAAAGAACCATACCTTTAGAAGTTTATGTGAGGTTAAATCTCAAATATAGTTATAGAGAGTGGCCCAAAATTTTGATATATCAGAGCTCAGGAAAATCCTTGACAAAAACTTCCCTGAGATAAGACAAATTTGTTATAAAAGGTTGAAGCTAAGGTAGATGAAATAATTGTGAACATGAATGAACAACAAAGTTAAATTACAGAGTGCAAGATTGGTTTTAGCACACTATTGATTTCAGAGTGTAAGTCATTGATTATTTCTTAAATAAAAATCCCAATGATCACAAATGACTACTTTGTAAAGTCAAAGTATACCTGAAAGAAGATGACTACCTTCACTACAGAAGTAATACAACATGTAGCATTAGTGCTTCCTTGCTAACACTAGTCAGAGATGAAAACATGCTTCAACAAGATTGGGAGACATGGAACAAAATTACAAAAGTAAAGAAAATGCCTTAAGATATTCTCACTCTAAAGAGATAAAATATGTTTCATATTCCTTTCTTGTAAATAAGAGATGTTAAGTGTCAATAGTAATAGAAAAATGGTCTTGTACTTTGAAATGTTGGTGTGGAGAATGGTTATATACCAAGTTACCAAGGATCTTCATAGACATGGCTTAATGCATTTGTTTAACTATTAAATCTCAAACACGGTAAACATGTAATTAAATAATAGTCATAATATGAAGAAAAAGTTCTAACTACTAAATATCCAAAGCTCAACAAGATCCTGAATGCAAGATCGAATGGATGAGCTTATGCCTAGAACATAGATATGATTATCCCTACATAGTGTTATAGCAACCATCAATAGTGAGGTCCTATGTTGTATAAAAATAAATATAAATGAACCATACAAGACATGATGGTCAAGCCCATATCTAACTACATAAACTCATCACTGTAAAACTCATGATATCGACACCCTCTAGACAAAGCTCATCTAAAAATCCCATTTAAAGACAACAATATTTGTGCAAAATAGGCTATTTATATGCAATGAGAAACCTATAAATTCTGAACAATGGTTCCCATGAACCTTGGTCAAGCTAATATTATATCTTCAAACAATGCCAATAATGATCTTCCAAGAAAAATAGTAAGTTGGCCTAACTAATCATACTGATAAACTGAACAAAAAATAGATAGACTGAGATGAACAAGGATAACAATAGCTTCATACGTTAGCATATATGTATAAATTGATATTTGACCTCTATGTAAGAAGGATGCTATCTATATGAACAAAAAATAACCTATATAATTTGTAGATAGTTGTACCAGATCATGATATAATCAAAATCATTTCCAAACTCTATAAATTGAGCACCTTACTACAACATGAGAATCATGCCCCAAAATAGTGCAAAAGAAATAAGAATAATTTGTAATTTAACTAAAAAAATGACTCCACATTACCTAAATCTACCCATTTCTCCCTTCATCTCATGCACATGTTTTTCTCTTCTCTAATCATAACTCAAAACCTCAAGCACTCGCCTTTCATGATTCCTTATTGCTGGGTTACATTTTTAACTCATAACCCAAACACTCACCTTTCTTGAGTTGCATTTGTTGCTTGATGCAAAATTAGGAGTATGACAGGGAGTATAGAAGCAACAAATGAGTGTAGTAGACATCTATGGGATCGAAAACAAAGAGACCATCAACTAAAATAATTAAATATGGTTAGGAGTTGGCTACCATTAGTGATATTGGTAGAAACCAAAATAAAAAAATACATGAATTGGAGAGTCAGGATAAGTGAAGGTAAAATGTGGTGAAGATAAGTTAAAGGCAGATTGGATAAGAGGTCAACCACGTGTACTTCTCACTAACAATAGGTGTTGTAATTAGATACATCATATAGTCCAACATAATATATAACTTTATTACAATTTACCATGTTTTTTCCTTGTCTCTAGTAAATAGAAAGATAGACCTAGAGTTTACAATTCTACTTGCTCTAAGATTCAACCAATTGTCACCTCAAAATTTCATGCATAAAGCATGTATGGTTCTTATAAAGTTCATGGAACAAAGATCTGAGCCATGAATTCAAATTCACTAATTTTATTTGCTAAAAGTGCAAAGTTTTCAATTAGGATAAGGAAGATATCACATCTCTTAGGACGTGAGCTTTTACCAGAACAAAGATCTTCTAAAATATTCAATCAACTAGATATTGTGTCCATAGATTGACTACGTCAATTGCATCACCAAAAATGAGTAAGGAAGAAAAGATATAACAAATTCAAGTCGCATATTTGAATAAGGGAATAAAATACAACTTTGTCATGGTATCTTGACTAAGGTGCAATGTTTTATAATTATTTGAACATGAAGAAGTTTTGTATCCTAGTCCATGAGTTTATTATAGAAAAAATTGGAGATAAAAAGTTTTTAAATTTACAAATTGGACAATTTGAACTACTTATCTATGCTAAAGATACAAAAAAAGTAAGACAACATGAGATACTTGCTTATGTTAAAGATATAAAGACAACATGAACTACTTGCCATATATGTAATAGAAAAGAATGAAACCAAAGAAAGTGTTTTCTATATGACTAAACCCTTCACGTGCTTCATTTTCTAGCCCTTTTTCCTACCACCTATGTGTGATGCTTTAGAAAAACCATTTTCCTCTTGCACACACTTGATTTGATGTTGAACTTAAAAATTTGAACCATGTGCATACTCTTTCCTAGCAAAATATGAACCAGGAAACTAAGTAATCATGTAATATAAGAAAGGAAATCAATCAGTTGCCAAGTATCTCATGGAGAGAACCTCTTCATCTACAAAAAAAAGAGAAAAGAATGTAAACTCACCATGTTATTAGAGCTAGAAGAAACCTCAACAAACCCAAACAAACATCCTATTTCATCATCCCAAGAAATGACAATAGTAGTAGATCATCCATAAATGAAATGTGCGTTCAATCCAATCACATGCACAACAACTGAACTTAAAATGTAGATATAATATCTAACCCTTACCAAGGGATTCAAGCCACATGAAATGCTTGTACTTTTTGATATGCATATCCTTCCATGGAACCCATTGTTGGCCTACTTGGTTCATATGCCATACATAATGGCATGTATCCAGGAGAGTAGGGAGTTGTAGCCATAATCTTCCAAAGCTACCATTACATAGAACAAAGTTATATTCAAACCATGAGACTATACATGACTTGCATATAGAGGTTAGTATATCATACACATCACATTGAGGTAATAATATTCTTGTATATTCTCATAAATTGAGAAACATATCAAACCACTAAGTAAAAACAAGCGAGAGCACACATCAACCATAAAATAGAAACCACCAAAATACCACAACCAAAGCACACATTTGATAAATCTTGTCAGATTTAAAACTTAGAATCAATTATATTAAATAATGAATGCTAATATCATATGTGTGAAATCCACATTTAGAACCAAGTAAATGAATTATTGAATGACATACTTATATTTTTGTTGAACATTATAAATTCCTATCATATGTGAATCTCTATATCGATTAAATGAGTGATATTCTTGGTTTTCACATCTCCAAATGGTTCAAAAGTTAAGAAGTAGACTTCTTGTATTGAGATTAATTTTACAAAATGTTACCTATTAACAAGTAATTTCTTTGGCCAAGCTATCACTGTCCCAAGCACATCCTCAATGACTTGGTGTTGACCAAAAGGCCTAATAAATTGCTCTTGACATATGATTGGTACAGTAAGGGACAAGACAGAAAATGTGGAACCCAACATTGCTCCTCCCATGACATCAGTTGGACTCATAGAATTAACGTGTCGTGCTATAATTGATTTCCCTTCATCAAAACTTAACAAGGAAATGACCTTAAAAATTATAAAGAATGTGTCAAATATTATATATTCCTAAATTCAGATTAAAACAATAATCAATAAATGTTTGCATATAATAACCCATCCTTCAGTAATGGGTGTTCCACTACTCGATTGATTTGGTATGGGTAGTATTTCATTGGTGGTCCTTATGATATTCTGCAAAATAAATTATCAGTTTAACAAAATCAACACTTGTAAATATCAATATATAAAAATGTGAAGAGTAACCCCATTAGACTGAAATGAGCCACTCATGGTAGAATTTCTTAAAAGCCTAACTTCAAGATTTTCTTGTCTTTTCTTCAAATCTAACAACTCCATTTGTTGAGCATCGTATATCTATTTCTTAGCATAAATAACTTGTGCCAATTCTTTGACTTTATTCATCATCCGCATATGCATGATGAGACTCATTTATTGCATGGTTGACCGACCTAAATCACACATCCAAAAAAGAGTATATCTATAGTAGTCGAACTCTTAAATTTATAACCCAACACACATGCCTCCACAACTATTATATGGGGTCTAATGTAGTATATAGGGGTAGAACCATGGGGACAAGTAAGGATAAGTTCTAAGAATGTAGAGTCTATCTCAGTTACACAAATCAAGAAGGTAGATTAAGATGGTGTTCTTTACGGAACAATGTTACTTCAATCAAGCAAAATAAGTAAAAGACAATAAGAAAACAAAACAAGAGAACATAAAACAAGCAAGAGTGTTGAAACAAATATGGATGGTAACCTGAATTGGGTTTCACCTACTAAGATCTCTCACCAACATGCAATACTCACACCCATTGTATACCCTTAGCAAGATTACAAGTAATCATCATATATGTCTATTCCCTCCTCTATCAAGCTTAAGATAGATCTAGATTATAAGGTTGTCTCTCTCTCAAGATAGCAAACAAATAATCACAAAGATAACCCTATGATATTTAGCTTAAGAATCCAACATTCTCATGCACTCATACAACTCCATAACACTTAGATAAGGTTAGTACTACTCTTTTGAGGTATTGACAATCAAACATCACAAGATGGTAGCTAAGCATACAAGTGAAGCATTAAGATCAAGAGTATGGAGATAATCTTTGCTAAGAGCATATACATTCAAAAGGATGTAAGTATGCACATGTTAGGAGAGCCTTAGTGGATACTCTTAGCCCAAGCTATGAGTTTAGCCACTCATGTTCATGAGTAGCATTACAGAATCACAAGTGAATAAGGACATAAAGTACTTCTGGGAGGAAGGAGCGTAAGAATGGGCAAGAAAGAATGATTCAAGCAGGGGAAAAAGGAGATACACCAACTATGTCCAAGGTATGGCCACAATCGATGGTCAGACTCTCCTTATGAGAACTTGACCCAGTGGTGGTGAAGATATGCTCTTCGTCCTCCTTCCATCGAGGGATTAATTTGAACAAGGAATGGGCGGGTGGAACAAGAGCAAGATTCAGTGGACTCCCATCCTCCTTGCCTGTCGATTGATGGTAGTGGCGACATGAAGTGGTGAGCTCTTTCTCCGGCAATGCTTGGGCATCCTTAGCGTTGCACGACCCCCCATTCGTTGCTAGAGGTCTTCAATTTATAGGGCCCAGTATAGGGGTTCTTTACTTTTTCCCCAAGCATACAAGGTTTCATCCTTGGGTCACGTGCTTAACAGTCTTGACTGATAATCCTTGGGTCACGTGCTTAACGGTCTTGACTGATAGTTCTGTTAGTGACACCATTAGTTGTTAGGTCATCAGATAGTTGTTATCTCGGACCTTTTACTGACAAGCTAAGATTCCCATTGCTTGATGAGGATCATGCAACTATCGCTTGATGAGTCTATAGGACCATTGGTTGATGGTCTGCCCTACCATTAGTTGATGAGTCTGTAAAACCACCGGTTGGTGGTCTCCATGCCATCAGTTGGTGAGTCTGCAGAACCATCGGTTGATGGTCTTCATTGCCATAAGTTGGCAAGTCTGTAGAACCATTGGTTGATGGTTTTTGTATTCTACCATCAAGTGATAAATGATAGTGATGTAGGCTGATCCTGAAGTTCATTGACTGTGATATTATGGTTGAGCTGTTGTTTGTTCCAAGGTGCCCATTGGTTGTGGAAACCGATGGAGGTCCTACTCTTTGGTCATCTGCATGAAATGTTTACGCTATCTCTAAATGGGAGTAAAAAGAGTATTTGTGTGTAATATGGTGAGAAGTGAGTAAGAATTTGCATGAAGAGGGAAAAAAGGGGTAAGTTAAGGCATATAATATCCACAAAATTGGATATTATCACCCCCCTACTTAGAGTCTATACTATCCTTAGGCTAACATATAGAATTAAAGCATTGAGCAACTCTAGAGGGCTTTATTGAGTTATTGTTTTTGTGAGTGTGAAAAATGTGATAATGTCAGCCTTAAGTCTAAACATATACATCATGACTAGGGGTTGTCGATCCCAAGACTCTCTCTTAGATTGGATTTGCAACACTCATGTCGCCTACCATGACTTTCTTCAAGATAAATATCTCTCCCTCATGATACACCAATGATCCTTTTCCAGACCGTACTTGCACAAGGTTCTGATAGAGGTAGTTTTCACACCCTACTATTATTTTTTGGATATCCTAGCTATTGTGCTGGGGTAGGTTATAGCTATAGTGCTTCCTACTTTTCTTAGGTTTTCTCAACCATATTCGCTATCCTAAGGAAAGTGTCACCCGATTGGCCTTTGATGTAATGTCAGGTGGTTGTGTGATGTCCCCTTTGAAAAGTAGGTGTGTAAAAGTTGGCTTTTAGACTCCATTACTGGGCATGACATATCTGCATTCTTGAGTGTAGTGATACACCAGACAGGAAAAGTCCTTCAACATCTTCTCGGGGCACAACTCTCGTGATTTTATTCCTCTCGACTTTTGTTTTACTCACAAGCTTTGGGACGGTAGGTTTTCAAGGGAGTTTTGGGCCGCCAAGCCTCTTTTGATCCAAAAGCGGGGATGTTTGCACTAAATGGGGTAGTTGTTTCTCTTGATAGGGTTATGTACTTTTCTACCTGTAATTGAGAATATGGTGATAAAATCAAGAGTGTATTAGACTGAGTCCTCCTTACCTTAAGAGTTCACCTTGGGGACCAAGCTTCCTCATGCCTTATACATTCTCTGTGGGTAAGGATGATGTTAAGAAATTATCACCCTCATAATTTTAAGTAGATTGGATAACCCAAATCTATCGTTCTTGAAGTAATTACACTAAGAGTTGTTCAGAAGACAAGTAAGCCTAAGGATGGGAGTTATGACTATATTCAGGAAAATTAGACCCAAATTTTGCCTTTTTAAAACATTTTATGCACAATTTTTTTCCCAAAAAGATGAGAATATATAAATGAACAAATTTTAGTCATCATTTGGTCAGTTCAAAAATTTTCAAAATTTTCAAAACTTTTTGGTTAAGTGAGGGAGAATTGAAATATTAAGTGTAGAGACATACCACATTCACCTGTTCCGACCTCCCCCAAACTTATCATCCACCCTTTCCTCACAATTTTAGATAAGGAGTTTGATCTAGAACAAGCATATTAGGGTTGATCTTTCAATAGATCCCATTCGAAGCACAATATCCTCATGGCGTATTGACCTTGAAAATGGTGGTAATCGTCATCTTAATAGTGCTCCACCTTTTGGTTTGACGTTGCTAGCATGTGCATCCAGAATAGTGCATAGAACCTGTAGTCGTTAGATAGAGGTGCTTGTTGTGGGCTTCTATAATAGAACTGTGACTTTTCAAACTTCAGATCATATGGTATGCCACATTGGTATGCTTTTATTAGCTCCACAATTTTTACGGCCACATAAGAAGCCTTCTGTTCTATGACGTTGTTAGCCATTTTATGATAAGTTGTGTGTTTTAGACTGAACATAGTGTCAGATCTGTTGTAGAAGATGGTTTTATTGTTCACAATATTAATAGACAGTAGTGCCCAATGCCCATCATGCATAATGGGAACAAATGTCCACCTTGGGACATTGTATTGTAGATTATCAATTAGTTGTTGTAGTTACCCTGATTCCTTCTTCAGAATGATGTCTCCTACTATTTCATAAGAGACTGTGTACACATCTAGGTGGTTGTCATCCAGAAGTAATCGACATGCTGCCATAATGTTTACAGACATGTAACTTCATCCTGTCAAGATATCATGGAGGTATGGCAGTAGTATTTGTACATTTTCTCATTCAAAATAATGTCAAGGTCGTCCTCCCTTGGTTTCAGTACCTACAATAGAAAGGTAATTTCTTCAAAAAGCAGCCCATAGTATGTGAGTCCATTGAAGTTTTTAAACGTGGGCATTGTCACATATGTTGCATCTTGCCCTATTTTTGGTTGAACATCTGGTTCTTCTCCCTCGTGTGCACCTCATCCTCTTGATTATATTTTTCCTTTAAAGAAATAGCTTCTGCCACGATAAGCTCAATGGTGGGTTAGACATGGGGTTCTGTCTCTTGAAGTTGCGATACTGATGTTTCGAATTCCTGAGGTATTATTCTCTGTTAGGAATAGTTATAGGAACTTCAGGTGTAGCAACATTTGTTGCTAATTCAGAAAATGGAGGAGGTGGGGGAGAGTGAGACTATTGGGCAAGTAGTTCTTCCTTCATGTTCTTAGGATTTTGTTATTTCTTTTAATTTTCTCATCTCTTCCCACCAAGTGGTCTTTTTTGGTAGGGGAATTAGGGAATATATTCTCCTTGGTATATCATCCATCTATGTGTCATAGAACAATCTCCTATCATGTACTATTTCCAGGATATATTTTCCTCACAGATCATGGAAATCTTCATCGATAATTTGCTCCAGCGGGATTCCTCTATTGATGGCTTCCATCATTCTTAGTTCTATGAAGCACTATCCCCCCGATTTTTTCTTTTTTTTGGAGTATGATGTATTCAATAGAGATCTCCTTCCAATTTGGGTGGTACCATCCACTGACTCCTTGCATTAGCTTTTTCAGATGAGTTGGTACCACTTGGATAGTTCTGCGTTATGGCCTTTGAAAATCATTTTTCTGCATGGAAGGTCTTTTGCGTAGAAGTTATATGTGGTGACTTTCCTTATCCAAAGACCAACCACCATTAGTAGCCAATGGTTGAAATCCTTGAAAGGTAGAGTTATGAAATTTAAGTTTTTGGTTCTATACAGGGTGTCATGTAGTTCTTTAATAGATGTTGTATCACTTCTCTCCTTGAATAGGTGGGCCTCCAGGTTGGAAGTTGCATTGAAGACTGGCCCGACTTTGTCCCTATACATAAACTCCTCTATGATGGTCCCACAGAAGACCTTGAATAAGATTCTACTTATATTTTCCTGATGTTGAAAGGAAAAATGCATGTCGTCCCTTGTCAGACTATATTGATTGTTGCGGTAGATGATGTCCTATCTTAGCTTCACATCGTTCAGGATGTCATCTAGGACATGAACATCATGTACTAACATGCCTATAATTAAGATCATATCCATGTTTTCCATCTTTCATGAGAGCGGAGATGGTGCTGCTGGACCCAAACCCTCCCTTGGGATAGAAACTGGAAGTGGGTTTGGGAACGCTGGGTTCTCCTACTTGGGTGGTATGTCATCAAACATGTGGTCTAGGTTCCCATCGTCAGCTTTTGATGCCATTTGTTCTATTTATTATTTATAGGATATGGGGAATCCCCCACTCGTAATGGGTTCATCTATTAGAATATCATTCATAAAACTCTCATAGTCCACTAGGAGAGGTGGGACCTTGTAATTGAAAAGAGGGTCCAGTCCATCCATGATGTCTTCAGTTGTTTTTGTTATTTTCCCCTTTGCTCCAGATAATTTCATCTTGACATCATTCTCTCCCACTGCTACTTTTTCAAAGAGAGTTGTTGGTTCTGTTGATGGCATGGTACCTTGATTTGTCAGTTCTTCAAGTCCCTTTTCCTTATTGTTCTTCATAGAATGCCCTGGTGAGGCTGGGGAAGTGGCGAGATAGTCATCCCCAGCAGGCACTCCATTGCTCTTGACCGTCCCTATTGACTCTTATTCCTTTAGTGGAAGGGTGCATTCAGAACTAGCGACTTCATCTCGGATCACTTCTTGTCATGTTTGCACAGCGTCCATCAGCAAATTGGCCTTGAGGTGCACATTTATATTCGTTGTACCTACAGATGATGGTGCAATGGTTATTGTTTGTTGTATTTTTTTAGATGTCCTACTGCTAATAGAGGCGGCTTCCTTCCTCTTGTAGTTGCATGTTCTATTGGCGTAGATCATCACATTCTTTATGTAGATTGGCGAGTTCGTTTATCACTCATACCAGAGATTGTGTCACTTACAATTGATGTGTAGCTAGCTGCTGCATTTGCTGAGGTAGGCTGAGAATCCATTGGATATCAACTGTTATCTTTTGCACCTGTGATGTCAATGCAGACACATTCATAGTTAGTTTAGAATATTTAGGTTAGAGGTTGAGACAATCTCACGAAGGTCATCGATCTCCAACCCTATCTCCATGAATTTGTTTGTCGTAGGTGCCCTTTGTTGTTGCCTTAGTCTCCTAACAGAGTTCACTTCATGCCTTGCCTCATCTACTTTGGAAGATTCTCCGTGCTCTTTCGTCAGACATTTGCTTTGACTTGGATTTGGTTTCCCCCTTTTCAGGGTTTCTTCTCATGGTCTCCTTCTGGATGATATATTTAGGGACTCATTTTCTACCATGCCATCTGCCTTTATAGATTCTTCATGTTGCGAGGTTATACTTTTATTTGGTTGTTCCTATTTTTTTAGAGATGACCAATTTTGTTGTCGCGTCATCGTGGATTCTGGTTGTAGATATGGGCATAATATCCTCTAGTACGATGGTGTTGGTGGGAATCTTCAAGCTTTCTTTTTCTCCTTCTTCTAAGTATATAACCTTTGGTGCTAGGGATTTCTTTTTTTGAGGTTGGGTGGTCAACCTTTTAGGGAGGTGGAGAATTATCCTCTTCCTTGTTGTTTTCTTTTTTGCCACCTCTTTTTGCTACTTCTTCCCCTTCACTTATGGATTTCTTGTGCTTGGACCCTATTGAGATATCAACCTTATGATTTCTTCTTCTTGGAAGACCAACTTTTCACCATTGTAGTTGCTTAGTTCTAGTAGAGGCAAACAATATTTTATCCTGTAGAATCAATAGGAGTAATTCTATTTTTATCTTTCTAGAACATTTATGGTGGTAAGGTACTTGGCATCTACTAAATCATCCGCATATGACCTTAGGAAGTATTTTAACCTTTTGGGGTACCCTAGTCGGTGTGCAATGTAGGTAACTAAGCCTCCCATGCAGAAATCACGGGGGTCATCAGGCCCTATTTCCACCTCTAGTTTGTCAACCATAATCTTCCCTATATTGATGGCTTTTCCTTCCATCATACTCGACACCATGTGGAGATACAGCCTGGTCACATTGCATATGTTGAATTTGAAAGTTAATTCAATGGTGAAGATTTTATGTACCACCCTCATGAGGCCAGAGTGCATCGTGACAGCCTCAGACTGGCCAGAGTTGTATCTACAGTCTCCTAAGAGTTTATCTCATGTTTTATCTATTAGGAAACCTCTGTCATCTCTATCTCTGTGTGCCTTATTGGCTCATTCAACATGCTCATCTGAGTTAGTGAAGACTGCATTAAGCCATCTCTCGGTTAGGACATATTCCTCCTTGGCAATTCACACTTGGAGTTTATATTATCCCCCACAGTCTACCTTTTCTTCTTAGGTTACTGGAAATTTCTTTAGTGGGGACATAAATTCTAAAGGTAGGTCATCATATGAGGTTATCTTGTTCAAATTGATCTTATAAATTCCCAACTAGTCTAGGCTTTGTTTCACCCTGTCGTATATTCCTAACTTTTGCAGGGTTTCCACATTGCCAAAACTGGTGGCCTTCAAAATTTTCCACTGGAACATGTCACACAATATATTTTATGTGCTTCATCCCTTGCCACGAATTGATTATCAGGCCATTCCTTGCATATTATAGGTGATGTATGTTGGGCAATGCTTACAATCACCATTTGCTGAGGCGTGGTTGCTTTTACAGTTGTACCCTCTGCAGATGTCTTGGCCACCTTTTTAGGCCTCTTCTGATCAGGACTAGGTGCATCCCTTTTGTTTGAATTCTGGACTTCTCCTGAAGGATTATACTCAGAGACTTTGGTCCCTGTCTATTCTTCATCACTTTTTGATTCCCCAGGGGTTGTCTTAGCTGGCATGTTAAGCTTGTCTACTTCTAGGTGTGCCCTAATGCTTTCTTTGGTAGCTTCACCATGTTTTTCCATGTAGGCCATAGCTTCATCCTTCATTCTTTCATTGTCTTCCATCTCTTCCAGGATCATGGCGGCCTTGGGTTTCTTGGTCTTCTTGGACTCCAAAAAAACTTAGTTTTTGTGCTTCATAGATACTAAGGTATCTATAGCAAGATTAATTAGGTAAGCAAGAATAGAGTTTTTTCAGAATAATTATCACAATAGATAAATAGAAATTGATGGTTTTATAATGTTTTAAGGAATAAAATATAATATGACCACATCAACTGATGGATATGGAAGAAGATTAACATCCGATGGATGTCAACCGATGGTTAGAAGGGATCAAGAACTGATAGCTCAGGGTTTGGACCGTAACCGATGAGCAACATTCGATGGTCGGTCTGCTGATCAAGAGTAAAGAGATGGGTAACTACCGATGGTTGAGATATCTTGTTCAACAACTGGTGGTTTCCACTACTGGGGCACGCTATGGTTGATGGTAAAAGATTGGGGAGAAATGGGAAACAATCGAAGGTTAAAACACCACATGCGATGGTGAGAACAATTGATGGCAGCACCAGGGGCCTGGACCGATGGCTTATGTACTCGTGCAGGGACAAAGGTAGAAACTGATGGTCAGGGGATTTGAAATGACACCTAGTGGTGGCAGAAATAATGATATCTTGGATATCATTAGAAGAAGTGAGGGGGAACAATGAGAAGAAACCGGGAAGATGATAGGAACTAAAACTAGGATTAAGTTTACCACTTGTCACTGGGGTTTGGAACATTGCCCTCTGATTGTTAAGGGTGCGTGATGGCTTCGTTCTTGCTTTACGAAGATCTTTGTTCCTTTGCTCACTTCTTCCAGTGATCAAGAGTTTGAAGATGGTGTCTTCTGATGGTATCTCTCAGGCATTTAAGTCTCTTCAGTTGTTGTGACTCTGGAGCGCTCTTGCGGATAGGGTCTAGCAATCTGATATGGATTAGCTTGAAGGTTTCTTAGTCCCATTTTTATAAGTTTCCATCCTTTGGGTAACCATCAGATGTTTAAGAAACAATGGTTCAATACTTAACCATCAATCAATGATGGCTCTGAGCGTAGGTCATCGATTGTCTTTCTGGTTGATCCACTGATGGCTCATCTTCTTAACAAATACTCAATGGTTGTACGGATCCAATGGATTAGTCAGTCTGATCATTTGGTGGCTTCCCTACATGTGACACCTAATGGCTTCACAGCTGGTCAACCGATGGTTGTTCTAAACTCATCATCTGATAGTAACACAGAAAGTCACACCTGATGGTAGGGTTGCATTTGACATTTGATGGCTTCACTGCAACCGATGTTGGTCAATTTAATCATCCACTAACTTATCTGTTTTCTCTATCAACACTCGATGGTCTGGCAGACTCAATGGTTCCTATGCTCACTGTGACTCCTCATCATGCTAAATGAGATTTCTCAAAACACAAAACACGATCAACTACTAATTAATCACATAGTCAAAAATGCGGAATAATTAAAACCGATTCCAACAATGTAAATAAACTCTAGAACATTTACAAAAGGTCCATCATTCCATTCTCATATTTATAACAAGTATTTAGTTATGGGTCCAAAGACCTCAGTCACATCCTGCATACAAAAGATATTTCACATGTACATGCCATATATTTACAAACATTGACATACTACCAAGATCTCGTGTCGATACAACTATATCATTTAGAAAACACATCCCATACCCGGACCTGAGAGTATAGGGATGACACTAGGACTCTACTACTAACATCTACAACTAACCAACCTTCTGAATATATTGATCACCAGGTTGGTTTTCTTCCACAACACGACCTCGACCTCACTGCTTGCGACCACCTAAAAAAATGTGGCAACGCACGGGTGAGACCCAGTCCCAGCGAGAGATATAACTCTCTCCAACATATATTGATTATAACATATCAATTAATAGTAAATACATTGAGCAGTTAGGGTATTGAATAAACAATATGAATAGACTGAACAATTTCAGCATACTAAGCAGTTAAGCAAATAAGTTATAACATCAAGTAGAATTGTACAATTTTCATAAGTCTGCATCATGTAAGAACTATGCAGTGTAAAGACAAGATAAGGGTTAATCAACCAATGTGATATGTATTAAACCCTAGAAATTATACTACACAACTGGTATCACTTCTTTTATTATTATGCCCAGGGGAGTTTGAGTCGTACCACTCAAAGTCCAATTGACCACTGTGAAGTGCTATTCAGTTTTGTATAAGATCTAGGAGTGCCAGTATCCTAAGATCTCTTCCCCTCAGTCAGTACGAGTAAACTACAGTGATATACCAGTCAAACTACCAATAGTGACATATAGTCAACTGATAACAACTAGTCCGTACTTGGTACAAGTTACGAAACTAGAAAATAGGGTATACAAAACCCTCTAATCCCAGGTACAACTGAAGCTGTCCTCAATCACATCAAATGTCAGATGCATGACCATAGCCATCCTCCATAACTTGCAATTGTGGATGACAAGGATATATCCTCGACTTGCCACCCCCACATAATCAACAGTATGCACTCCAATTTTCCCTTGGGAATACTCATTTCACCATCCAGTAAGTTCTGACACTAAATATGTCTCTACGGCACAAGGCTCTACATGATTAAGGTTACAATTGATTAATTACTGCCAATTGAATGCATTAAGGCTTTATCATACAAGTGGACATTCAAAACCTAATTCTTTTCTAACAAGAGTATATGTATAACAACTTCAAAGGATATAAAACATTTGAGATATAAATCTTAATCACATTACCACATTCTATCATTCATTGCAAATTAATGGACCACACTTATCATCATACTATTATAAGATACCAATATCTTATCACAAGTTCCAGGGTTTTAACCCTTATTGGAACATGAAGAGGATTTCAACTCAATCATGGCTTAAAACTTGCCCAAAGGTCATTAAGACCATCACATTATTCATAGCAAGGTTATCATCATCATTCCATGCCTTAAACAAGGCTTAAAATATCATTAGCACATATGTGTCCATAGATATTAACATGGCAAGGCACTATGATATTCAAATAGTTCTACATTATGGTTTCAACACAAGAAGCGTGTAATTCATTATCACATTAATTATTCAAGAGGGCTGATTATAACCAATCAACATCATATAATTACATCAAGGTTAGGTATAACAAGCTAAATCACATGGGACTTACACATCCACTTATTATAGTGATTTATCAAATATAACTATATAATGGCAAAGGTAAGACTACCAATTAATAGTATTGAAACATCAAAATATCATTGCTAGGACCCACAAATAATACCATGTGATTTATTCTAATCCATTGGATGTTAAAGCATCCAATATATTCATTGGATCAGGTTCATTGTTCAAGGTTATCAATTGAAGTATAGGTTTAACCATTAGATCAATTGAACCAATGAACCATTGGTTCAAGGTCTAGTCAAATCTACAATTACATTACTAATTCATCATATATGGTAATGACATTACTAATTCATCATATATGGTAATGACCGATACACCATTAATTGTGATCATTAGGTCACCATTGGTTTCTAGATCAGTAATACATTCAGTTAACACCATCAAATATTAAGCCAATATCATCATAGATTGATAACATCATTGGAATACTTAGTGGATGATAATTAAACGTCTAATTGAGTCAAAACCTGACCTAAGGGGGTGACCATAGGTTTTCACCATACATTTGACACCCTTGATCACGAACATCAGTTGCCAAGATAGCAACACCATTGGTTGTTGAATGGTATGTCCATCAGTTGTGTGATAGAGAAGGAAATAGCTTGAAAACCCTAATTTGAACCATCAATTATTTTGTGCTTAGCACCATAGGTTGATGTTATAAACCTGTCCCAGATCATGTTACACCTTAGAAATATTGTACACATGTTTATAAGTTCATATAGAACTAGAACAAAATAGGGAACACCAAAAAAATTCGTAATTCTAAACAAGCATGGTTTCTCTATGCTTAAATCAACACATTAAGGCATAAACATGAACTAACAAGCTTCTAGTAAGAAATATAAGTGAAGAATGTTATATAACTCGCCTCTATAGAGTAGGTCAGATCCCAAACAGCAAGAACCTTGAGCAAATAGGGCAAGAAAACCTTGGATTCAGATCTAAACTTGGCAAAATAGGTACTTCTCTCCACAAAGAAGAAAAATCCTAGAAAAAGAAACAAGAAGGATAAATTTTTGAGTTGTAGAGCCACTTTCACCATGGAACAGTAGGGTTTCGACCTGGAGGAAGGTCTAAGGAAGGAGAAGAGCAAGAAAAATGAAGAAGGAAGGAAGAAAACAACTTTCCTTGGTCGAATTCCCTAGACGATGACCTTGGAAACCCTAGGTAGGGCTAGATGGAGCCCTAGGAGACCTTCTTCTCCAAAAAGGGGTTGTCTTCTACCTTAGAGAAGTTGGTTCTGTAGAAAAACAAAGTGGATTCGTTGCTCCAGGTTAGAGGAAAGAGAAATCAAGCATAGTTTCATATTTGGGCAAGGAAGAGGTAAATATAGCCCATGGATAAGGATAGAAGCAAGCATGAGTTGTAAAAGTAGCTTCCCCATGTGTTTATGGACTTAAACTATTAAGAATATAAAAGAACACACAATAATCTCCCCCACCATCCCTATTAACCTGCTTAGCTTTCCTTTGTCGAAATTATCAGCCAATCACATAATTCATTAGTTGATAGCTACTAAAAGTACCTCATCCGTGAAGGGGTAAACCCTAAAATACCCTTGATGAAAACACCTTCAAACCATGACTCAACTAGGAACCCCATGGATCAAAAATCTCAAGAATGATAATATAAAATATAAGGAAAATAAGGGTAAATTGTAGAAAAGTCCAAAATGTGCAGAAAATTGCATAACTTGCTCAAACAATGTCCAAATTGGACCAAATTTGAAATTTAAGCTTGTATTATGATTTAAAAGAATATCACAAGGTTAGATTAGGGATATAATCATTAAATTATGGTAATTAATCTTATTCAACTCATTAAGCAAGTTTAGCGACCTTACACTGACACACCCGATGGTCCCACAAAGCGATGGTTGCACATAGTGGTGATGTAGAGTGATGGCTCCCCTAAAAGGGTTGATGGCTATTGTAAATGTCTCCTCAAATGAAAGATGGGACCCAAAATTCATTAAATTTATTCTATGTACACTAAAAATTACTGATTAAGGAAAGAATTGCTAAAATCTAAGATAGCAATTGAAATAAGATGAGTGAATGTTGAGTACTTAAGAAGAAAAAAAATCAAAACTAAGTCTAGAAATTAAAGATTGTCCATAGTTCGGTAAAGGAAGTGAAAATTTTGGAAATTTTCTTGGCTCTTGAAATTTCTTTGGATGGTGTAGGTTGGGGATCTTCTAACTAGAGTTCATATCTCCGTACAAATGCCTCATCTTCATAGTACTTTTCACCATGTGACCATTTACCTTGAAGGTTCCCATCTTTTCATTGTTGACCTTCATTATTCCTGATGGGTATAATTTGACCATTGTAAAGGGGCATGACCACCTTCATTAGATCCTACCGGGAAACAACATGATGCTTGATTTGAACAAAAGGACTTTATCTCCTTTAGATACATCTTTGCTTTTTAGGTGGGCTTCATGCCACACCTTGGTCCTTTATTTGTAGATGTGGTCGTTTTCATAGGCATGTAGCTTCAGTTGTCTACCATAAATATCACCATAGATGAAGTCCGCCCTTAAGAAAAGACACGGGTACTGCTTTTTCATTAACATTGATTATCTTCCAAGAAAATCGATGTCTAAAGTAACCACCAAAATACAATTTTTCGGAAGAAAATATTTGCCCCCAAATTTTTTAAGACGGGCATCAGTTTCATTAGAACCGATGACAAACAACATTGAGAATTTTTTTTTTTGCCTCCAAATTACTTATAGCGTCGGTTTCTTCTCCATCGACATTGTTCACATGAAAACCGTGAAAATATGCACAATATGTATCGGTTTTCTCCAAGAAACTGACATCTTAGTGTTCGCGCCACGTTCTCAAAAAAAAGTGTTCCCCCAAGTTGTACTCTAGTGTCAGTTTATTTTTTAGAAATTGACACCTCAGTCCCTATTGATGCTGATTTTGTTTCATTTGGATAATTACCTCTAGCATCAGCTCGATACAGTAGAGATGGCATCCATGTCAGTAGGTTTGGTGTTGGCTTTAGCATATGCAGTCAACGACTATCATTATTACTGAGGCCACTTTTTTTGTTCGAATTATAGCCTCTAGCATTGGTTTTTAAGATGAATCTGACATTTAAGTCACTATGTTTGGTGTCAATTTTTCGTAATCAATGATTGTCGTTATTAGTGATGCTGATTTTTTTCCATTCGGGTAAAGGCCTCTTGCATTAATTTTTTAGAATAAATCAACATTTAAGTCACTAGATTTTGTGTCAGTTTTACTAATATAATCGACCAGTAATGACTTAGATGTTGGTCTTTTTATACAACCAATGACTATGTCCCACTTAAGACCCATGAAATTTCTTTCCCCTTCCCCCGTTATCTATTTCATTTCTCACTAGATACCTAGCTCTAGAGATTTGTGCTCTGTCGCTCCTTTGCTCCATTGTGGTCACTTTTGGAGCTCGCCATTAAGTGAGCTCACCATAAAGTAAGCTCACCGCCCTACAACCTGAGGAGATGATGTGCTCGCCGCCACTACCGCTGCCACTGCTGAACGTCGCCACCACCACCGCCACTGCCACTGATAGACGCCTCCTCCGCCACTGCCACTGTGCTACTATGCATTTCTGCCACTGGATCTTGGATGCCTCTTGAAGCTTGATGCGCTTACCACAACTGTCATTGCTACTGTTAGACGATGTTGCCACCTCTACGCCTCTTGGAGCTTGAACATTGAAGCTCTCTTCTTGGACCCACCTGAGCAGTTTCTATGATCTGCCACTCACTGCCTATGCTTCCCCTAATCCTAGGTAAGAGAGATAACTAGGTATGCTCTTTCTTAGCTTGGACTATGCTATTTGATTAGCTTTCTTGCCTGGTCCATGATAATTAGTTCTTATTATAGTAAGTATCTCTTTCTTAGTCACTTAAGTTAGGTTTATTTAGTTATTTGCTTACTTTATTTCTTACTTGTTTCTTTAGTTTAATTACTAGTTTATCTTAATTAATTAATATTGCTTGCTTTCTCTCTAGATTAACTAACCCAAATGGAAGAATGAATTGAATTAAATGATGTTACATAGTATCTAGGATATGAATGATGAAACTACGATCATAGGTATATGAATGAAAACATATATACATGTATTTTGTTGGACTAGAAACCTGTCCGAGATTTACTCATCCGGATAGTCCCCAATTTGGGACTATTCTTGAACACTTCATCTTACTTAGGATGTAAGTATATATTATATATTTGGTTTTCAAGATGTTTTTTCAGTGCTTCCCCATTTATTTTCTAAGTACATATGCTGGTGGACATTTGCCCATCTACATCAATGTACTTGGAGAACTTTGGGGAAATGCTTCCAAAATTTTCTCAAAAACTGAATACACATTATACACTTACTATTAGATTATGTGTTCAAGAATGGGATAGGTGGTATACACATTCATTACTAAACCCTAAACCCTAATATGTAAACTATAAACCCTAATATGTAAACCATAAACCCTATCTATAAACCCTTATCCCTAAATCCAAAATAATAAACCCTAATCTATCTATAAATTCTAAACCTGAATCATGTAAATCCTAAATCCTGATACTTGTTTTTTCTTTGATCATAGAATGGATAGATCATGGATGTCCATTCCAAATCACTGCACCCGAAGTTTATTGCTAGTCTTAACCAGTTTATAAGGTTTGCGGAGGAACATCAAAAAAAACCTATAGATAGGTTCTATTGTCCACGTAGGCATTGTGGTAACAACTTGAAAGTCAACACTGTTGATGACATCAAAAGTCATGTCAAGTGCAATAGGATTATACCGGGATATATAGAATGGTACTGGCATGAAGAGATCCCAATGGTGAGATCAGTAGATGTCAATAACAATACGCGTGTTGAAGAAGCAATTTGCACCGGCGATGTAAATGTAGCGAACCGATTCTGATAGACATAGTTGATGTGATGCTAGATAGTTATGGTGTAGAGCACACCAATTCACCTTCCTTATTTAGAAACATTGTGCATGATGCTGAGAGAATGTTATACTTAGGCTATACTAAGTTTACAAAGCTAAGTTTTGTGTGGAGATTGTATACTGTGAAGGCTAACTATAGATGGAGTGACAAAAGCTTCACGTCATTGTTGTCTTTGTGGAAAGAAATTCTTCCTAAAGAAAACTGGATTTCAATCTCAACATACGAATTAAAGAAAATATTGTGCCCAATGGGAATAAAGGCTAAGAAGATACATGCATGCCTGAATCACCGTGTGTTGGTTCAAAAGGACTATGTCAATTTGAAAGATTGTCTAAAATGTGGGGCGTCAAGGTACAAAATGATGAGTTTGGGGAAGTACAAAATTGGCTCTCCTACTAAGGTGATGTGGTATCTACCTATAATACTGTGGTTTCAGCGCTCATTTGTCAAACCCTTGGATGCGAAGAATTTAAGATGGCATGCAGAGAAAAACAATGATGGGATCCTATGACACATGTGTGATTCCCCACAGTGGAAGAAGATTGATTTATTGCACCCTAAATTTGGTGAAGAAGTCAGGAATCTAAGTCTTGGGCTTTGTGCCGATGGGATGAACCCATACAACACATTGAGCAGCCAACATAGCACTTGGTCGATTATCATTGTTATATACAGTCTTCCTTCCTGGTCAGGTATGAAAAATAAGTTTATCATGGTGTTGTCATTGTTGATATCAGGCCGTAAACAACCTAGAAATGATATCAAAGTTTATCTTGAACCTTTAATTGATGACTTAAAGAAACTCTAGGGAGAAGGTGTGATGACCTATGATGTTTCGTGTAGAGAGACATTTTGTTTGCATGCTATGTTGTTTTGCACTATTAATGACTTTCCAGTATATGGAAATGTCACGGAACCGTTCTTACCCCAATCCCAATTCTACTGCCCAGACAGTAGTAAGAGGATTGAAGCGTCCGTCCCTGAGTGGCTCGATAGGATCTATCACACTGGCATATACAATAAGAAATAATAACTCAAAAAGCTAGACATTTAAAGGACAACTAACCCAATAAGGAGATTTTTCCAATATATCCTTATCATTAGAGTATGTAGAGTGCGGAAGGAATCTTATTCAATGTTCCATTTCTATTGCCTAAAATCAATAAAATTGAGACACAATCATGCATTTGCACGGCACACTATCAAAATCAAGTAAAGCGGTTTATAACAAAAGAGTGTACTTGGCATGACTTATATTTGAAAGAATAACAAATGATTTCCAAAACCAATATCATTCGACAAAATGTTTGTTATTCAATGATTCAATTTTTATTATGAGTTCCCATTATGCTGTAATCGAATAAGCATGCTTATATATTTTGTGTGACTTTGTTACCCCAACACGATGGGGAGGTCACTAGGCTCCTTCTCACCATAGGAAAATAGGAGGCCAATGTACAAGTCCCACCTCCAAATGAGGGGGTTGTTGCACTCAATATCAACATTATCAACATTATCAATATCATCATCATTATCAATATACATGCAGTCATAATGGGCATGCAAATTATGTTTTCGTGTTTTTCAAAATATAGTATAGAAAAATAGAAGACTAATCATAGGGAATAGTAGCTCATCCAAGTAAATAGCCAAGTATACAGTCAATAGATACATAAAAGTATCTTCAATACAATCAAGGAGGAGTTATATAATAGCATACCTTTCACCAAAGATTTCAAGTACAAATCCACTAGTAATAGGTCAACCCTTCGAGTTAGATCCTAAAACACAATGTTTGGATCAAGGGTCAAGATAAAGATATTTGGATATCATGTTTTAATATTCAAGATTAGGGTTACACTTTTCCTATGTCAACCTTAGGGTTGGGTCATTCACTTATAATCAACCAATATTTCAATGTGTCCAACATTATTTCAAATATCAAGTATTTGCGAGTGTGAATGACTTACCTAGGTTTCCTAGGATCATATGTGTTAACCCTAATTTATGATCATTATCCAAGTCATCATCAAATTCTAGATTATCATCATGGTACTTAATATAATTGGGAATGAAGATCAATTTGATTAAAGTAGAGTCATGAATCATACACATGATCAATCTTTCCAGAAGATTTAGATCCATCATCACAATATTAAGGTTAATCCTTGGTTCAATGTACATGATTCACATTCTAGGAGATATGAGTTGCAAGATCAGATCTAAACTCATACATAGTCAAGTTCAGTTTCAAGATGAGCATTAGAGTCATAATTAGGGTTTCTCAGGATCAATCATCATTATTGAGCCATTAGATAAACTAAATAAGCAACATATCAAATATAGGGATATTAGTGAACAACATTTGGAATCTGGTCTCAAAAGTATTTTTAAACTATCCATTGGATTTTTTTTATCAATATTGACTATTTGTTCATCATTTTTGGAGTTTGGATGCATTTTCTATGATTTAAACAAGATCAGATTTTTTTTAATCTATTTTCCATATGAGAGGGCGAAAAAATACCTTAAAATAAAAAAAGGTTGATCGTTGGATGCTCAAGTAGTGGCCCAAATCTAGCCACATAGTCCTTGTGACTTGCTATCTTGGTGGTCTAGTCCAATCTTGGTTCGGTTGGTTCAATGCTCAATTTGAACTTGGGTCTTGGCCGGTTCGGTCTGCGTTTGATTCCTCTGGACCAGTTGGTTTGGGGCTTCTATTCTCCCATTCCAGTAATCACATGAGCAACGCATCCTCATGAGCCTAGAAGTATAGTGGAGGGGTCACCAGTGTGTAGGGGATCTAAAAGTAGGAGTGACTAATGGAGGCAGCTAAGGTGCCGCCCCATTCCGTCGTGACCCCACAGAGATAGTGGTAGTGGCAAATTGATGAAGGGGGGTGAGGAGAAGGAATGCCCAAAATGCAATGGCGGCAGCACTGCTTGGAGCATCAGGTGTTGGGTGAGAAAAAACAAAATGTTGAGGCCAAGATGGTGTGTAAGGTTGAGCTCTGAGCAAGGTGCACTTTTTGCAGACCTTGGGGGGTCCTTTTATAGGCTTGGGGGCTAGGGTTAGGCTTGATCAAGATTTGAAAATGGCCATGGCCGCCGGAGTGAGAGGGGAGAGTAAAGAGATCGTTTTGGCGACTGGGCAGAGCATGAAAAATGGTCAAAATGGGTATGGTCGAGTTCAAATTTGCGAGACGAACGTTCACTCTCGATTGGAATTTTGAATCGGGGTCTTAGGCACGAGTTTGCTTGATTGGGTTTCATTTACTCCTCCCCACAATTAGCGGGAGGTAGAATACAAAGGCTAGTCCATCCAATCAGACTAGCATTCGAGGGAGAGAAGATCCAAGGGCCGGATTTTGTCCCCCCAAGTGAGCCTTGGATCGCTGAGGTGGAAAAGGTCGAAATAAATAAGCAATTAAAGGGTTTTCAACACATAAACTTCAATAATACATAGAAAATCGTAGGAATGTCGAATTGTTCTCAAATTTGGATCACAGATTCACAAAAACGTGTGGAACCTTTAGAAAAAGTTTGATAATAAAAAGATGAAGTTTGATGGATCAATTTACTTCAATAGACAAAGTGATGAATTAATCAAATATGTGGGGTTTCAAAGTGTATAAAATTCACATGGATCACTGTATTTTGGATTTGAGTCTCAAAATTGAATATGTAGCTAAGAAAAATAAATTGGGACCATGAGTGAGAATAAGGAGGGTGGAATTCAAATTAGTTCATATTAATTCTAAACTTCACTTTGTCACATCCTTCCCTCCTTAAAAGGAATTTTGTCCCCAAAATTCAAAAACATCCTCAACTATATAATCAAAATCACATCCTCAAAGTTCAAAAAGTCTAATAATCACAATTGGGATTCCATGTTTCATATCATAACTAACTTGGTACCAACATCGTTTCATCATCGAGCAATTGAGTATCAAGGTCAATGCATATATTGTTCAAAGTCATCATATGAGTCACAAATATAGAAAGCAACCTCTATATCACAAATTTGGAGAGATCATATTTTAGGTCAAACAAATTGGGTCCTTGAATCAAGTGTACAAGGTGACTTTCAATCCCAATATCTCAGGGTCCTAGCTTCTACATTGGCCAAGGTGGGGTTATACATCCATGATTTGAGATTTCATATTTCAACATTTTGAGACAACATCATACTTTCAATATCATGATTTCGAGCTCAAAATCAATGGGAGGTCCCACCCCAATCCTAATGAGAGATAAACCCCAAGTCATAAATCCAGAGAGTCAAAATAGTCATCATTTAAAAACTTCAAAATTTTGGGATTATGAGAGTCACTATTTATATATTGAGTGTGGTCTCAAGATCCATATCATGTTTCAAGATTTTGTACATCAATATCAACAGTTGAAGTTTAGACATCTAGATCATACGTATAAATATTCCAAAGCTAGGGTTTAGATTCCTATTTAGACCTTAGGGGAGATCATTCATCTATATTTAATTTTGAGCAACAATATTCATGCCATATTTGATAAACATACCAAAATTTTATTATCATTGTATCCAAGTTTGATGAATGATCTAGACATAGGTCTATTTAGGAAGTCAACCACAAGCTATAGTCAACATTGTCATATATCAAGGTCATTATCAAATCAATATCCAAGATCGAGTATCAAACATGGGTTTAACCTATTAGGCTTAGGTCAACCAATCCAAATCGGGTGAAAGGGGATACTTTTCCAAACTCTAAATAATCAACAAGGTGAAAATTTAGAGGTATCCATAATAGGGATGTGGCCTAGGTTAGGGGATTAATGAGTCAACTACTACCCTAAGCTAGCACATTACCTACATTAGTCATTATCCATTGAGCTTATTCAAATAGGGAGAGTATCAATGATTAAATGAGGTCAAAATTTAAGATCATAATAGGGCAATAATGTCAAGATTTTACAAAGTCAAGTTAATCTTGGTATTCCTTTCTTTCATGACCAGGTAGTGATATAATTGGGAATTTAGTGCATGATTTAGGTCCATGCTCATCATGTCAAAATCGAGTTTGCAAAAGGCATCAATAGTCAATAGAAAAATTGCTTTTTGCATCATAGTCTTACATCATGATTTTGTCAGTCATTAAGATTAATAATTTGAAGGCATAATCATGATGTGTATCAAAAATATGGTAAGAGTTTGTTTATCTAGGTTTGAGGTATAGTCAACAATAGGGAAACATGGATTTAATCAATAGGGACCTTATTAACAATAAGGTATAAATCCTTCTTATTTTACGAAATCAAAATTTGCCTCAAACATAGAAAACATGTAGTCAGGTTTTGGTTAAATTGAGTTTTCATGAAGGGTCAAGCATGAGTATTCATTTTCATTGATCAAAATCGAGTTTTCCAAATTAAGGTCAGATCATGGTATCAACTTTCAAAATTTAACGATATTCATTTTTCCCATGCATAAGCTACCCATAATTGAGACATCATGTGGCAAAAAGGTCACAAGAAAGGACCACATGAGGGGATGAGAAGACTACCTAATCATCATCTACATGGGTGGCTTGGGTATTCCTTAAAGAAGATATGAGATGGTAGAAGACTCTCTAGTGTTTCACAAGAGAACCTTTAGGTCCAGTTCTGGATCAATTGAGGCCAGGTAGAGCAGGGGATCTCAGTCACCGTGAAGACAGATAGGAGAAATTATGCGAGGACCCGAGCCTAAACACCTCAATTTTCACCATTATGGATTTTAGGGTTTCTTGAGTGTACGAGACTTGAGAAATTATTTACTTAAAGTATATGGGAGTGTGTAAGCTCTGATACCAACTATCACAGAACTGTTCTTACCGCAATCCCAATCCTACTGCCTAGATAGTAGTAAGAGGATTGAAGCGCCCATCCCTAAGTGGCCCGATAGGATCTATCACACTGACATATACAATAAGAAATAATAACATGAAAAATTGGATATTTAAAGGACAACTAACTTAATATGGAGATTTTTCCAATATATCCTTGTCATTAGAGTATGTAGAGTGTGGAAGCGATCTTATTTAATGTTCCATTTGTATTGCCTAAAATCAAGAAAATTGAGACACAATCATGCAATTGCACAATATGCTATCAAAATCAAGTAAAGCGGTTTATAACAAAAGAGTATACTTGGCATGACTTATATTTAAAAGAATAACAAATGATGTCTAATACCAATATCATTCAAAAAAATGTTTGTTATTTAGCGATTCAATTTTTATTACGAGTTCCCATTATGCTGTAATCGAATAAGCATGCTTATATATTTTGTGTGACTCTGTTACCCCAACGCGATGGGGAAGGTCACTAGGCTCCTTCTCACCATAGGAAAATAGGAGGCCAATGTACAAGTCCCACCTCCAAATGAGGGGGTTGTTTCACTCAATATCAACATTATTACTATCATCATCATTATCAATATACAAGCAATCATAATGGGCATGCAATTTATGTTTTCATGTTTTTCAAAATATAGTATAGAAAAATGGAAGACTAATCATAGGGAACAATAGCTCATTCAAGTAAATAGCCAAGTATATAGTCAAGAGATACATAAAAGTATCTTCAATACAATCAAGGAGGAGTTATATAATAGTGTACCTTTCACTGAAGATTTCGAGTACAGATCCATTAGTAATAGGTTGACCCTTCAAGTTAGATCCTAAAACACAATGTTTGGATCAAGGGTCAAGATCAAGATATTTGGATATCATGTTTTAAAATTCGAGATCAGGGTTACACTTTTCCTATGTCAACCTTAGGGTTGGGTCATTCACTTATAATCAACCAATATTTCAATATGTCCAACATTATTTCAAATATCAAGTATTTACGAGTGTGAATGAATTACCAAGGTTTTCTAGGATCATACGTGTTAACCCTAATTTATGATCATTATCCAAGTCATCATCAAATTCTAGATTATCATCATGGTACTTAATATAATTGGGAATCAAGATCTGTTTGATTAAAGTAGTGTCATGAATCATACACATGATCAATCTTTCTAGAAGATTTAGATCCATTATCACAATATTAAGGTTAATCCTTGGTTCAATGTACATGATTCACATTCTAGGAGAGATGAATTTCAAGATCATATCTAAACTCATACATAGTCAAGTTTAGTTTCAAGATGAGCATTAAAGTCATAATTAGGGTTTCTCAAGGATTAATCATCATTATTGAGCCATAAGATAAACTTTTTTTGGTAACTGAGAGAACCCACCCCGGGTGAGCCCGACATGGTAAACTTTCGAGGCATGAGAGGGTGTGGTCCGGTCACCCCCCTCCCGCACCTAATCAGCATGGATTTCCATTCGCAAAGTGCCTTCGGTGAGGTTCAAACTTGGGTCCTTCATTGGGACTTACCGAGCTCTTACCACCTGGGCTACTATGGTCGGACTATTCTTTCGCCTTTTAGCCATAAGATAAACTAAATAAGCAAGATATCAAATATAGGGATATCAGTGAACAACATTTAGAATCTGGTCTCAAAAGTATTTTTAAACAATCCATTGTATTTTTCTGATTAAGATTGACTATTTGTTCATCATTTTTGGAGTTCAGATGCATTTTCTACGATTTAAACAAGATCAGGGGTTTTTAATCTATTTTCCATATGAGAGGGCAAAAAATACCTTAAAATCAAAAAAGGTTGATTGTTGGATGCACAAGCAGTGGCCCAGATCTAGCCACATAGTCCTTGTGACTTTCTATCTGGGAGGGCCGGTCCAATCTAGGTTCGGTTGGTTCAACGCTCAATTTGAACTTGGGTCTTGGCCGGTTCAGTCTGCATTTGATTCCTCTGGACCAGCCGGTTTGGGGCTTCTATTCTCTCGTTCCAGTAATTGCACGAGCAGCACGTCCTCACGAGCCCAGAAGCAGGGCGGAGGGGTCACCGACGTGTAGGGGAGCTAGCAGATGGAGTGACTGATGGAGGCAACTAAGGTGCCGCCCCGGTACGTCGTGACCCCACGTAGGTAGTGGTAGTGGTAGATTGATGAAGGGGGCGAGGAGAAGGAATGCCCAAAATGCAATGGTGACAACGCTGCTTGGAGCAGCAGGTGTTGGGTGAGCAAAAATAAAATGTTGAGGCTGAGGTGGCGTGCAAAGATGAGCTCTGAGCAAGGTGCACTTTCTACGGACCTTGGGGGGTCATTTTATAGGTTTGGGGCCTAGGGTTAGGCTAGATAGAGATTTGAAAATGGCCCTAGCCTCCAGAGTGAGAGGGGAGAGTAAAGAGCTCATTTTGGTAGCTGGACAGAGCATGAAAAATGGTCAAAATGGGTATGGTCGAGTTTGAATTTGTGAGATGAGCGTTCACTCTCGATTGGAATTTCAAATCTGGGTCTTAGGCGCGAGTTTGTTTGATTGGGTTTCATTTAATCCTCCCCGCAATCAGTGGGTAGTAGAAGATGAAGGCTAGTCCATCCGATCACGCTAGCATCCGAGGGAGAGAAGATCCAAGGGCTGGATTTTGTCCCCCCAAGTGAGCCTCAGATCGCTGAGGTGGAAAAGGTCGAAATAAATAGGCAATTAAAGGGTTTTCAACACATAAACTTCAATAATCCATAGAAAATCGTAGGAATGTCCAATTATTATCAAATTTGGATCACAACTTCAAAAAAACTTGTCAAACCTTTAGAAAAAGTTTGAGAATAAAAAGATGAAGAGTGATGGATCAATTTACTTCATTAGAAAAAGTGATGAATTAATCAAATATGTTGGGTTTCAAAGTGTATAAATTTACATTGATCACCATATTTTGGATTTGAGTCTCAAAATTGAATATGTAGCTAAGAAAAATAAATTGGGACAATGAGTGAGCATAAGGAGGGTGAAATTCGAATTAGTTCATATCAATGCTAAATTTCACTTTGTCAGAGGAAATTTGTTGAGATACAATGTAAAAGGATCCCAAGCATGCCCTATATGTCAAGATAACACTGATTCTATACAACTAAAATATGGTGACAAGACTATATATCTTCATCATGAAAGGTTTCTTCCAAAAGAGTATCCTTACTAAAGGTTGCACAAATCATTTAATGGATCAAATGAGCAACGGAGTGCCCCTAAACCTATATCAGGGGAGGTTATTTATGATATAGTAAAAGGCTTTGTCAATGCATTTAGTTAGATATCACAATGCACCATTCACACACAGAGTGAAAATTTTTTATACAAGAAGAGGTCAATATTCCAAGATCTTCCTTATTGGAGTTCTTTGGTAGCTATGTATTGTATCATGTCATGCAGTTGAGAAAAATGTCTAAGATAGCATCATTGGTACTTTGTTGAATATACCAGGTAAGACTAAAGATGGAATCAAATCCAAAATGGACCTACATGAAATAGGAATAAGGAAAAAATTAACCGAAGTAGTTAGCGGCAATTGAAAAATGTAGTTGCCTATTGTTTGTTACTGTTGTCTAGAAAGGAGAAGAATTTTTTTTGCAAGTGCTTGCTTAATGTTAAGGTACCATAAGGATACTCTTCCAATATCCATAGACTGGTATCATTGAAAGATCTGGAGCTGATAGGTCTTAAATCTCATGGTTGTCACACTCTAATGCAATAAATATTTCTCATGGCAATTCAATCTATATTGTTGAAGCATGTAAGGTTTGCAATCATTTGTTTCTTCTTTAACACTCTATGCAACAAACTTATTGATCCTAAGAATCTCGGTAAGTTACAAAGAGAAGTGGTTGTTACCCTATGCCAGCTTGATATGTATTTTACTCCTTCATTATTTGATATCATGGTACATATTGTTGTCCCTTTGACTTAGGAAGTGAAAATGTTGGGACTGGTTTTCTTGCATTGGATGTATCTTTTTGAATGGCACATGAGTGCTTTTAAAGGTGATGTTCGAAACCATTATCAGCATGAAGGGAGTATTATTGAGGGTTATGTGTCTTGGGAGGTTATGGACTTTTGTAGTGACTTTCTGAGTTGTCATGAATCTCCTGTAAATGACAAGAATATTTAGGATTATTCCGACAAAGGGACTTTAGAAGAACGAGTGAAAGTAATTAGTCATGAGTTATGGGAACAAGCTCACTTGTATATTTTATACAACATTGACAAAGTGAATGTTTATATCACCCAACATACCAATTTCATCAAGTCAAAATATCCTCGATCCAATTCAATGTGGCTTGCTAGAGAGAATTACAATACATGTATTAGGTGGTTTGAAGATAAAGTCTTACATCAACTATCTCAAACACCAAATAATGTTGCTAAAATGATCAATTGTCTTGTCTTTAAACCAGAAATGAAGATTATGTCTTATGAAGGGTTTGACATAAATGGATTTTCATATTACACAAAGCGTCAAGATGATAAGGTCGTCATCCAAAATAGTGGGGTCACCCTTCAAGCATCTTCATTGTTTTTTTCTAGTTCGAAGGATAAGAGTCCACATGAAGCTAAAATGTCATATTACAAAGTCATTGAAGACATATGGGAGTTTGACTACATATGTTTTAGAATTATGATCTTTAAGTGTAACTGGGTTGATAACACCAAAGGAGTTATAGTGGATGATTTGGGTTTCACATTAGTGAATTTTGACACCAAAGGAGTTATAGTGGATGATTTGGGTTTCACATTAGTGAATTTTGAAAAGATTTGTGAGAAGGGTGATCCATTCATAATGGCATCACAGGAGAAGCAAGTATTTTTTATCCATGATCCTGTAAATGAAAAATGGTCGGTTGTTCTTCATGGTAAAAGACAATTCATTGAAGATCCTATCGATGAAGTAGATAGTATGACAAGTATGATGACTCCAGTCCATTCTTAGTTGGCTTGCCAACACCAATTTTTGAAGTTGACGCTGACTTATATTCATGTGGAGGTCACACCAAGGGAATGTTAATTGATAAAAGATCTCAATATTAGAGGCATGATTTTATTTTTTTTAATGTTAGATGTGCATTTTACAATCTATATTTCATTGCTTGACTGTTGTTTGTATGACATTTTTTACAAATGGTGTATGACCATGAGTATGATGACCGCGATGATGATTATTGTGAGGATAAGAAGCATCACGATGTGCACCTTGACACTGGTGTAAGTTGTGTATTGTTTTATCAAAGAGATGTGCATTTTACAATATGTCTATCTTGTTGTGTTTTATATTGTTTTATCACATTTATAAGTTCTATCTTTTTATGACCTATATGTATTTTTTTGTCAGTTTTAGGTTGAGGATGTACTCCCTAAGGATCTTTCTTAGCTTTATGAGTAGCATTGTAAGCATGCAAAAATAAGGGGAATCACCATGGTGAACAAGTTGATACAACAAAGAGGTTACATACCGAAGTTGGTTGTTGAGTTTGATCATGCAGGAAATCCCTTTGGAAAGAACCACAACTCTTTTTTGGTATATCTAGGGGTTCTTACTCATAGACATTATAGTGTAGCAGTTGAATCTTGGCATAAAATTGACAAAAGCAAGAAACACTTCATATGGAAAGAACTATGTGTGAGATATTATAATGTGCAATTCTATTTTTAAAGCTATTCACAATTCTATTTTTAAGAATATTCCATTAAGTATATGAACTTTTACAGAGCATATATGACCTAGATGAAAATCTACAACATAAAAAGGTGATGCAATGATGTGGAGGGTACTAGGAAATTATAGGACAACTCTGATAAGACTATACATATGGGACACTAAGAAGAGGAAGAAGTCAGCCAATGATCAGTGGAACTATCTTGACCCAGAGATGTTGGAGGTGTTTGTTGCTATGAAAAATACTGATGAAGGTATTAATCCTCACTCCCCATTATGAATACATTCGTGTGAATTCATTGTTTTACCTTGACCTTGATTGTTATGTTTACCTACCAATTACTATTGAATATTGTTACTAACCAGGATGCAAGAGATGCTCAAAGAGAAAGGCGTGCAAAGAATGTGCACAACCACATGATTAGTCTAGTTGGCTATGCACATCTTTGCCTAAAGCTATTGCAGGCGTCTTCTTCTCAGAAACCCACTCCTGGGACTGTTGAGTTCTCTACTGATACTAAGCCTCTTAATTCACAATGATCTATGCATAACTGTGAGGAAAAAGAATGGAGATATAACCAACCCCACAACTATTGAGGTGACTGCAAAAATGGTAAAATTCAACTCTCACAACAATTAGTATGATGATTGTTATGTTTTACTTTCCAATTACTATTGATGATGATTAGAGGGATCTCTACGAGCAAAGGAAACAATGCAATTTCCTCCTTGAAGGCACAAGGGAGGAATTGAAAGTTGCTCTAGGTAACCTAGAGCAACTAGGGTGTGTTAGGGTTGTAAGCGTTGGTGTCAGTTTAAGAGCATTCTTTGGGCCATCAGAGCATAAGCGCTGATCTGTCCAGAAAGGGGGATTCTCAAAAGAGGAGGTATGAGAGTTAATTGCAATTAGAATTTAGGAAGCAATGAGACAGTATCATGCTTCTCAGACAATACTTGTGCCGCCTCACTCTTCATACGAGGTGGACCCCCCTACGATGGAGTTGGTTGGGAGCAATCCTGTAGACCCCCACCTAGAACATCCATTGTAAGTATTTTTTATGACACAATAGTCTTTTAGAATGATTTATATTATATATATATGTATATATATAATACTCTATGCAAATTTGTAGGGGTTGAGGCCATGTTGTCTTATATTATAAGAATATTTCATTGTTGGGATGCGGATTACCCATGCCTTAAAGGTGACATGATTAATGGAGCATTGTTGCCTGCCGATGTAGTTCGTGTGACTTCGAACCTTGTCTACGACCCTTGAAGAAGACTCCACTACCATATGAGCACCCTACACATGACATGACATGTGATGCAAAAGGTAGCGTGGTCACGTGGCCCAAAGCTGGAGTTATCTATACAGATGTATGGTAAATTTACATTGTGTTCATATCTTTATATATATATGACACCATTGATATAAGATTAAATATGCACATGACATAACGCCTAAGAAACCCTTTGCAACTCCTCCTCCACCTCCACCTCCACCTCCTCCTCAAATACCAAGTTGGCTTGCAAATGACCTATTCAACTTGATAGGTCCTCAATATAGGGGTATGTCACTATGGATATGCTAACATGACAAATAGTCACCTATGATGGTTTCTATTAAGGAGGACATTGTAGGTCAACCACATGATACTGACATTGCTACAAGATGTTTTGGAGTTGTTTGGTTATGCTTGGTTGAATACATCTGTGATAGAACTTTGAGTATGGTGAGATTTTGTATAGCTATATACCTAATTTTATATATGTTGATATGTTTTCTTATGTATTAATGCATACATGATATATGTTTTGAAGCCACTTATGTAGGGTTTCTATAGAGTTTTCACTGCCTCATGTGGCATTTCTAGTTCCATCCTTGATTAGCCATGTAATTAAAGATCTTGCATCTATTACCCAATACTGCTCTACCACATATAAATATTTTGGTAAAAAAAAAGAGCATGATGTTAGCTCCATACAATGTTGGGTAAGCTTACTTACTCTACTTATAATTTTGACTTAATAAATTACATTTCATTGTGGATTTTGAGTTATATTTTGTTTGCTGAGATGACTAAACTGTACGTGTAAAATGCAGGTGTACACATTAAAGTAATATAGGCCAAAGAGGCCCAAATATCAAATACGGGGAAACATAATTCAAGAAACTACAACTAACTACTTTTCGATCACCTAAGATGAATGAAACTTTGATTTAAGAGTTGTGAAACTAATTGCAAGAAAGAAAACTAATTAAATGGGTTGTCATCACAATGAGAAGAAATTTTCTAGGACTATGGTTTCACCATGATTGACATGGCAATTTTAATCTAAGATTAATATATTTTCCTCCCACTCCTGGATAAAGAGCCTATAGCAAGTACTACCGACTCCCGTAGTGTACCGTAGTAATTGGTTGATTTGTTAGGTGCTTTACGAATAATCTCTGGGTAATCTCTTCATGTTTGTAATGCACCTTTCCCAAAGGGCGATATAAAATGTGTGTGACTATGTATTTCCAATCCTTAATCCTCCTCTTGAAGTTATTAAGGATCTAATTAATCACCTAAAGTGCACAATATAGACAATTTAATATGATTACATAGCAACATGCCCAAGAATAAGAAGAAAACAATATACTAATGCAAAAGATCCATATTCAATGTACAAATAGGCTACTCTAGGGTCCTAAAGAACATAGGGATCAGCCCCTCATGATTTCCATGGACAAAAACATACTAGGAAGAAGGAAAAACATAGAAAACTAATGACCCCCCTGGAGAAACGTGATTAGGATGCTCTACATCGATGAATGGATCCGCAATCCACAAATTCTACCCATTGAACGTGCCCAGAACCTCCCGAACGTGCGATTCTCCTTCTCGCACTCCTATCTTGTGTCGTCATCGTCTTGCAATGGAATAGAGCATGACTACATAGGTCTGGCCGACTCCCCTTAAGTCATAGAAGTGACTTAGGGTGAAATAATTCCTCAACCGTTGGATTAAACTTGATTTTCCAGACTGCCTGATCGGGCAGACTCAGTAGTACTGACTTTTGGACTCAGTAGTACCGAGTCTAGAAGTCATATCTGCTCTATCTCTGATGCAAAGTTGGTAGTACTGACTTTTGAAGTCAGTAGTATCAAGTCTATGAGACTCATGTGGTACTTGAAATCACACAAAAATGTACATAAGTACTTGAAATATAATAATTCATTCAAAAACATTAAAATTATGCTTATTTGATGCAATTGAGCACAAGCTAATATTAATAAATCATGTGCAAATTAATATGAAATTGAATAGTAAGTGCACAAAAAGTAATATAAAAATAGCCTGTGAAAATGAAAAATATACAGTGCGTCAAACTCCCTTAAGCTTAAATGTTGCTCGTCCTCGAGCAACACACTCTCAGATCTATTTGAGACTAGTCAACAAAAGGACAATGAATATGAACTTCATTTCTCAACTACTCCCACTTGGCGATCCCAAACTGGCCTTCATTGATCACTGAACAATCAACTGCTCTGTAGAGACCAAAAATTTCCATAAAATTTGTCCACCCTTAGATCAATGAACACTATCAAAAGAGTAGATAACATCATACTCAATCAGGCATTCACTTGATGCATTAGGTGATTCCCTATTCTACATTGCTCTTTCCTAACTACCACTCTACTTGGAAGTAGTTCTCCATATAAAAATGACTGAGGAGAATAAATCATTTGAGTGGCCTACCAATAAGAACAATGAATGGTATGAAATGGGTGGCAATTAAAGAATCACTAGTACATCCAAAGCATTTATGCAAAATAAATCATGATGGACCTATATGGTGAAAAGAATGAGAAATGCATGAGTCCTAATGCCTACTTTTTTGGTTAAATGATGCATGAGTCAAAAGATGTTATCAATTTGACGAACAAAAATTCGAAGCAAAGAATGCATCATGTGTATGTTTCCCTCATTTTTGTGAAGAGTTGAGGGCATCTTTTCTCCCTCTTAACTTTAAAACATAAACAAACTCTTTTTTTTTCTTTCATTTTTTGACCCATTATTTTAGCATGATGGAATGCTATGCTTGGGCTTTACTACATATCATTCATTTTTTTTCTTCTAAGGGTATGGATGTGCATCCCTGCACTCAAATTTCAAAGGAAAAAGATACCCACATGATATAGTAATGAATGATGAAAAATGCAGTCTACATGTAATTGTGTATGCAACTAGAATGATGTGTACATAAATTGTTGTACACAACTTGGTATATTTTTTTTTCATTTTTGTAATGAATTCAATAAAAGAAAACTAACTTATCATGCCACCTATTATTCTATGCAATGAAAATAAGACAAAATAATTCGGAGTACTTGTTCATCTTAAGGTGGTGAGTCAATAAGGAGTGGAAAATGGGTGGAATCACATAACTAAGAGACAAAGCCTTTCATGAATTTATGATATGTCCTTCTATAATGACCTGTGTACACGGTAAACTTAGGATTTCTTTCTTAAACTTCAATTTAAGGCCCCATTAAGTGTGTGATCAATTCAAGCTCAAACCCCATCTTCATCCACATTTCATGAATAATTAAGATGTCCATTCATATCAAATGTCCTTAAGCTGACTAACCCATACACTTCCTCTATGTGAGATTACTCAAGTACTCACAACTAAGTCCACAAAAAGATTTTCAATTTCCATTGCAAACCTGAAAGCATGCATGATAATTGTGAGGAACAAATAAAATTTAAGATCCACTTTACGCTAGATAGATTGTGGATCATAAAAATTTCAAAAAATAAAAACTAAAAGTAAGTAAAAAGGGAAGATAAAGTCGTTCCAACACCTACCTCCCCTAAGCTTGAATTTGACCGTATCCTCATAGTCAAAAATCCAAACCTAGAGGTTGAACGGGTATACCAGATGCTCTGAAGGGTGGTGGAGGTGGATGATTGGTGGCTCTTTGTATCAAGTTGTGCAAGCATATATCCCTCTTTTTGGTGCCACTAATTTGTCTTTTTGACATCAAGATGTGGCATTTTCTTTCCTTCTTTAAGCTTTGAAAACTGATGCCCACCGACATGTGTATTGGTGGTGCCAACAACTTCTTCTTGTAGCTTTTGTCACTTTTTTGCTGAAAAATTTTGGTGGTACCGAGTTTGGACTTGGTAGTACCGAATTTAGTTTAGGGTTCAGGTGATTTTTTGGGAAAAATTTTGACGGTATCAACTTTAAAAACCGATAGTACCGACTTTCTACAGAGAGTCCATAATTTTAACTGATAAGGAGTCGGTAGTACCGAGTATGGACTCAGTAGTACCAACTTTGGCCCTATCTATGCACCAAATAAAAGCATCAAGGTACCTTCTTTTCATCAAATAAAATCTAACAAAATAAGATGAAATGTAACTAAGATAAACACCTAAACAAATAGTAAATGACAAAAATAAAATTGGGTTTCCTCCCATAAGCGCCCTTGTTTAATGTCCTAGGCTTGACATGGATGATCCTCCTTAGCCCAGGTTGTCTTGAGATGGTGGTAAAGATTCATCCAGAAGTCTGAACTCCACTCTATCATCATCTATCCCAAGTGTCAAATAGCCTCTATCAATGTCAGTAATCACATCTGCCGTAGCTTGGAACGGCCTCCCTAGCAACATCTCAGACCCTTTCATTTCTTTCATATCCATCACCACAAAGACAATCAGATAGATGAACTTATTGACTTTAACCAACACGTCCTCGCATATCCCATATGGCCTCACAATAGAGCCATCTGCCAACTCAATTGTCATGGATGTTCTTGTTGGTTCCTTCAATCCTAACTTTCAGAAGGTGGTAATAGGCATGAAATTAATACTCACTCCCAAATCATATAGCGCCTTCTTGATGTGTTTGCCACCTATAATACATGGGATGTAGAAACATCCTGGATCCTCCCTCTTCCTTGGAAGCTTTCGGTTGATCAGTACACTCATCACCTCATCAACCTACACAATATATGTGTCTTCAATACTCCGCTTCTTGTTGATGATCTTTCAAAAATCTCCCATAAGTAGGAATTTGCTCTATCGCCTCTACCAATGGAAAATTGATGTGGAACTTTCAAAAGATGTCTAGGAACTTTTTGAACCGTGCTTCCTTTTTCCTCAGCTTCAAACTATCTGGGCATGGCACATCTGACTTTTCTGCTGACTTTTGTGGGGGAATATATGGCCCTTTATGAACTTCTTCCCCTAAGCTTGCATCAACACCACTATCTGGAGTAGAAATAGGCACATCCTCTGTGGGTGGTGATACCAGTGGCTGTTCCTTATGAATTGTGGTTGTCCCTTTATTGATTGTGACTATTACACAACATAGTAAAACATTCACATGCTCTTGTTGAATAGGTACCCTCTCAGGAACTGTAGTTGGTGATTTAATAGGAATGGGACCTTGAAGTTCACTATCCACTGACATTTTGCATCCTCCTAGTAATCCAAATAGACTATGAGGAAATGGGACTTTATGTACATACACTCCATTAGATTCCTAAGTTTGTTGCTGTTGGATAAAATGGACATTATGATAAATCCCTTTGTTTCGATGATGACAAACATTTCATTCTTGTTAATCTAACGTGCTACTTGAGTGTTGCAGGAATAAGGTGGATGACAAAGCAATTAGGGAAATCCATATGCTTACATGAGTATTTTCATGAAATGTAATCGCTTTGTAAAAACTTGTACAAACATATAATGTACAAGTACTTAGATTTCATGTAAAATCAAGCGTTAGATTCTCCCTAGCTAAACATCACACTTAGATAGGCCATCCCCTTAAATAGTGTCACATATGCACACTCATATACACACTTAGTGCCTTAATTGAAAAGATTGAAACAGGGTCAATCTCGGTCGACAAACTCCTCGACCGAGACACTCTCGGTCGACAAACTCCTCGACCGAGAATGACCCAAGTAGCCATTAGAGGTAGTTGGCAGTTGGAGCTAAACGTTACTAACACTTGATCCAGAGTGCCTGTCGGTCGACAAATCCTCGACCGACTGGGCATCTCGGTCGACCATTTCTCGACCGAGATGGACTCTGACAGCAACTGCAGAATTAATTAACTAGCCATTGCTAATGCGCCTAACTTGTACCTAACGGCTAGTTAAGCACTTAGAACCCCCTAGAATGTGTCTAGAACGTCCTTAAGAACTTGTAGGCCATTCCTATAAATAGGACATGCCTTAGGACACCTAAATACACCTAAGCTACACTTGTGCTATACTTGAGCTTACACTTGCATTGGCAATATGTTTTTGAGCAATAGAGCAATTCCCACATTGGCTACTCATTCCCATTGCTCCCAATTCGTGTCCTATAGGCTAGCATCTCCTATCCACAACAATTACATTTCCACACACATTGGTTAGGAGATCTATACGCTTGATCTAGGCAAATCAAGCCTTGTGCTTTAAAGGATAAGTTGTAATTTCTATTTCTCCTTATTGTTCCTGTTATCCTTGTATTCTCCTTGCTACTCCTAGGGTTGGAGGCTGCAGATTGGAGAAGGTTCTTCTCGGAGGAGAAGGTGGACTTCAAGCTACTTCAAGAAGGCTATTGCAATGGGAAGCTACTTCAAGAAGGCTATTGCAACGGAGGTTGGTGCAATTACTTCTAGGTGAAGGCTGCTTCAAGGTTGGTGCAATTACTTCAAGGTGAAGGCTGCTTGAAGGGTTTAGGGAGAGAATTGTAATTTTATGTAAAGTCCTTGCGAGGTAATAAAATTAAATTCTTTCCAAATCCCGGTTGGGTAAGCAACCGGGTAGTGGACTGACTGCCTTAGTATTTGCTAAGGTAGGAACCACTCTAAATCCTTATCCCCTTGTCCAATATTCTTGTGGTTGGTTGTTTGAGTTAAATATTGTTTAAAATTATCATAAAACACTATTCACCCCCCCTCTAGTGGTTTTTCAATTGGTATCAGAGCAGGCTTCAAGGAACTCTAACAAAGTCTTGAAGAATGGGTGACGGGGTGATCAACAACCTCAACCTTGAAGGGACATTTGTGGCTAGACCTCCGACATTCGATGGAACAAACTACACATATTGGAAGAGAAGGATGCAGTTCTACTTCCAAGGCATCAATTGGGATTTATGGAGGATGGTATCGACTCCATATGAATTTCCTCAAACGGAGTATGCAACTTGGGATGTTAATACGGTAAGATCAGCCCAAATGAATGCAAAAGCTGTAAGTATACTTTATTGTTCAATTTCTGTTGGTGAATTCAATAGAATATCAAATTGTGAAACAACATATGAGATTTGGCATAGACTCTCCATAACATATGAAGGAACTGTTCAAGTTAAGAATTCTAAGATAGGATTGCTTAAACAAAAGTTTGAACAGTTCTGTATGGATCCAAATGAATCTATTAGTGAAATGTATGCAAAATTCTCTTCTATTGTAAATGGTTTGAATGCTTTAGGTAAAGTCATTAGTGAGGAAGATCAGGTGTCAAAGATTCTTAGAACTCTTCCTCCCAAGTACAAGCCCAAAGTAACTGCCATTGAAGAAGCAAATGACCTCACTCGACTAAGGATGGAGCAACTCATTGGCAACTTAGAAGCACATGAGGCAAATCTAGAAGAAGAAGAAAGAAGAGAACTTCAATCACAACAAGGAAGAAAGAAGGACATTGCATTCAAAGCATCAACCAAGATTATCCATGACACAAGTGAAGACGATAGTGGAGAAGAAACTCTCATTGTAAATGGTAAGAAGTATAAAAGTTATAAAACTCACAAAACTTCTAGTGTTTCTTCTTCCAGGTGCTTTGAATGTGACAAAAAGGGACACATGAAGGATGATTGTCCAAAACTCAAGAAAGGGAAGAAATCATCTCACAAAAAGAAAGAAAGAGCATATAGAGCTGCATGGGATGATTCAAGCGATGATAGTGATGATGGAAAAGAAGAAGTAGAATGTCTTATTGCTACAACAAATGAAGAAGAAGAAGAGGTAAGCCTTTTTGATTTACCTAAAGAGGATTTAATTGCTAGTCTTCAAGAAACACATGAGAAATATATTGAGTGCAAGAAAAAGCTAAAGAAATCAAATAAAGAACTACATGCCAATCTTCTTGCTCTTACATCTGAAAATGAAGATCTTAAAAAGACTATTGAAGATCTTGATATTAAGCTGAAATCTGTAGAAGCAAATTGCAATCTTCTTTCTTTAGAAAAGTTAAATTTGCAAACTCAAGTGAATGATCTTCAGAAACAACCTGTTTTATGCTCACATTTAGATTATGATAATGTTGTCAAAGAAATAAATTCTTTATTATCTGATTTAGATCAAGCAAGGATAGATATCAAGAAGAGAATGGATGAGATTGTTAAGTTGCAACAAGAAATTAGTAGTGTGAGTAACAATGATATTCTTGATAAAATCTTAAGTGATCCTTATCGTCAAATTGGAAGGAGAGGACTAGGTTACAAGCCTAAAGGGAAATCCTATCAACAACCTAGTTGGAGAAAGACACAAGCATCTAAGACTATGTTTGTACCTAGGAACACAATTCCTAGAAAGAGAAATGAAGTTGACTCTATTAGTTGTCATTTTTGTTTACGTCTTGGACATTACTCTTTTTCATGCCCATACAAGAACAGGAATGATGATCTAGCTTGGGTTCCAAAGAACCTCCAAACAAAATGAACGGAATTAGGTTGAGATATGACCAAGAACCTTAGTTGCATATCTATATGTCTATCTCAACTTAACAAACTAGTTCTAGTATCTAAACATATAAACTTGAATATATAAACCTGCATTAACAGTTCTGAAAAACAGTACAGAAAATTGGTCGGTCGAGTAATTGTCGACCGAGAGCATCCAGTCGGTCGCGCAATCTTCGACCGAGCAGGTCACTGAATTCAGTCTGTTGTAAAATTGCTGAATTCTATTTGTAATTGATCAAATTGCTATCCATTTGTGATTAATGACTGTATACATTTGGAAATCATCCCTGATATCTTATATAAGATTATTTTGGTTTTATTTCTAAATGGTTTGGAATTAAAATGGAAATTATGAACCAAGTTAATTTAAGTCAAGGAAAATTTCTGCTTTCATGGTCTATTCTAAATATTCCTTGATATATCTACATAGAAACCATGTGTTGAAATTCATGCTTCTACTGTTTTATCATCATTCACATGATTTTTCCTAAAAGTGTTTTCTGGTCTATCCATATAGAAATCATGTGATTACAAATTATCATTATATGCTTTCATTGTTCTATCATTACATCATGGATATGCTTTCACTATTCAGCTTATAAAGATGATGATATGTTAGCACAAATAGATAATGATAATTGTATGCATAGATCCTTGATGACACATAGGCAAGCAAAATGAATCAATGATGATATGTCTCTTAGAAATGCTTGCAACACATAAGATAAACATTTCTAAATTAGCATCTTTAAAAGACTTGAGATATTAATCGTGCTTTCATTTTTACGAGGATGTTTTCATCATTTAATATGCTTCAAAATTGATATCTAATCAAGAACTTCACATATGAATGCTTAATTTGAAAATCTGCAATTTTTTTGCCTCTTGGTTGAAATTAAATTTGACCAAGGGGCGCTATGGTCGTAGTCAAGGGCGACCTAAAATAAGCTTTGACAAAATGCTTATTTGTACATCTTTTTACTGCACTTAATCTTAGTATCTTGATTCAAAATGTGCTCATCATATTGCATAACATATAGCTCCAAGATAAAATCTTAAAAATCATTTTTGATCGTAGAATCCTTAAATTATCTCAAATATAAGATTAAGGGGGAGCTTACAAAAACTATCTTGATTATGAGATTAAGAAGCCTACAGAACCTTGTATAACATTATTTGAAGCTTATTATGACCTTAGTATCTTTACAACTAAGTTTAGGAAAACAAAGAATATACATATTGTTCTTAATGGAATTCTCTAAACAAATCAGGGCTTAACATCCTGTGCTTTTGGTTAGAGACACTTTTCATATACTCTAAGCTAAAAGGATTCTCATTTCATTTTCTGGGCTTAACATCCCTTTGTAAAATGGATGAGAAATCAATACACATATGCCATGAACTTAAAAGGAACTCATTTCATTTCAAGGCTTAACATCCTTTGCAAATGATTGAGCAACAAATTGTGGCTAAATTAGACAAAAATGATATTAACTCCATGTTCCTAATAGAATATCTATTTAAGGGGGAGCATAGTATAAAATTAAGGGGGAGAAGAAATATACAATCTGGATATCTTTTTGAAATGACAAAGGGGGAGAAAGAATATAAAATCAAAAATATATATGAGTATGAGTTTCATCTTGATGGCCAGCACTCACTTGCAAAACAAGAATGGCTACAAAAGGTAATCCTCAGGTATGAAACTCACATGCTTTATATTTCCTTATTTCATATTTAGGAAATGTTTGTCATCTTCAAAAAGGGGGAGATTGTTGGATAAATTGGACATTATGATAAATCCCTTTGTTTCGATGATGACAAACATTTCATTCTTGTTAATATAACGTGCTACTTGAGTGTTGCAGGAATAAGGTGGATGACAAAGCAATTAGGGAAATCCATATGCTTACATGAGTATTTTCATGAAATGTAATCGCTTTGTAAAAACTTGTACAAACATATAATGTACAAGTACTTAGATTTCATGTAAAATCAAGCGTTAGATTCTCCCTAGCTAAACATCACACTTAGATAGGTCATCCCCTTAAATAGTGTCACATATGCACACTCATATACACACTTAGTGCCTTAATTGAAAAGATTGAAACAGGGTCAATCTCGGTCGACAAACTCCTCGACCGAGACACTCTCGGTCGACAAACTCCTCGACCGAGAATGACCCAAGTAGCCGTTAGAGGTAGTTGGCAGTTGGAGCTAAACGTTACTAACACTTGATCCAGAGTGCCTGTCGGTCGACAAATCCTCGACCGACTGGGCATCTCGGTCGACCATTTCTCGACCGAGATGGACTCTGACAGCAACTGCAGAATTAATTAACTAGTCGTTGCTAATGCGCCTAACTTGTACCTAACGGCTAGTTAAGCACTTAGAACCCCCTAGAATGTGTCTAGAACGTCCTTAAGCACTTGTAGGCCATTCCTATAAATAGGACATGCCTTAGGACACCTAAATACACCTAAGCTACACTTGTGCTATACTTGAGCTTACACTTGCATTGGCAATCTGTTTTTGAGCAATAGAGCAATTCCCACATTGGCTACTCATTCCCATTGCTCCCAATTCGTGTCCTATAGGCTAGCATCTCCTATCCACATCAATTACATTTCCACACACATTGGTTAGGAGATCTATACGCTTGATCTAGGCAAATCAAGCCTTGTGCTTTAAAGGATAAGTTGTAATTTCTATTTCTCCTTCTTGTTCCTGTTATCCTTGTATTCTCCTTGCTACTCCTAGGGTTGGAGGCTACAGATTGGAGAAGGTTCTTCTCGGAGGAGAAGGTGGACTTCAAGCTACTTCAAGAAGGCTATTGCAACGGGAAGCTACTTCAAGAAGGCTATTGCAACAGAGGTTGGTGCAATTACTTCTAGGTGAAGGCTGCTTCAAGGTTGGTGCAATTACTTCAAGGTGAAGGCTGCTTGAAGGGTTTAGGGAGAGAATTGTAATTTTATGTAAAGTCCTTGTGAGGTAATAAAATTAAATTCTTTCCAAATCCCGGTTGGGTAAGCAACCGGGTAGTGGACTGACTGCCTTAGTATTTGCTAAGGTAGGAACCACTCTAAATCCTTGTCCCCTTGTCCAATATTCTTGTGGTTGGTTGTTTGAGTTAAATATTGTTTAAAATTATCATAAAACACTATTCACCCCCCCTCTAGTGGTTTTTCAGTTGCTTGGGTGCCTCCTCGGTATGATGTTCTCTCTCTTTGACAACAGATATGAATTTTTCTTGGTGGTGTTGATGGGTTACAACTGCATTCCCAAGTTCTCCTTGCTAAATGGACTCCTTCAAGGAAGCTACTTCTACTGCTAACTGAGAAAGTTGATTTTCAATATTGTAGATTTGGGCACCTTGGTTTTGCAGCTCCCTCTGTGTCTGACCCATAAGTGCTTCATTTGGGCTCACTAACTTTCCTAACATGTTCTCAATTTTGTCAATCTTGCTAGAACCCCTCTCCTGCTAGTGCTATTGATCATATACATATAATTCTCTTCTTCACCCCCAGATGATGTTACATAGTTCTGGCATAACTTCATGGCGATGAGGTCAAGCTTCTCATTCAATGCCGAGATGACTTTAGATTCTTCAACACTTTTAATGGTTGCTGGGTGTTCTCTTTCTTCACCCCACAACTGGTTCTTAGCCATATTCTTTAGGATCTCTTGGCATCTAGAAGGCTTGTTGTTAAAGAAAAATCCAACTTTTGCACTGTCCAGGGTGGTCCGCTCACCCTGATTAGGCCATAATAGAAGATCTTTGCTTGGCCATATAAATCTATACCATGGTGAGGCACCTTCTGCGTCATATTTTGAAAGATCTCCGAAGCCTGTAAATATGACTCTTCAACCTATTACTTGAAGTTGTAAATCTTTTGTGTCAATTCATTCGTCTTCTATAAAAGGAAGTAATGCTCAAAGAAAGCATCTATCATCTGGTCCCATGTCTCTATGGATTCTGGCTTGAGGTTATAGAACCAAGATTTAGCATGGTTTTCCATGGACGATGGAAATAGCTTCATGTATATCACGGTGGCAGGAACCTTGTCTATCTTCACCATTTCGCAGCTTTCAATGAAATTTCTGATGTGATTCATGGGGTCTTCAGAACCGTGGCCATAGAAAGTGTGTTGTTTGACTAACACCACCAACCCCAGATCAATCTTGTAGCTTCCCATTTTTATCACTTATCGCTTGATTGGCCCAAGCTGAGTTGTTGAACATGATGCCTTGATCTTCTCCCAGATGGTTTGTTCTTCTTCTGCATCACCCATACCTTCTGGTTGTGGATTTGCTATGGGAGTGTAATCAGAGGTTCGTGTTTGAACCATACACTAGTACCTAAAATTTGTAAATTTAATGTGAGAATGAGATACTAGTGATTGAATTAAGAAAATATTTGCAATTCATCTTTGGAAAGAAAAAAATATAAAAAAATAAGAAAGTGGCATAGAGTGGCCGATTACAACACTCATAGTGCTTGAAAATGTCATTTCCCCAGCAATGTCACCAAAAAATTGACATGAATAAACTGTACGTGTAAAATGCAATCATACACGTCGAAGTAATACATGCTAAAGAGGCTCGGATATCGAACACGGGAAAACATAATTCAAAAAACTACTACTAACTCCTTTTTGACCAGCTAAGCCAAAGAAAACTTTGATTTAAGAGTTGTGAAACTAATTGCAAGAAATAAAACTAATTTAATGGGTTGTGATTATAATGAGAAGAAATTCTCTAGGACTATGGTTTCATCATGATTGACACTACAATTTTAATGTAAGATTAATATATTTTCCTCCCACTCCTGGACAAAGAGCATGTAGCAAGAACTACCCACTCCCGCAGTGTAGTTCACTACCTATGCTAATGCCAATCACATTTCCATAGTAATTAGTTGATTATTTAGGTGCTTTATGAATAATCTCTGGGTAATATCTTCGTGTTTGTAAGCCAACTTTCCCAAAGGGCAATATAAAATGTGTGTTACTATAGATTTTCAATCCTTAATCCTCCTCCCGAAGTTATTAAGGATCTAATTAATCACATATGGTGCGCAACATAGACAATTCAATATGATTTCACAGCAAGATATCCAAGAATAAGGATAAAATAATATGCTAATTCAAAAGATCCATATTCAGTGTATAACCTGGCTACTCGCGGGTCCTAAAGAACATGGGGATTAGCCCCTCATGGTTTCCATGGATAAAAATATGCTTGGAAGAAGAAAAAATGTTGAGAACATAGAAAATCGATGAATGCCCTAGCGAAATGTGATTAGGACGCTCCACGCCGATGAACGGATCCACAATCCGCAAATTCTGCCCACCAAACATGCCCAAAACCTCCCGAGCATGCGTTTATCCTCCTAATTCTCCTCTCTCGTGCCATCACCATCTTGCAATGGAATAGCATGTGACTACTTAGGTCTAGCCGACTCCCCTTAAGTCATAGAAGTGACTTAGGGTGAAATAAATCCTCAACCGTTGGATTAAACTTGATTTTACGGAGCTTCCTGATTGGGCAGACTCAGTAGTATTGACTTTTGGACTCTATAGTACCAAGTGTGAAAGTCAAATATGCTCTGTATTTGATGCAAAGTTGGTAGTTTACTGACTTTTGAAGTCGGTAGTACCGAGTCTGTGAGACTCTTGTGGTCCCTGAAATCGCACAAAAATGTAGATAAGAACTTGAAATATAATAATTCATTAAAAAAATTAAAAATATGCTTGTTTGATGCAATTGAGTAACATAGGCTAATATAATAAATCATGCACACAGTAATATGAAAATGAATAGTAAGTGCACAAAAAGAAATATAAAAATATCCTATGAAAACAACAAATATATAGTGCATCATTTGCCTTCTTATCACTCAGGAGTAAACATTGGGTGTTATTGGTTATTGTCCCCATGATGCTAATTGTGTATTATCTAGATCCTAAGGGTGACAAAATAGACATTGGGAGATTCAATTTGAAAAAGGCATCATTCATGTGAGTGAATTTTTATATTTATATCCCTTAACATATATTTTACATGACTATTTACTAATGCAATTCTGTATAGGGCTATAAAAGAATTTTGGCCATGCTGAACAACATGACCTCGTTGGGTAGCAAGTCATAGTTGTAGGTTTTGTAGATTTAACTGTCACTATACATCATAGTTGTCAATTATTTGTGATGCAACTGACACTGTACATCATGATAGGTGTCGTTTGTTACAAAATCGACGATGTAGGGTCCTTTACCAGTTACAAATGTGACCTGGTAGGGCTCTTGTAAATGTCAGTTTTTGGAATGCAACCGATGCCTCAGACGCCTATCTATGTTGGTTTCTTTTATCCACACAACTGAAACTGGAACTCTGGAATTTGTTTTACCATCCCCAAAGAACTGACGTCTTAGACATATGGATGTAGTGTCACCCACTTAAGTGTCAGTTTATAACCAACGTTATAGGTTGTTTTAATCGTCGTTAGAGATAATTTTTGTATAGTGAAGTTGCAAAGATCACTTCTTGCTTGCTTGATCTAGGTCCATATTCAGAAACTTGATAGCTCAAAAGGCCTCTAGCTCCACTGGCAGATGACATGACTTCCCATAGACAAGCCTATAGGGAGTAGTCCCTATCAGAGTCTTATAAGCAGTCCGATAAGCCCATAAAGCATCATAGACCAATCCATCCTGGTCTGACCGACCATCTTCTCAGGGATCTATTTAATTTGATGATTTAATACTTCTACTTGTCTTGACATTTGTGGGCGGTAAGGTGTTGCTACGCCTCACTCTGTACTTCTTCAGCAAAGCCTCAAATTGTTTCTCTCCAAAGTGCGATCCTATGTCACTTATGACGGTGCATGGGACACCAAATTTGGAAAAAAATGATCTTCTCGAATAGCTTTATCACTTCATTGGAGTCACAGGTAGGGGTTGCAATGACTTCCACCCAGTTGGAGGAATAATCGACAATGACAGGAATGTAATGGTTTCCCTTCAAAGATGGGAACGGTCCCATATAGTTGATTCCCCAAACATCAAATATTTCCACCTCTATCCAGTCAGACATTGGCATTTCATTCCTTTTTGTAATGTTTCCTGTCCATTGGCATTCATCACATGCTTTAACATATGCTTGAGCATCCTTGAATAGGTTGATCCAGTAAAATCCTAATTGTAGGACTTTTGTTGCCATCCTTTCTCCTCCCTAATGTCTTCCATAAGATGAAGAGTGTCATTCTTGTAGAATATGAGGGCCTTCTTCTTCTGGTATGCATCTTTGATATAGACTGTCAGCACATCTCTTAAATAGAAGTGGGTAATCCTAATAGTAGTTCTTCAAATTTGAAAACAGTTTCTTCTTATGGTTGTATGTTGTATCAGGTAGAAATTGTTGGCATGCTAAGTAGTTATATATGTCAGCAAACCAAGGCAAGTTAGGTTCAACTGACTTGGTCATCATCAGAGCTTCATCTACATAATTGTTATTAATCGTTAGTTGGTTCTCTTTCATGACTACAATCCTTGACAGGTGCTCAACAACCACATTCTTTGTCCCTTTCTTCTTAATGATCTCATGGTTGGACTCTTGTAACAACAAAGCCCACCATAATAGTCTAGGCTTGGCGCCTTTTTTTTCATTAGATACTTAATAGCCTCATGATCTATGTACTCTTTGACCTTTGATCCTATCAGATATGATCTAAACTTATTAACGGAAAACACTATAGCAAGCATTTCCATTTCTGATGTAGTGTAATTTATCTAAGATTCATCTAGAGTTCAACTGGCATAATAGATTGCATGGTGTTTGTTATCCCTCCTTTTCTTAAGCACTACTTCAATAGCATAATTGCTAGCACCACACATTATCTTGAACGGTAGCTCCCAATCAAGTGTTTGTAGTACCAAAGATATCATCAACACATTCTTTAGAGTATTGAAGGATTTGAGGAACTTGTCAGTAAAGTTGAACTTGACATCTTTAACTAGAAGGCTGGACAGAGGTTTAGCAATATTCGAGAAATCCTTAATGAATTTCATGTAGTACCCGACATGTCCCAAGAAGCTTCTCACTCCGATCATTGATTTTGGAGGTGGGAGCTTAGATACCACCTCTCTCTTGCTGAGGTCTACTTAAATTCCTTTTTTAGAGATCTTGTGTTCCAACACAATTCCTTCTCATACCATAAAGTGACACTTCTCCCGATTCAAGAATAATTGTTTCTCTTCACACCTTTGTAGAACCCTGGATAAATTCTTGAGACACTTATCAATATCAGCACCATAAATAGAAAATTCATCCATAAAGACCTCCATGATGTCCTCCAAATAGTCTAAAATGATGGAAATCATGTACCTCTGGAATGTTGTAGGTGCATTGCATAGACCGAATGACATCCTCCTAAAAACATAAGTGTTGTATATTGGGTGACAGTAGTCTTATCCTAGTCATCGATGTGGATTGGCACTTGGTAAAACCCTGAGTACCCACACAGAAAATAGAAATACAAATGGTGAGCCAATCTTTCCAAAACATAATCAATAAAGGGTAATGGGAAGTACTCTTTCCTTGTGGAAGTATTTAGTTTCCTATAGCCTATGCACATTCTCCATCCAGTCATTGTTCATGTGGCGACCTCATCTCCACTTTCTCCTTTAATTTCTATTATTCCTCCTTTCATTCACATAATTTGGATTGGGATGACCCAATTACTATTACTGATTGGGTATATAATTCCATCATCATGCAATTTTATGATTTCCTTCTTGACAACTTCCTTGAGCATATGATTCAACTTCCTTTGTGGTTGAGACAATGTCTTTTCCAAGTCATCCAAGTTGATCTTGTGTATATAAAGGGCTTGGCTTAGTCCCTTGATGTCTTCTATAGAGTAGCCTATCAATTTTCTATGTATCTTGATTTCATTTCAATAGTTTCTCCTCTTGCTCTCCCATCAAAGTGGAAATTATTATCATAGGATTTCTTTCCTCATTGTCTAAGAATTCATACTTTATACCTTCTAGGAGTTTCTTTAACTCTGGCTTGGGTTTGTGTGCTTCCTTTTCCTCTGATGTTTTCTCTAGTGGGGCATACTTCATAGTCCTCATAGTTCCTTCCTCATCAGTATAGTCTTCATCAGACTTGTTTAGATAGTCAGAATCTCTACTACTATTGGGTCCTCGATGCTAGGATCAGGGTTGTTAAGAGACCGTGTGAAAGGATCGACAATATCATTGTCCTCTTTTACTTCTTCACAATACTGAGTGTAACTATCCATGAAATATACCGACTCAAATAGAGCGGGTCCCCTTGTAGCATCTTGGACATGAAAATCAATGTGACCACTTTTGACATGAAGAGTGATGATTCCTTCCACGACATCGATTAGTGTTTTTCCCATAGTAAGGAAAGGTCTTTCAAAGATCATGGGATACATTGGGTCCTCAATGATATCAATCATGACAATATCATAAGGAATGAAGAATTGTATAACACGAATGGGGACATCTTCAATGATCCCAATAGATTTTGTGAAAGTATGAACTGCCAGTTGATTTCTCATTGCTATTTTTACCATGTAGTTAACCTAAGATTATGAGATAAAGTAAGGGGCATGAGTCTAATATAAGATCCTAGGTCTACAAGTCCATTCCTTTCTAATTATCTCCAACATTGAAATGAATGGTAAATGCCCCCGGTCCTTCTTCTTTGTTGGCATCTTGGCATGAACAAAGGCGCTAGACATTTTGGCTATTTGTAATATGTCCACGTGATCTCCTCTTCTTCTTTTTATTAGAAAAACTTGGCATATGTAGGCATCTCCTTTATGGCATCCAAGAATGGCACGTCAAGATGTAATTTCTTTATGCTTCCATGAACTTTTCGTATCTTTTCTTCAAGTGAGCCTTGATCAATTTGTAAGGAAAAGGAACCCTTAGGGAGTAAGGATCCTTTTTTGTGAATGCTTACTTAGTGAGGTCAAGTTTCTTCACTTTTGCAGTCATCTTACCTTTCCCTTTTTCCTTATCCTTATCCTTCTTAGATGACTCCTCCTCACTAGGTAGTTCCTCTACCGTGTCTGGTTTAGGTTGCGACTTAGTAGAGACATCACCTTCTTTATTTACCTCATCTTGTTGGTTTTCCATAATATTTCCTAAATGAATAGTGGACATCTTTATAGTCTCAGTATTTAAGGGGATTTTCCGTTAATGATTCTTGATCAACTTACAAAATTGTGCAAGCTCCTGGTCAATTTGTCTTTGGTGCATTTGCATATCGACCATGTGCATCTGCATTGTGCTCAAAACACCTGTGTTGGTGATAGCACTCTGGGTCAATTTCTCATTCAGTGTTGCCTGTCTCTTCCCAAATTCAAAGAGTTCATTTACCATGCTAGGCTTGTTGTTGCTCTTCTTTTGACCTTGATATTGACTCTTCCTATTTGAATTTTTGCTTTGACCTTGACCTTGACCTTGCCCTTGGTAGTTGATTCCATCTTGTTGATAATTTGTGGTTCTGGTGAATGTAGTATATCCTCCTCCCCTTTCGAATCCTAGAGGTGTCTTAGATGAACCTTTAAGTTGGTGAGAATTTTTGGTGATATTATTGTTTTCGTAGTTGAAACCATGGTGATTTGGTCTCTTAAAATTGACATAAGAAACATTCATGGTTTCTTCATCTTCCTTGTTTTCACCATCATCTTTCGGTTGAGTGTAGATATAGTTATCAACACCAAGCCCTTATTCACCATAGGTGACACATTTAATTACCTTCTCAGTTTTGTCTTTTCCTTTGCCTCCAATTCTGTTTAACATCCAAGGCAATCTTTTGGATTTGGCCTGTTGTAGTCTCCAAGGATTTTGACTCAACAGTTAGACCGTCAGAGGTTTCCCTCTTATATAAACCATTGTCGACTCTTTCATAGTCCATGCCGGCTTGTAGTGCATCCATGTTATCAATGATCTCCATAGTCTTCTTTTTTTTGCCAAGGAAGTTGCTTCCAGCATCAACATTCAACAAAGTCCTTTCTACAAGCATCAACCCCTAGTAAAACGTGGTCACTAGGAAACTCTTATCATAGTTGTGATGAGGATATTCTTGAAACCTTTCCCAGGCTTCATAAAGATTCTCCCCAGGCTTCTACAAGAATTCGATTATCTTATGCTTATTCCTGATGGTTTCCTCAGTAGGATAAAACGTTGTGACAAAAGCATCCAATGAGTAAGCTAAGATACCAAGATAGTGCCTATCCATTAATGGACCTATGAGGTAAGCTAAGATACCAAGATAGTGCCCTATATCTCAATGAGAAGATGAATCCCTTGCTGTATATCACCTCCTAAGGCACCCTCTTCATATTGATTGTGTCACATATGCTCTTAAAAGCATCTAAAATGGTGATATGGGATCTCATCTATGGAGTTACCTCCAAAGGTTTTGTTTTGGATCATGGCGATGACTCTAGGTTTCAACTCAAAGTTCGCAGCATTGAACCTTGGAATGATAATGGGGCATCTAGATTTGTTGGCCCTTGTTGCAGCCAAATCCCTAAGGGAACAATGTTATTCTTCTTCTTCATCATCATCATTGTCGTCATCGTCGTTGTTTTTGTTCCTTCCATTCCTCCTTACCCTCAGACGAAGACCTTCATTATGTCGTCGCTCCTCATTAAGGTTCTAAAAAGTGTGAAGCGGGAAGTGTGCATACGAGACCTTGTAGCCGATTAATCACCAGGCGGGTGATTAAGTAGGCACTTTTTAGAAAAGTGGATTTTCAATTCCTATAAACTTTTATGCAAAATTACATAAATATGTATATAAATACTATATTTTTTATTTTTTATACTTATCTAAACATTGTACAAGACAATATAAAACACCCAAATAGTTTATAACACAACTATACAACAATGATTGTATCTATATAATATAGTAAACAATATACTTGTAACACCCTACACATAAAATAATAAGTGTATATACAAGATGCAACAACAATTTTGTATCACATGTTTACATAGTTAAATAGTATACAATAAACCTATCGTAGCTAGCTTATAAATGTGTTGTTACATTTGCACATCATCAAACAGTCATACATTGAAATAGTAAATTTTATCAAAGTATGCATTCTAAATTAGATAATAGTTACCTATAATATACTTGGATACATCACAAAAGTACCATATCATTACAGCTTACATACAAAGTATGCATTCTAAATTATAATTAGGTATATCATAGAACATTTAATATATGCTTGTTTAATATATATTATAGTCAATACTAATTGGGCATATAATGTACTTAACGTTATATGCTTACAACAGTTTTTTAAAAAAAAGCGGGCAAAAAGTGGGAAAAAGCGGGTTAAGCGGGCAAAAAGCGGCCACTTTTCTCAAATCCACTCAAGCGGCGCTTATGGCACATTTTAGTTGGCCATCACCTTGTGGTGCTTAAGCGGCCGCCTAGGACGCTTTTTAAAACACTGCTCCTCATACTCCTCATCACTTGGTGGTGGAAGTAGTATCTCAACAGGTGGAATTTCACCTCCCGGTTGTTCAAGGTTGTAATCCTCCCATTTAGTTCCTGGTCTGGTTGAGTCATCTCCACTCTCTCATTCTGGTTGCCTCCAGCTTGATGACCACCCCTACGAGATGGTATCTTGACAACAAGTTGGGTTGTTTTAGTTTAAATCTACCTCTTCCCAAGCTACCTAAATAGTTCACACAGTCAAGTTAGAAGCTAGACATGTGAAACGAAGTATTTAAAGTAGTTATATATTAATATATTTTAAACAAATATGTGCAATCAAGCCTATCGTTTGACTTGAGGCACAAGTGTATGGTAAGTAGACTCTTATTCTAACAATACCAATTGCCTTGTCCCCGATAATAGATCCAAAAAGTAGAACGATCAACATCACACGTCCAAAAAGGAGTATATCTAGAGTAGTCAGACTCTTAAAATTATAACCTGACACTCATGCCCCCACAACTATTATACAGGGCCTGAGGTAGTAGATCAGGGTCGAACCATGCACGCCGTGCATCTTGATTTGCACGCCGTGCACTTTACTGTTTCAGCGAACCAGTCTTTTCCTGGAATGGTGCACGCCGTGCATTTTGAGTTGCACGCCGTGCATTCTCCTGTTTCAGTAGAAATAGAATCCGAATTCAGTTCTTTTTGTGGCAAATCTGTAGTACAAGTTATGGGATAAGTAGAATGACAAAAAGATGGCAAAACTAATATGAAAGAGACTGAATTATATCAGAAAGAATCAAATTTATGTGTGATAACATATGAAAAGATGATATATAATTCACACAACAATTACCCTGTGTTAGGGTTCACATATATAGCATTAACTTGTATTAGGGTTTCACATAGCAAGGAATCAATATGGATAATCATAAGTATTCAATTATGCTTATTTAAATGAATTATCAACACACAACATGAGTTTCTCTTTCATCCTTGCCAGAATATGATTACATCATAGTTTATAGGTTTGGAATAACCTTTTCATAAGGCATGTTAGCCTACATTCAATAGGGTGCATTACATCTCAATGTAACCATTGACATGACATATCTATGTGTCATTCATCCAATTATATTGGACTTATAACACATCAAGGTATACCAGTATTGGGGTGTTGGATGTGATATCTATCATATCTTGATGTATCATATCCTTCAACACCTTTATTTTACTAGAGTTCATCCACTTAGCTTGTATTAGGGTATTTCCCCATCCTAATACTTTATGCACCAGTTCATCACATTTATCATGTAAAGTATTGGTCATTAGTCACTCACTTAGATTATACAATCGTTGCCAATACTATGGACTCATCCTTGAGTTAGGAACTATTAATATAAGGATATTCATTATCAACCTCTCTAGGTATTACATTTGTCATATCACTAATCACTATTCCATTATTAGGAATAGTATCCTTCATACTTATAATTTGAGGATTCACATAGCATATTCCATACATTTATGGATTTCACATAGTATTACTCTTCAATAGAGTTTCATATAATCATCCTTCTATATCAGGGTTTCACTTAGTATTATGTGAAATTAAGATTACACAACACATCACCCAGTGCTAGGTCTTCACATAGGATTAGTGGCACTACCCTATATTAGGGTTTCATGCAACTTTCCCCATTTTAGGGATTAAGGTTTTCTATTCACATCCAAGTAGGGTTTCTCTTACCTCATACCCAAATTAGGGTTTGGATGTACAATTCCCATTAAATTAGGGTTTCCTTCGTTGTTACACTAAGTTAGGGTTACATCATCACCCTGGATTTATGATAACACTCAGCTTTGCCCTAAATTAGGGTTTTACACATGGCTTTGCCCTAATTAGGGTTTCAAACATAAATTTCACTTCAGAAAAGGGTGTACATTCAATAACCCTCAATTACGGTTTACTATTCATCCCAATTAGGGTTTTACTCAGAATTTCCCTGAATTGGGGTTAGGGCCCAATGATTAGGGTTTCATGATCTCATTATTATGGATCAAACCCTTATCACATATTTTATTCATAGTGAGAGAATTAGGGCTTAATGATAATAACATTCATCTCTCTCATCCTCTCTAGGATGTTAAATACTCCAAGATTGATCTAGGTCAACTCTTCACTTGAGTACACATAGCTAGGGTTAACATTCACAATCATCATGGGTCTACATCTTTAATAATCACATAGCCGATTGACCTTTGATCAGATTAGATGTCCAAATGGTCTAATCAATCAAACCATCAATTATATAGGGAAATCGAAAGAATTGACCAATTAAACTTTCAATTCCACAAAGTGATCAATTGGGTTAACCATTGAAATCTTCAAATGCGTTATCTAAACAGGTTCACCATATTGGACCTTCAATTACATGAGATATTCAAATGGATTAACCATGTTGATCTTCACAATGTTAATTACTTAGACCCTCAATGATCTTGGTTCTCATAAATCAATTGGTTGAAAACCCTTTGAACAAGTTATACTTGAAACCAATTGGACAAAGTAGGTATTGAAACCGTTTGTACTTTGGGTCTCCAAATGGTTTGAGATCGTTTGGTCCCAAATGGTCTTGAGACCGTTTGGTCCAAACCTTCTCAAAACCACATGGACCAAAAAGGTACTTCAACACTCAATCAACTCAAGGTTTCAATCCATGGACCAATTATAAATTGACCACTAAAGTATTCATCAATTGGATCAATGAATCACCATTCAATTAGACCTTCAATTTATGGTTTTGAACCCAATTGAACTAGGTTTGATAATCAAGAAACCATCACTTAGGGTTTGAAATCGAGAATCCATCAATGGTTGACATTGTGGAACCAAATCAATTGAAATCAATGAACTATCAACATCACATGATATGACCTGACCTCAAACGGTCTTGGATGACCACCAAATGGTCTTGAGACCGTTTGGTTGATCTCCAAATGGCCTTGAGACCTTTTGCCCATTCCATCATCAAAATCCATGACATCCAATTAGGGTTTTGGATCATTGGATTGACTATCAAATCAACACTTAGTTGCAATTCAATTTGGTACCTTTGGACCTTCAAACACTTAGACATACTTAACCCTTGACCTCAAAATGATCTTGGGTGACCCCCAAACGGTCTTGAGACCGTTTGGGTGATCCCCAAATGGTTTTGAAACTGTTTGGGTCAATCAACCCAAAACATCATCTCAATCACTTGCAAAATCAGCACTTAGCCGATTAGGGTTCATAGCATATCTTTGGATCTTCAAACACTTAACCATACTCAACCCTAGACCTCCAAACGGTCTTGGGTGACCCCCAAACGGTCTAAACGGGTGATCCCCAAATGGTCTTGAGACCGTTTGGGTCAATCAACCCAAAACATCATCTCAATCACTTGCAAAATCAACACTTAGCCGATTAGGGTTCATACCATATATTTGGATCTTCAAACACTTAACCATACTCAACCCTAGACCTACAAATGGTCTTGGGTGACCCCCAAACAGTCTTGAGACCGTTTGGGTGATGCCAAAATGGTTTTGAAACCATTTGGGTCAATCAACCCAAGTTTCCAACTTAATCAAATTACAAATCAGCACTTAACCCGATTAGGGTTTTGTTGATTGATGGACCTTCAACTCATGAACCAATTGGAACTAATAAATCATAATTGATGGGCCATTAACATAGATCATTTTCAACATATCACCAAATGGTAAACCCTGGTCAACACCACCAAATGGTCTAAAACCGTTTGGTCTCATGCGGTTTGGTGAAACCATTTGCTTCTAAACGGTTTGAAACTGTTTGCTCCCAAACGGTTTGGGAAACCGTTTGAGCAAAAAAAGTAATCCGTTTGCCTTGAATATTTTGGAGAGGTGTGTGATTATCATCTTCAAGCTCTGAACTCATGAAAACTGCTGTGGTTTCCATGGTGATTGCATTAATCAACCAAAATAAATTTTAGAAATGTAAAAGGGATCACCAAGTGATAAGGAATTGATTGAAATAACAATATTAAGGGTTCAAGTTATAAAACCCGCCTCCACTTGAGATCCAAAGCTCCAAGCTCATGGCAACAATTGTGGATGCAACTCATTTCACTATTCCAAGGGTCGTCCTCAAGCTTTGAGTGAAAAGAATTGGTTAGAATTGAAGAGGAGATCGAGATATGAAGAATTTATGCATTGATTTTCAATTTTCACCATGGATTCAAGGTGAAAGGAGGTCAAGAACCTTACCAATAGGTTGGGGGTCGTCCTAATGATCCTCCACAGCTCCTTGGTCGTTTTCCAAGCAAGGGGAAAGAAAGGAATTTGAAAAAGCCTTTGTTTTGGCTTGGAAAAGGTACTTTTATAAGAAAATTGATGAGAGAGAAAATACTTTATAAAAGTCTTTTAATTCCAAATTTGTTGCCACAAACCCCCCCCCATTGGTTTCTTACATTCAAAGGCATCTCTATCCCACCGAGCTTCCTTCCATTATCCAAGAATTAAGGGAAAAGAAATTAAGCACCTTAACCCTTATAATAAGAATATCCATATTTGAGTGGAAATTCTTTTTCTTATAATAATGGTGAGTGGAATTTCACCTCCTTAGGATATGCTAGTGCCTTTGCAAGGCTTTAAGCCAATACACACACATATGAATCCAACCATTTTAATTTTGGTTGAAGGCCCTTTAATTAATACATTTATTTTTGCCCTAGATTAAATTAGGGTTTCACTTAGGATTAAATCTTGATTATTTTAATATCAAGATTCTCTCTCCTCCAACTTAATTCAAATGAGGTGCCCCTATCATTTTATTTACTCTACATGATGCCAAGAAACATTAGGGACCTTATTTAAGTGGTAATTTGCATATTGAACCCTTGGTTTTGGGTAAATTGCACTTTACACCAAAACTAGGTTTTAATGCACAAGGATTGCTTTACAAGCTTAATCTTGGTGCCCAAGCTTGTGAAAACCATACCGCTACATCATATTCATTCTTATGATGTCTCAACATCATAGGAACATCTTATCATGTAACATTTGCAATTTAACCCCTCAACTTGGGTAATTTGCACTTTAGTCCAAAATAAGCAAACATTGATTCAACATTGTTCAAATAGGACCAAAATTGAAACATAAGTTTCTCATGAGCCCTAATTACTTTTTCCAAGATAAGATTAAGCATCTACTCAACCTTATTAGGCAAAACATCTAGGGTTAACACGTCTGGGATGTTACATAGTCCTTTTGAAGTAATACACAATCATTTAGGCATGCATGTACCTTCTTAGCCCCCATTCCCATTGGACATAATAATTTCTTTAACTCATATGTTGAGATTGGAAGCTTATTTCCTTCAGGAAGAATTTCTTTCAACAAAGATAACAATGACATGAAGTTTTTGTCGCTCCATCTAGTGTTAGCCTTCAGCTTATACAATTTCAACACAACGCCAAGCTTCATAAACTTAGTACAACCTGTGTATAACAGTCTCTCAGCATCATGCACAATATTCCTAAACATGGAAGGTGGATTGGTGTGCTCTACCCCACAACTATCCAGCATCTCATCAACGATGTCTATTGGAACCAGTTCGTTCACATCTACGTCATTGGAAAAAATTTCTTCTTCCACACAAGCACTGCTATCGACATCTACTGATTTCAGGTTTGAAATCTCTCCATCCCAATACCATTCTATATAGCCTTATACAATCCCGTTGCACATGACATGACTTTTGATTTCATCACCAGTACTGACATTCAAGTTGTTACCGCAATGCCTACATGGACAATATAATCTATCTCTAGGTTGTTTTCTATGTTCCTCCGCAAATCTAATAAAATGATCAAGACCAACAATAAACTTTGGGATGCAGCGATTTGGAATGAACATCCATGATCTATATATTTTATGATAAAAAAGAAAACAAGTATATATTAGGGTTTAGGGATTACATATTAAGTGAAGGATTTACATATAGATTGAGGTTTATTGTTTTAGATTTAGGGATAAAGATTTCAATATTAGGGTTTAGCATTAAAAGATTAGGGTTTTGGGTCAAGAGATTAGGGTTTAGGGTCTTAGAATAAATTTGTGTACCATCTATCCCATTCTTGAACACCTAATCTCACTAGTAAGTGTATAACGTGTATTGGGTTTTCAAGAAAATTTTGGCAGCATTTCCTCGCAATTCTCTACGTACATCGATGTAAATGGGCAAATGCCCACCAACATATGTACTTAGAGAACAAACAGAGAAGTGCTGATGAAACATCATGAAAACTGAATATACATTATACGCTTACATCCTAAGTGAAATTAAGTATTCAAGAACAGTCCCAAATTGGGGACTATCCATGATTTACTCCTAACGAGTAAATCTCGAACGAGTATAGGCCAACAAAATACATGTATGTTGTCATTTCCTATGCCTACGATCCTAGTTTCATTGTTCATATTCTAAGTTTTATGTAACATCATTTAATTCAATTCATTCTTCTATTTAGCTTATTTAATCAACAAAGAAAGTAAATATTAATATTAATTAAGAGAACTAGATTAGTGACCGGCCTAAATTGCGCGTCCTAAAGTTCGAGGCGGATTTGAGGTAGTCGAGCTTTTACATTTATAAACCCGAATCCTTCTAGGCCCCCGCAACTTTGTTTACGGGGTCGAAGTAGATATACGAGGTCGAACACAGGGACAAGGGTGGTAGTGTTGAGAACTCAGAATTGACACGCTACACTCCGGCAGGTAAAGAGATATGGTAAAATTCCCAAAAAGGGAAACGATAGAACAAGACCGATAAAACAAAAGAAAACCCTATCTCCAACTGGAGTTACAAGAAAAACTTAGATTTTAAGCATTTAGCAATTTTTAGGGATTTTCATGCAACAGAAATAGAGAGATAACACTAAAGCTAAAGCAAGGTACGAAGGAGAAAACTTCGATAAAACAAGTGGCAGCAGGAACGTCCTGTACCCCTCCTCTCAGAGCGGGTACCTCTAACCAAGCATCAACACCACTCTCGAGGTTGCTGGACTTAGGTTAGAGTGGAAGGTTACTACAATAGCTCTGATTCCGGGCACTCTTGTACTCCAGAATCAGACCAAACACTAGAGCCACAACACCTCTCTCAAGGCTGTTGTGACGGGAAAACACGATTCGGTAGCTAATCGAAATGCGATCCAACGTGCAAGCTAGAGTTTAGATATCAAACATAGCAATCATCCAACAAGGGTACTAAGCATAAAGTAGCAGATAATTAAACTCTTCTATTTTTATTAACATATAAAGGTTCTGATTACAGCAGAAGTAAAAGAATTAAATAACAGAAATAAAGATAGGCATCGCCTTCTCGATATAGAAGGACGATAGGCTACAGTGGACCATCCAGCCCGATACCGGTCAGGACCCTAGCCCGATACAACCATGTTGGGCGACACACCCTCTCAGGCGACACGCCATGACAAGCGGATTGCATCGTGCGAGAACCCTGGCCCGATACACTCATGTCGGGCGGCACCCTCTCGGGCGGAACGCCGTGACGGGAAGAGCGTATCGGGTTCAGTATCGTGTCAGACTAGCTGTTGTATCTAGTGTCGGTCACTTAAGTCGGAGATCCATGTCGGCCGATATCGGCCTGCAGTGTCGCCTGGGACGATACTAAGTGAACCATTCACCTCCCTCTGGGGATGGGGAAGAGCTCACCTAGGATCGCCCGACACGGCACTAAGGCACGATACTCTCGCTCTCGCATCTTTCCTCGGGAAATTGCACAAGGTTCCGAACTGTTCTGACCTGACCGAACAGTCTTTTCAGCTCCTTGTAGCTGCTATTTATAGGCAGCGGTTGGGGAAAGTTATGGTGCTTAGGGCGCCACGTGTCCCCCTTATAATCGTGGAGTAGGTGACGGCCGATATCGGTATCGCCCGACACAAGGATGGAGGCTATCGGTCACGTGACGAGCGGCGCCTGTCGATGGGTGGCCTGTGTCGCCCGACAAGCTGTAGTCGTCGTGTCGAGCTTCGGCTCCCTGTCGGGTAAAAGACGTATCGCCCGCCAGTCCTTCTTGCGTGACATCCTCATGTCGCACGTCAGAGTGTCACGCTACCCATATCGGGCGGTGATCGTATCGGCCATCTGGGAGGCCGATGCAGGTGGAACTTATTTGTGGGCCGGGACAACCTTATTGATGCTAAATGGGTCAAAATAGGAGGAAAACTCTGCAAAATTTGGAAATATTGAATTAAGAGCGTCGTTTGGCCAATTATTGCGAAAGTACATATAAAAGAGAGGAAAATAGCTAAAAAGGGCAGTTTTGATAACAGAAAAATAGTCTAAAACATCACAAAAATTGGTGTTATCAACTCCCCCAAACTTAGCGTTTTGATTGTCCTCAATCAATGTTTAAACTTTATTTAGTGATGCTTCCTCTTGCGTAGTATAGCTTTCATGCCATGAGGTAAAATAAGTATCGTAATGCCTTTAGGGATAATGCTGCCCCACTACGAACAAGAGACCTTGCGTTTCCTACCTTATTATTTCAGTAAAAATTTTCTCTACAGCTTCAGCGAGACTTTGTGTATGATTCCAAAGTTAGCTTCCATACCAAACAACTTTATTTTTTGGGGCAGAAAGTTGTGTATAGGGTAGGCTAAGGCTTTTTGGGGTTTTTCTTGTCTCCCATCGGTCCATCCAGGTAAGGGTCCGTTAACGGGCAAGTGGTCCCTGCAGTCCAAGTCAGTTGGTTTTAGAGCAGTGATTTCACATCCTACGCACCACTGCCCCGGATCTACCATGCCTAAAGATGGGTACTTTTGGAAGACAAGTGTGTATATATATATATTTTTCTTTTCTTTTATTGGGCACAACTCTCATGCTTTTATTCACTCTCATAAGGCTACTTTCTCTTTTTTGGGATTTTCGTTGGGTAAGGGAAAACAAAAGGGATTTTTGTTGTTTGGGCAGCTTTTTCCTTCTCCATACTTGTCTCTTAGCTGTTTGTGAGATTATTTATTTTTTCGAAATTTTTGGCATGGAAAACGTAATCTTTTGTTTGTTTGAAGAAGCATTATCAAAAAGATATAACAAAACTTGCATCACATTAAGCATAAAGAAAACAAACTTGGCAAGAAGTTAGATCAGGTTTTTACTAATATAGCGACTTTGTACATATGTATGAGAACAAAATAAGCATATTTTTTTTCAAAATTTTTATATGAGCATGGCATTTCGTACTAGCAAGGGTACATACACATGATATAAGAGAAGAACAAAATGACACAAAGGGTGAAGGTGAAGAAGAAGGTGAAGAAGAAGATTTTTATACCTCCTTCACTGGTACATGGGTACCCCCCAAACTTATTCCACACTCTGTCCCAGAGTAGTAAAGAAGAGGGTGAGGTCATGTTAGCCCAGTGAAGGTTATCTAACGGGTTCGCTTGTGCTTTGGAGAAGCTTCAATATGCTTTTATTTGCAGTCTCCATTTTATTTGGCCTCCCCTTACTCCTGGTACTTATGTTGTGAACATGAACAAAAGGACTGATCATCAATCCCAGTTTCAGTCCGCTTGATTCTTCCCAGGAGTGTGCAGTCAGAGGGTCTCTCTATTTTTATTATCTTTCTCTTTTGGAGATGGCCCTAAACCACCACAGAAGACAGACTATGATAAGGAGATGGTCTTCTCTTGCTTTTTTTTTGGCGGGTGGTGCCCCAGCTGTATCGGGATTCTGGCATTCCTATCTGACTGCTGTTGCTTCAGCCACCCTGTCGATTCTTCTACTATGTTTGTCAACTCTTCCAGAGGCTTGCTGTGTATCATCCATACCTGTTATCAAGTTCATTGACCATTTAAATGTTAGGTAAGAAAAATTGATATCCCGATAAATCTAGTCTCGATGTAAAGCCCGGGTATCATTTATCAAAAGAAAATTCGAGGCGATACGAGATCGGACGATACAGGGAAAGCCGCGCGGCACAACACACTGCCCGACACGGGTGTGTCGGGCGATAAGATCTCATGAAACAACCTCCCGATAGGATGTCACAAAAGAAAAATGTAACGACACTCGCCATCATTAAGATAACAAGTGCCATTAACAATAATAAAACACGCGGAAGCAAATCATTTGCAGTGGAATTAGCGAAAATCACTAAAAATTAAAACTTTTTGCAAAGAGATCCATTCATAGGAAAACTCTTTCATTCAGAACCAAAGTAAAACTTTACATCCTGGTTTACAAGTACACGACCTGTACAATTCCTTTTTAAGGATTACAACATTGACTGCCCTGCTAGCAAATATACACAGGCAGTATAAAAACTTTGAGGCACTATGCCAAAACTCCAATTGAATCATTTAAAACTCCGAGGACCTGAGAGTACAGAGACGACACATAGGACTACTATCTATATGACTTGACAGACAATATCTCCACCTGAGATCTGATTGCTGTCCCTATTGTTGTTGCTGCTGCTCTTTTTCTGATCTTAGGGATTTCCTACCTTGCCTCCCATGCATACCTAAAAATGTTTCCCACGGGGGTGAGACAGTTGAAAATTTCCCTAGCGAGAGATATAACTCTCTGCCAAAACATTGTTATTGTAATTTATTAAATTAAAACTGAGCAGGGGTTACTTTTACCATATCAGGCAGAATCATTCATCATAGAACAGAATAAGATAATCTCCTATTCTCAAGGAGAGCATTGCATCAACCCATGGTAGATAAGTAATTCATCTGTCTACTTTGCAGAGAATATAAAGAGACATAAATAACATTTATCTGCTAAGGAATGCACAAAGAAATGCAACATCAGCCAATGAATGTCTGTATTCAATCCTTAAGCAAACATGTTATATGGCTGATTACATTTTACAATCATATTTAAGCTCTGAGGAGATGAGGTATACCGCTCATACTCCAACCGGCCATTGCGAAGTCGAAACCGGTACGATACATAGGTCTAGGGAAGAGTCGGGTTCCCATGACCTCACTCCTCCCGGTCAGTGCGAGAGAACCTGCAGGACATCTCGTGTCTCTGCTACATAGCTAGCCAGGGTATACTGGCAACTTCGCTATAGAGGCAGTGTCAGCTGCTCTCTCTTCGCGATCATGAGATTTCATGTTTATCTCCATTGATTCGGTATTAACCTTGGGAGATGTGTACAACATCTGGCCCAAATCATCGGGAGATTAGTGATACATCTATCTCGACCTATTCATGAAGGATTTGAGAGGTTTCTTGTTTACCTCCTCACAATCACTTCAAGAGGACGTAAGGATATTTTCGCCCATTGACCCCCGTATATTCAAAAATATACGAAATCCAGGATATGCCACGGAGCAACCTGTTTCACCATCACCTATTCCTGACGATGATGGATCTATGGTCAGAGCACTACATGAATAGATTTCACTTGATTAATTAAGTACATTATCATATTCTTTTAGCATCAGTCAAGTTCTCAAACATATTTTATTCAGACAAATGCTATAAAGAGACATGTACCACTTTCATCAGATACTTATTCACATGGCTCAGAAGCCATTCACATCTTGTCACCTCTCACTAGGCAACAACTTTATTCACATGGCTCACAAGGCCATTTACATCTTGTCACCTCTCACTAGGCAACAACTTTATTCACATGGCTCACAAGGACATTGACATCTTGTCACCTCTCACTAGGCAACAACTTTATTCGCATGGCTCACAAGGCCATTGACATCTTGTCACCTCTCACTAGGCAACAACTTTATTCGCATGGCTCACAAGGCCATACTAATCTTGTTACTTCTTTCTAAGTAACAAAAACATAATGGCACATATGGCCAATGAACTCTTGTCAAATAAACATCATAGCTCATACCTGGTTATGATCCTCACCTCATGAGACCTGCATGATTGTCACACATGATAATATACTTATCAATTTCACAACACATCATGCAAAACAGGGTAACACCACTATTCCCTTACTAGGGTTATGGTTTACCAACAATTAGGGTATTTCATCCTTTTACCCAAAGCTAGGGTTAGGATTTTCCTTTCTTATCAATTAGGGTTTCTATTTGTATTATCACTCCAACCCTAATTTATTGATACACTCCTCTTGGAGCATTCATTGATATCATAAGTATTCATTCATACCTAATACATTCATCATGTATCATTAAATGATTATCATCACAAGGTATGAGTCTCTCTCTCATCCTTAAGTTGGGAATTAACAAAACGACCATGTTAGGTCACTTTCAATTTAGCTCTTAGTCAAGCATAGAGCACCACGGCCGTGCAAAGGGAAGTCACCGCAGCCGTGCTACCTTACACGGTCGTGCACAATGAACTACCACGGCCGTGCTACCTTGCACGGTCGTGCAGAGTGAATCCACCACGACCGTGCTACCTTGCACGGTCGTGCCACAGGGGTTCACCTCATAAATCATGTTCAAGTATGAATTCTATTCTCTCATTAGGGATTAGGGTTTCACATACCATCTCCCTTCTTTAAAATAGGAATTGCATATAGCATCACCCTTCATCAGGGTTTCATATCACATTGCCCATAATTAGGGTTTACTAATCATTCCCAATTAGGGTTTCTCATGAAATCTCCCTCAATTAGGGTTTCACATGGATACACCCTTAGTTAGGGTTTCACATGGATACACCCTAATCTAGGGTTTCACATGGATGCACCCTCAACTAGGGTTTACTATTCATCCTAATTAGTGATTTCACATGTAAACAACCTCTTATTAGGGTTATACATGGAATCAACCTCAATTAGGGTCTACATCATGTATTAGATCCATGCATTTGTTATGCATTGTTGATTAGTACCATTAAGGGTATCTCTCACCTAATTACATTAGGTTTCCAACAAGGTTTGATCCATTGGACCTTCAAAAACATAAGGTTTCCGATTGAATTAGGGTTTTCAATGTTGATTCCTTCAATCATTGAATTCATGGAACCAATCATCAATTGGACCTATACCCATACTTCAATTGAGTTTAATAGGTCAACCTTCAACTGATTTGACCCTCAATAGACCCTCAATTGATCATCAATTAGGGTTTGATTCAATTGAATTAGGGCTTAGAATCGATGATCCTTCAACACTAATCAATGCAGAACTAGTTGCATTGAAACCATTGAACCATCACTCAAATTGGGTATGACCTGACCCCAAACGGTCTTGAGGTCGTTTGTATGACCTCCAAACGGTCTTGAGACCGTTTTCCCATCAAATAACTCAAAACCAAGCCATCCATAAAGAGTTTGGTTCATTGAAGTGCTCACCAAATCAGCAGTTTATTGCAAATCAACATGGTACCTTTAGGCCTTCAAACACCTAACCATACTCAACCCTAGACCTCCAAACGGTCTTGGGTGACCACCAAACGGTCTTGAGACCGTTTGGATGAGCTCCAAATGGTCTTGAGACCGTTTGCCCATCCAACCTTTGGATTTTAGTGAAAAATCATCAAGGATTGATTTATCGAGTTGATCAACAAATCAGCATTTAGTTGCAGTATGATTTAGTACCTTTGGACCTTCAATTGGTCAACTATACTTGACCCCAGACCTCCAAACGGTCTTGGGGTGATCCCCAAACGGTCTTGAGACCGTTTGGATGATCCCCAAACGGTCTTGAAACCGTTTGGGCTAATCAACCCAAAATCTGAACTTAACGCATTGGAATTTCAGCACTGTTTTCAATTGGGGTTTGCCTAATTGATTAGCCTTCAACTCATGATCCCTTTAGAGTTAACCCCTCAAATTTGGAGGGTCATTAACCAACATAATTAGGAACAGGAATCCCAAACGGTCAACGCTTGGTCAACTCAACCAAACGGTCTTGAAATCGTTTGCCCAAAACGTTCAATTAAAACAGATTGAAAATCAGCACTTAATCCAATTAGGTTTTCCTAATTGATTAGGCTTCAACTCACGATTCCTTGGGAGTTAATCCCTCAAATTTGGAGGGTCATTACCCAACATCATTATGAACAGTAATACCAAACGGTCAATGCTTGGTCAACGCACTCAAATGGTCTTGAAACCGTTTTCCCAAGCAGGTCAAGTTAATCAGGTTGAAAAATCAGCACTTAATTCAATTCGATTTGCCTAATTGATTGGGCTTCAACTCACGATTCCTTTGGATTTAACCCCTCAAATTTGGAGGGTCATTACCCAACATCATTATGAACAGGAATCCAAAACGGTCAACGCTTGGTCAACGCACTCAAACGGTCTTGAAACCGTTTTCCCAAGCAGGTCAAGTTAATCAGGTTGAAAATCAGCACTTAATTCAATTCGATTTGCCTAATTGATTGGGCTTCAACTCACGATTCCTTTGGAGTTAACCCCTCAAATTTGGAGGGTCATTAACCAACATCATTATGAACTGGAATCCAAAATGGTCAACGCTTGGTCAACCATCTAAAACGGTCTTGAAACCGTTTTCCCAAACAGGTCCAGTTAATCAGGTTGATAATCAGCACTTAATTCAATTCGATTTGCCTAATTGATTGGACTTCAACCTATGATTCCTTTAGAGTTAACCCCTCAAATTTGGAGGGTCATTATCCTACATAATTAGGAACAAGATTCCCAAACGGTCCATTCTTGGTCAACTCAACCAAACGGTCTTGAAACCGTTTGCCTCCAAACGGTTTGCAAACCGTTTAGTCACCAAACGGTTTTGATGAAATCGTTTGGTTCCCACCTTTAGAAAACGTTTGCTCCCAAGATATTTGGTGAGGTGCTTGCTTATGATGATGTCATCATCACCTTCCTTCGTGCACCCAAGAACAGCAACCGTTCTTGATGGAAATTGCAGCAAAGAAACAAGTATGTATCAAATTGAAGAAAACAATCAACAAAGCATAGATGATTGATGCAATAGCAATGATTAAGGGTTTGAGTTATAAAACCCGCCTCCAATTGAGCTCCAAAGCTCCAAGCTCACGCCATTAATGGTGGATGAAGCTCTAGCAACTCCCCCTAGGCTCGTCCTCAAGCTTTTGATTGCAAAAGTTGGCTAGGGTTGAAGAGGAGATCAAAATAAGAAGGAATCCATAATTTATTTTCGATTTCCACCATGAAATCATGAAGAACAAGGGTCAAGAAGCTTACCAACAGGTTGGGGATCGTCCCCCTATTGCTCCTAAGTCCCCTTGAGCTCATCCCAAGCAAAGGAAGAAGAAAGGGCCGAAAAAGCATTTCAATTCATTTGGAAAAGGCACTTTTATAAGGAAATTGATGAGAGAGAAAATGCCTTATAAAAATCCAATTAATCCAAAAATATGGCCGCCTCTTCCCCCTCAAATCCCTTAAGGACGAGGCACCTTCCTTTGCCTTTAATTCTCCTTCATTATCCTAAATTTAAAGAAAAGCAAATTAAGCACCTTAATGCTTATTATATTAATATTCCATATGTGAGTGGAAATTACTTTTCTTTATAATAAGGTGAGTGGAATTTCACCTACCTAAGATATTTTCGTTCCTTATCTTGGAAAAGGAACGTCCATACTTATTCAAAATCAACCCAAAACATTTTGGTTGAAAGCCCTTCAATTATTTTTATTTATTTTTGCCCTAAATCAAATTAGGGTTTCAATTAGGCATTATTCTTGATTATTTTAATGTCAAGATTCTCTCTCCTCCAACTTAATTCAAATGAGATGCCCCTCTCATTTTCTTTGCTCTACATGATTCCAAGAAACATTAAGGACCTTATTGAAGTGGTAATTTGCATATTGAACCCTAGATTTTGGGTAAATTGCACTTTACTCCAAAACTAGGTTTTAATGCACAAGGATTGCTTTACAAGCTTAATCTTGGTGTCCAAGCTTGTGGAAACCATACTACTACATCATATTCATCCTTATGATGTCTCAACATCATAGGAACATCTTATCATGCGACATTTGCAATTTAACCCCTCAATTTGGGTAATCTGCAATTTGGTCCAAAATAAGCAAACTTTGCTTCAACATTGTTCAAACAGGACCAAAATTGAAACATAAGTTCCTCATGAGCTCTAATTACTTTTCCCAAGATAGGATTAAGAATATAATCAACCTTATTAGGCAAAACATCTAAGGTTAATTCATAACCCAGGTCAGGGATGTTACAAATTATAAACCCCTAACAAGGATTTCGTCCCCGAAATCCTAAGTAAAGGGAAACAGTTATCATTCATTCATCATATCATCATGTCTCTTCATAACACATCATTACTATGGAGACATCATAGAACTTTGATCAGCACAAAGTTCCTTCACACAATATTCTCATAGAGTCAAATGAGAACTTATCTTAAAGACATATTGAGTTGTTATGTTTATGCAAAGCATAAACCCCTAACATATGATGTTCATATCATTTTATATAATCAGATTGATTTCATAGTTGACCATTCCAGGTAGTCAACCTATATCATCTGATAATTTTCAGATACCAGAATCCCTTAACCTAGTATCAGTCACATGTGTTGAAAACACATTATATTCTCATCTTTCTTTTATCATATTTACAACTTTATTGAATAGGGATCACCTCCCTTGTTCTCTTTATCATCATATGAGGGTTATACTTTTACTTCCTCATATACACATACTGATCTGAATTCCTATCAGATCCTTCTTTCTTGTACTTAAGGTATGATACATTTATTCATTCCATATTTCTTATTTCATGATACTCATTAGATTGTATCAGAATGATTGCTTGATTAGGGCAATCAAAAAGATATCAATCTAAGAGTTTCCATACTCAATTTATCATCAATAGTTGTATACCTGATCAGGGTTTACAAGTACTGAGATCAAGTAGTATGCACTTACATGCTATCATATTTCTTACTTTTTCTATTATCATAACATAATATTTAACATCCCTGGATTTTATCCAGGCATCTCCTCTATACCTCTTCCTCTTCCATTGAGGCAAGATCAATATAGAGCATTTTAAAAAATACTGAACAGAATTCAAATTCAAATTCTCATCATTTCTTCCCTATATAACAACCAATAGGGAAAACAAAATCAACAATCCTCCTTTTTATAACAAAAAGGGGTTTAGTGTACTCAATATGTACACATTTATAACATACCTTGTACTCACATCATGGTCTTACAGGTAAAAGGTTAACATTTTTACCTTTACTTAATGGCTACTGCCCTGGCACCTTAAGCATTTATTGTACTATTAGTACCAAAAACCTTGACTTTTTAGAACCATTAGGCAAATGTCTCTAACATTATAGAGATCATCACCTACTATTCAGCTTATTGCCCCTTCTTGGGCACTGCCATCACAGATTTATTATCTGTCTAAACTCATGGCAGAGTCTACTTTCTTGCCATAAGTTAATCTTTTCCATATTTTCCCTCGTTCCAACATGACTAAGTCATTTAGGAACTCTTTTAAAGCTTAAGATTTCTGTATTAAGGACTGATAACCTAGGTTGTAAGGCTAGTATCCAGTCCACTATATACATTACTGTTGCCCTAATATGCCCAACAAGAACATGATCATAAGATTCTCTATCCTGATCAGGTCTTAATGGGGATTCTCAGGCTCTTATTCTATTATTGCATGATCCCTTGCACCTCTTCTTGGTGCAACAACATTGCCCTTAGCAATGTGTTCCTTGTGCTCTCCAGTCATTTTAAACTTTACCCTTTCTCTGCACAAGTAGGAATCATTATAGGGTATACTGGAGGACACTAACATAGACTCAACAACTTAGTCCTATGTCTCTGTAGACTCAGCGAACCTAGAGCTCTGATACCACTAAATTATAACGACACTCGCCATCATTAAGATAACAAGTGCCATTAACAATAATAAAACATGCGGAAGCAAATCATTTGCAGTGGAATTAGCGAAAATCACTAAAAATTAAAACTTTTTGCAAGGAGATCCATTCACAGGAAAACTCTTTCATTCAGAACCAAAGTAAAACTTTACATCCTGGTTCACAAGTACACGACCTATACAATTCCTTTTTAAGGATTACAACATTGACTGCCCTGCTAGCAAATATACACAGGCAGTATAAAAACTTTGAGGCACTATGCCAAAACTCCGATTGAATCATTTAAAACTCCGAGGACCTGAGAGTACAGAGACGACACATAGGACTACTATCTATATGACTTGACAGACAATATCTCCACCTGAGATCTGATTGTTGTCCCTGTTGTTGTTGCTGCTGCTCTTTTTCTGATCTTAGGGATTTCCTGCCTTGCCTCCCATGCATACCTAAAAATGTTTCCCACGAGGGTGAGACAATTGAAAATTGCCCCAGCGAGAGATATAACTCTCCGCCAAAACATTGTTATTGCAATTTATTAAATTAAAACTGAGCAGGGGTTACTTTTACCATATCAGGCAGAATCATTCATCATAGAACAGAATAAGATAATCTCCTATTCTCAAGGAGAGAATTGCATCTACCCATGGTAGATAAGTAATTCATCTGTCTACTTTGCAGAGAATATAAAGAGACATAAATAACATTTATTCGCTAAGGAATGCACAAAGAAATGCAACATTAGCCAATGAATCTCCGTATTCAATCCTTAAGCAAACATGCTATACGGCTGATTACATTTTACAATCTTATTTAAGCTCTGAGGAGATGAGGTATACCGCTCATACTCCAACCGGCCATTGCGAAGTCGAAACCGGTACCATACATAGGTCTAGGGAAGAGCCGGGTTCCCATGGCTTCACTCCTCCCGGTCAGTGCGAGAGAACCTGTAGGACATCTCGTGTCTCTGCTACATAGCTAGCCAGGGTATACTGGCAACTTCGCTATAGAGGCAGTGTCAGCTGCTCTCTCTTTGCGATCATGAGATTTCATGTTTATCTCCTTTGATCTGGTATTAACCTTGGGAGATGTGTACAACATCTGGCCCAAATCATCGGGAGATTAGTGATACATCTATCCCGACCTATTCATGAAGGATTTGAGAGGTTTCTTGTTTACCTCCTCACAATCACTTCAAGAGGACGTAAGGATATTTTCGCCCATTGACCCCCGTATATTCAAAAATATATGAAATCCAGGATATGCCGCGGAGCAACCTGTTTCACCATCACCTATTCCTGACGATGATGGATCTATAATTAGAGCACTACATGAATAGATTTCACTTGATTAATTAAGTACATTATCATATTCTTTTAGCATCAGTCAAGTTCTCAAACATATTTTATTCAGACAAATGCTATAAAGAGACATGTACCACTTTCATCAGATACTTATTCACATGGCTCAGAAGCCATTCACATCTTGTCACCTCTCACAAGGCAACAACTTTATTCACATGGCTCACAAGGCCATTTACATCTTGTCACCTCTCACTAGGCAACAACTTTATTCACATGGCTCACAAGGCCATTGACATCTTGTCACCTCTCACTAGGCAACAACTTTATTCGCATGGCTCACAAGGCCATTGACATCTTGTCACCTCTCACTAGGCAACAACTTTATTCGCATGGCTCACAAGGCCATACTAATCTTGTTACTTCTTTCTAAGTAACAAAAACATAATGGCACATATGGCCAATGAACTCTTGTCAAATAAACATCATAGCTCATACCTGGCTATGATCCTCACCTCATGAGACCTGCATGATTGTCACACATGATAATATACTTATCAAGTTCACAACACATCATGCAAAACAGGGTAACATCACTATTCCCTTACTAGGGTTAGGGTTTACCAACAATTAGGGTATTTCATCCTTTTACCCAAAGCTAGGGTTAGGATTTTCCTTTCTTATCAATTAGGGTTTCATATTTGTATAATCACTCCAACCCTAATTTATTGATACACTCCTCTTGGAGCATTCATTGATATCATAAGTATTCATTCATACCTAATACATTCATCATGTATCATTAAATGATTATCATCACAAGGTATGAGTCTCTCTCTCATCCTTAAGTTGGGAATTAACAAAACGACCATGTTAGGTCACTTTCAATTTAGCTCTTAGTCAAGCATAGAGCACCATGGCCGTGCAAAGGGAAGTCACCGCAGCCGTGCTACCTTACACGGTCGTGCACAATGAACTACCACGGCCGTGCTACCTTGCACGGTCGTGCAGAGTGAATCCACCACGGCCGTGCTACCTTGCACGGTCGTGCCACAGGGGTTCACCTCATAAATCATGTTCAAGTATGAATTCTATTCTCTCATTAGGGATTAGGGTTTCACATACCATCTCCCTTCTTTAAAATAGGAATTGCATATAGCATCACCCTTCATCAGGGTTTCATATCACATTGCCCATAATTAGGGTTTACTAATCATTCCCAATTAGGGTTTCTCATGAAATCTCCCTCAATTAGGGTTTCACATGGATACACCCTTAGTTAGGGTTTCACATGGATACACCCTAATCTAGGGTTTCACATGGATGCACCCTCAACTAGGGTTTACTATTCATCCTAATTAGTGATTTTACATGTAAACAACCTCTTATTAGGGTTATACATGGAATCAACCTCAATTAGGGTTTACATCATGTATTAGATCCATGAATTTGTTATGCATTATTGATTAGTACCATTACGGGTATCTCTCACCTAATTACATTAGGTTTCCAACAAGGTTTGATCCATTGGACCTTCAAAAACATAAGGTTTCCAATTGAATTAGGGTTTTCAATGTTGATTCCTTCAATCATTGAATTCATGGAACCGATCATCAATTGGACCTATACCCATACTTCAGTTGAGTTTAATAGGTCAACCTTCAACTGATTTGACCCTCAATAGACCCTCAATTGATCATCAATTAGGGTTTGATTCAATTGAATTAGGGCTTAGAATCGATGATCCTTCAACACTAATCAATGCAGAACTAGTTGCATTGAAACCATTGAACCATCACTCAAATTGGGTATGACCTGACCCCAAACGGTCTTGAGGTCGTTTGGATGACCTCCAAATGGTCTTGAGACCGTTTTCCCATCAAATAACTCAAAACCAAGCCATCCATAAAGAGTTTGGTTCATTGAAGTGCTCACCAAATCAGCAGTTTATTGCAAATCAACATGGTACCTTTAGGCCTTCAAACACCTAACCATACTCAACCCTAGACCTCCAAACGGTCTTGGGTGACCACCAAACGGTCCTGAGACCGTTTGGATGAGCTCCAAATGGTCTTGAGACCGTTTGCCCATCCAACCTTTGGATTTTAGTGAAAAATCATCAAGGATTGATTTATCGAGTTGATCAACAAATCAGCATTTAGTTGCAGTATGATTTGGTACCTTTGGACCTTCAATTGGTCAACTATACTTGACCCCAGACCTCCAAACGGTCTTGGGGTGATCCCCAAACGGTCTTGAGACCGTTTGGATGATCCCCAAACGGTCTTGAAACCATTTGGGCTAATCAACCCAAAATCTCAACTTAACTCATTGGAATTTCAGCACTGTTTTCAATTGGGGTTTGCCTAATTGATTAGCCTTCAACTCATGATCCCTTTGGAGTTAATCCCTCAAATTTGGAGGGTCATTAACCAACATCATTAGGAACAGGAATCTCAAACGGTCAACACTTGGTCAACTCAACCAAATGGTCTTGAAATCGTTTGCCCAAAAAGTTCAATTAAAACAGATTAAAAATCAGCACTTAATCCAATTAGGTTTCCCTAATTGATTAGGCTTCAACTCACGATTCCTTGGGGGTTAATCCCTCAAATTTGGAGGGTCATTACCCAACATCATTATGAACAGGAATCTCAAACGGTAAATGCTTGGTCAACGCAATGAAATGGTCTTGAAACCGTTTTCCCAAGCAGGTCAAGTTAATCAGGTTGAAAAATCAGCACTTAATTCAATTCGATTTTCCTAATTGATTGGGCTTCAACTCACGATTCCTTTGGAGTTAACCCCTCAAATTTGGAGGGTCATTACTTAACATCATTATGAACAGGAATCCCAAACGGTCAACGCTTTTTCAACGCACTCAAACGGTGTTGAAACCGTTTGCCCAAGCAGGTCAAGTTAATCAGGTTGAAAATCAGCACTTAATTCAATTCGATTTGCCTAATTGATTGGGCTTCAACTCACGATTCCTTTGGAGTTAACCCCTAAAATTCGGAGGGTCATTAACCAACATCATTATGAACAGGAATCCAAAATGGTAAATGCTTGGTCAACCATCTAAAATGGTCTTGAAACCGTTTTCCCAAATAGGTCCAGTTAATCAGGTTGATAATCAGCATTTAATTCAATTCGATTTTCCTAATTGATTGGACTTCAACCTATGATTACTTTAGAGTTAACCCCTCAAATTTGTAGGGTCATTAGCCTACACAATTAGGAACAAGATTCCCAAACAGTCCACGCTTGGTCAACTCAACCAAACGGTCTTGAAACCGTTTGCCTCCAAACGGTTTGCAAACCGTTTAGTCACCAAACGGTTTTGATGAAACTGTTTGGTTCCCACCTTTAGAAAACGTTTGCTCCCAAGATATTTGGTGAGGTGCTTGCTTATGATGATGTCATCATCACCTTTCTTCGTGCACCCAAGAACAGCAACCGTTCTTGATGGAAATTGCAGCAAAGAAACAAGTATGTATCAAATTGAAGAAAACAATCAACAAAGCATAGATGATTGATGCAATAGCAATGATTAAGGGTTTGAGTTATAAAACCCGCCTCCAATTGAGCTCCAAAGCTCCAAGATCACGCCATTATTGGTGTATGACGCTCTAGCAACTCCCCCTAGGCTCGTCCTCAAGCTTTTGATTGCAAAAGTTGGCTAGGGTTGAAGAGGAGATCGAAATAAGAAGGAATCCATAATTTATTTTCGATTTCCACCATGAAATCATGAAGAACAAGGGTCAAGAAGCTTACCAACAGGTTGGGGCTCGTCCCCCTATTGCTCCTAAGTCCCCTTGAGCTCATCCAAAGCAAAGGAAGAAGAAAGGGCCGAAAAAGCCTTTCAATTCATTTGGAAAAGGCACTTTTATAAGGAAATTGATGAGAGAGAAAATGCCTTATAAAAATCCAATTAATCCAAAAATATGGCCTCCTCTTCCCCCTCAAATCCCTTAAGGACGAGGCACCTTCCTTTTCCTTTAATTCTCCTTCATTATCCTCAATTTAAAGAAAAGCAAATTAAGCACCTTAATGCTTATTATATTAATATTCCATATGTGAGTGGAAATTACTTTTCTTTATAATAAGGTGAGTGGAATTTCACCTACTTAAGATATTTTTGTTCCTTATCTTGGAAAAGGAACGTCCATCTTTATTCAAAATCAACCCAAAACATTTTGGTTGAAAGCCCTTCAATTATTTTTATTCATTTTTGCCCTAAATCAAATTAGGGTTTCAATTAGGCATTATTCTTGATTATTTTAATGTCAAGATTCTCTCTCCTCCAACTTAATTCAAATGAGATGCCCCTCTCATTTTATTTGCTCTACATGATTCCAAGAAACATTAAGGACCTTATTGAAGTGGTAATTTGCATATTGAACCCTAGATTTTGGGTAAATTGCACTTTACTCCAAAACTAGGTTTTAATGCACAAGGATTGCTTTACAAGCTTAATCTTGGTGTCCAAGCTTGTGGAAACCATACTACTACATCATATTCATCCTTATGATGTCTCAACATCAGAGGAACATCTTATCATGCAACATTTGCAATTTAACCCCTCAATTTGGGTAACTTGCAATTTGGTCCAAAATAAGCAAACTTTGCTTCAACATTGTTCAAACATGACCAAAATTGAAACATAAGTTCCTCATGAGCCCTAATTACTTTTCCCAAGATAGGATTAAGAATCTAATCAACCTTATTAGGCAAAACATCTAAGGTTAATTCATAACCCAGGTCAGGGATGTTACAAAAAATGTGTCACCCGATATGGCGTATCGGGCAAACACTATCGGCCGATGTGTCGTGCTTACTGTGTCGGGCGATACAAGGGAAAATTGACTTAGCTCGTCAACCCGATACACAGTGCATGATAAGAAACCTGTGTCAGGCAAATAGACTGTCTGGCTATACCTTTGCTCTTTGGAGCCATCGCCCGATACAAGCGCGAAGGAGAGCAGACCGATACGTGAGCAAAAGGCGGATTACTGCATGTGTTACAGGTGGCGGAAAGAGTAAGTGAAGTAGCCCGACACGTTGAACCCTCCTTACTATATATAGCAAACTCATCTGGGGGTAAAACGGGCAGTTCTGGGGCGCGCATCGGCCGATGAGACATGTCGTTCCTGAGACGACGGTCCCATCAATCTTATTAAGGGCACTCGCATGCACAATATGGTGCACGCCGCCCAAGAATTCCATCCGTCATGGTCGTTGCGGTGCCCGAGAGACTACAACCCGATACAAGCGGTCCTGCATGCCAGCTGAGCTGTTGCCCGATACGGTTAAAACAGGCGGCCAAAATCTAAAACTAGGTGAAGAAAAAGCGATTAAAGGATGAAACATCATCGGCCTAGGGTTAAGTCCCCGACCTCAGAAGGTATTACTCTTCAAAGCTTCGTAAAATACAGCGGTGGCCCATAAAATAGAAGAGTCGGTACGCTCGGCGCGTGCACTTACTCGGGCCTTATTACAGTCCATGATGTTCATTTTACAAGGAAGAAAAATGCATCCTACTCTATGAAAGAAAGAAAAACTCAGGCTGCCTCCCGAGGAGCACTGAAGTTTGCATCGCCAGCTCGACCGGTGTAAGCTCTTCACATTCATCCTTTGTCTGCACCCATATCCTGCAAGTCAATTTCTGCTCTCCTGACAAAAGCTTCATCTTCATAATACCTCTTTACTCTGTGCCCATTCACTTTGAAGACCTTGGTCAGATCGTCTTTGTCATAGAGCTCCATCATTCCTGATGGGTATATCTTTGACACAGTAAACGGTCCCGACCATCTCGTCTATAACTTTCCGGGAAAGAGTCGAATGGAGGATTTATATAGTAGAACTTTATCCCCCTCGCTCACATCCTTTCTTCTTAGGTGGGCATCATGCCACACCTTCGTTCTTTGTTTGTAGATTTTTGCATTTTCATAGGCGTTCATCCTCAGCTCTTCGAGCTCTTGGAGCTACAAAAATCTCTTCTCTCCTGCTTTTTCAAGGTCCATGTTTAAGAATTTGATTGCCCAAAGGGCCTTGTGTTCCAGTTCTAGAGGTAGATGGCAGGATTTTCTATAGATAAGCTTGTAGGGGGTGGTTCCAATGAGCGTTTTGTAGGCGGTCCTGTAGGCCCATAGTGCGTCGTCAAGCTTCATAGACCAGTCTTTCCTCGTTTGACTGACAGTTTTCTCCAGGATCTGCTTAATTTGTCTGTTTGAAACCTCTACCTGCCCCGAGGTCTGTGGGTGGTAGGGCATAGTGATCTTGTGCTGCACTCCATACTTACGTACGAGTGCTTCAAACTGTCTCTCTCCGAAGTGTGACCCACCGTCGCTTATTATTGTGCGTGGTACTCCGAACTGAGGAAAGATCGTCTTCTCGAATAGCTTGATTACCGACTTGGCATCGCATGTTTGGGTTGCTACTGCTTCCACCCACTTCGATACATAGTCTACTACCACTAGTATGTATTGATACCCCTTGGAAGGAGGAAACGACCCCATGTAATCAATCCCCCACACGTCGAAGATCTCTACTTCGATCCAGTTCACCATCGGCATTTCATTTCTCCGCCCTATATTTCCCGTAGACTGGCACTCTTTGAAGACTTTTACAAATTGTGCAACATCTTTGAACAGCAAGGGCCAGTAGAAACCTGATTGTAGCACTTTTGCAGCCGTTCTTTTGCTACCCAGGTGTCCACCGTAGGGGGAGGCATGACACTTTTTTAGAATGTTCGTGGTTTCTTCCTCGGGGATGCATCTCCTGTATAGATTGTCAGCGCATCTTCTGAACAGGAGAGGATCATCCCAATAGTAATTTTTAGCATCCGCGAATAGTTTCTTTTTCTGATTGTAAGTAATGTCAGGAGGCAGCTCTCCACAAGCAAGATAGTTGCAGATATCTGCAAACCATGGCAAGTCTTCTTCTTTAGCTGTTGCCAACATACGAGCCTCATCGGCATAGTCGTCGTTGATCGGTGGTCCCCTTGTCTTTCAGCTACGATCCTCGATAGGTGGTCGGCGATCACATTTTCTGCGCCCTTCTTGTCGATAATTTCATGGTCGAACTCTTGAAGCAGTAAGGCCCACCTCAATAGTCTGGGCTTTGTGTCTTTCTTTTGCATTAGATATTTTATAGCCCCATGATCTGTATATACCTTGACCTTTGCTCCGACAAGATATGACCTGAACTTATCGAATGCGAAGATGATCGCGAGCATCTCCTTTTCTGTGGTTGTGTAATTTACCTGAGCTTCATCCAACGTGCGACTAGCGTAGCAGATCACATGGTACTTTTTATCTTTCTTCTACCCCAGGATTGCTCCTACCGCATAATCGCTAGCGTCGCACATAAGCTCAAAGGGTAAATCCCAATCTGGCGCTTGGAGGATGGGTGGTGATATGAGCACGTTCTTTAAAGCCTGAAAAGACGTTAGACATTCGTTAGAGAAGACAAATTCAACATCCCTTACCAGCAGATTGGACAAAGGCTTTGAAATCTTCGAGAAGTCCTTTATGAATATGCGGTAACAGCCGGCATGTCCAAGGAAGCTCCTCACTCCCGTCACAGACTTTGAGGGAGGAAGCTTGGATATGGATTCGACCTTGCTGGTGTCCACCTCAATTCCACGCCTTGAGATCTTATGCCCCAGGACGATGCCCTCCCACACCATGAAATGACACTTTTCCCAGTTTAGAACCAGGCTATTCTCCTCGCACCTTTGTAGAACCAAGGACAGATTCTTTAGGCAGCTATCGAAGTCCTTTCCATAGACTGAAAAATCATCCATGAAAACTTCCACGATATCTTCTAGAATATCTAAAAACATGAATATCATGCATCTTTGGAACATGGCGGGAGCGTTGCATTGTCCGAAGGGCATCCTTCTGAAAGCATAAGTGCTGTAGAGGCAGGTGAATGTTGTTTTCTCCTGGTCGTCGGGCAGGATGGGTACCTGGTAAAATCCTGAAAAGCCATCAAGGAAACAGAAAAAGTCATGATGCGCTAATCTTTCAAGAACTTGGTCAATAAAAGGTAGTGGAAAATGATCTTTTTTGGTAGCCTGGTTAAGCTTTCTGTATTCTATGCACATCCGCCATCCGGTGATGGTTCTAACCGCCACCTCGTCGCCCTTTTCTCCCTTCACCACTGTCATCCCGCCCTTTTTGGGTACTACATGGATCAGACTCACCCAATTGCTATCGTTGATTGGGTAAATGATCCCCGCATCCCTTAGCTTGATTACCTCTTTCTTGATGACTTCCTTGAGCATCTAATTCAGCTTTCTCTAGGTTTGAGCCAGATGCTTGGCGGATTCTTCTAGGTTGATGTGATGCATGCACAAGGCGGGGCTAAGGCCTTTGATGTCCTCTACAGAATATCCTATAGCCCCCCTGTGGAGTCTCAACTCCTCAAGAAGTCGGTCCAACTGGTCTCTCGAAAGATTGGCATTGATGATGACAAGGTTTCTCTCTTCTTCATCAAAGAATTCATAATTCAGACCTTCGCGCAACGGTTTCAACTCAGGCTTTGCTCTGGATGCCTTCTCTTGAGGCTCCTCCTCGAGAGAGGCATACTTCATGGACTCCACCACCTCATCTTCTTCGTGCAGATCTTCGTCAGACAGGTCAAAAAGGTCGAGATACTTCACAACTTCTGGATCTTTAAAGTTAGAATCCTGACAGCTTATAGCCCTCGCAAGGGGGTCCACTATCCGGATGTACTCTTCTATCTCCTTACAGAATTTATCGTAGTTGTCCGCAAAGCTTGCGGATTTAGACAGGGAAGGACCCTTCATTGCTTCCTTCAGCTTGAAGTCCAGGTGGTCGTTTCTGACCCTCAGCGTGATAATCCCTTCAGAGACATCGATCAACACCCTTCATGTTGCCAGAAAAGGGTGCCCAAAGATGATCGGGCAGCGGAGATCTTCTGCTGTATCAATGACGACTATGTGGCAAGGAATGAAGAAATTACCGACCCTGATCGGCACATCCTCAACAACGCCGACTGGTCTCTTAAAGGTATGGCCCGCCAGTTCGATCCTCATATTGGTACGAACCATGTCGGTTAAGCCCAACCTTTGCGCGAAGCTCAGGGCATGAGGCTGATGCTTGCCCCTAAGTCGGCAAGACCTTTTCGCTCAACGTTGTCCCTGATGGCAAATAGGATGGTAAAAGCTCCAGGGTCTCTTCTTTTGTTTGGCAGGTCAGGCTTAATGAAAGCTGAGGAGGCAGATGCTAGGTGCACAGTCTCAACCCTTCCTCCTCTTCTTTTCTTCATGATAAGGTCCTTAAGGAACTTGGCATAGGTCAACATCTCCTCCAAGGCGTCAAGGAAGGGGACTTCAAGATGCAGTTTCCTGATCGAGTCCATGAATCTTTCGTGACATTTTTTCAGATTTGCCTTGACCAGTTTATACGGAAACGGTAGCCCGGGAGCATAAGGATTCCTCCCACCAGATAGCTCATCAGAAGGCTTTTGTGCAGGCTCTCGAGCTTCCGCTTGTCTGCCTTCTTCCTCTGCCGGAATCACACTCTCAGGCCTTGGCTCAGGATCTGGTCTGGCTTCATCAGTGCGTTCCATCATCTTCCCAGATCTTAGTACTGCCATTCTGGCAGTTTCAGGGTAGGAGAGTGTCTTTCCTGCAGGGTCCTTCATCAGAGCGGCCATCTGGGCCAATCGTCGATCGACCTCCCACTAGCGCATATATAGATTCGCCATCTGGTGTTGCATGGAATTCAGAGCTCTAGGACTGGGAAGTGCACCCTGCACCAGCCAGTTGATGATAGTGTCTTGCCTTTTTATGAAAGCATACAACTGGCCAACCAAGCTGGGCTGGTGCAAAATCTCATCTCGGCCTTGACGTTCACCCTCAGACAGAGATTGCTCATAATGAGACATGGCGTCAGAGCTCGATGGAACAGGTCACCTATTCTTTAAAGTTCATGAAATGGCATGAAAAATCAAGTTTAGAAAATTGAATTATTTATTTTTGTGCAAAGAATAATAATAATGAAAAAAAGGAAAAGAAAAAAGAGTGTTGTCAAACTCATTTCTACGCTTGAGGCACGGGAGTGTAGTTAGTGGATTCAGATTCGTCAACAGTGTCGTTTGCCTTGTCCCCGGCAACGGCGCCAAAAAGTTGACCGACCTAATCGTGCGTCCTAAAGTTGGAGGCAGATTTGAGGTAGTCGAGCTTTTACATTTATAAACCCGAATCTTTCTAGGCCCCCGCAACTTTGTTTACGGGGTAAAAGTAGATATACGGGGTCGAACACAGGGACAAGGGTGGTAGTGTTGAGAACTCAGAATCGACATGCTACACTCCGACAGGTAAAGAGATATGGTAAAATTCCCAAAAAGGGAAACGACAGAACAAGATCGATAAAACAAACGAAAACCCTATCTCCAACTGGAGTTACAAGAAAAATTTAGATTTTAAGCATTTAGCAGTTTTTAGGGATTTTCATGCAACAGAAACAGAGAGATAACACTAAAGCTAAAGCAAGGTACGAAGGAGAAAACTTCGATAAAACAAGCGGCATCAGGAACGTCCTGTACCCCTCCTCTCAGAGCGGGTACCTCTAACCAAGTATCAACACCACTCTCGAGGTTGCTGGACTTAGGTTAGAGTGGAAGGTTACTACAACAGCTTCGATTCCGGGCACTCTTGTACTCCAGAATCGGACCAAACACTAGAGCCACAACACCTCCCTCAAGGCTGTTGTGACGGGAAAACACGATTCAGTAGCTAATCGAAATGCGATCCAACGTGCAAGCTAGAGTTCAGATATTAAACATAGCAATCATCCAACAAGGGTACCAAGCATAAAGCAGCAGATAATTAAACTCTTCTATTTCTATTAACATATAAAGGTTCTAATTACAATGCAGAAGTAAAAGAATTAAATAACAGAAATAAAGATAGGTATCGCCTTCTCGATATAGAAGGACGATAGGCTACAGTGGACCATCCAGCCCGATACCAGTCAGGACCCTAGCCCTATACAACCGTGTCGGGCGGCACACCCTCTCAGGCGACACGCCATGACGGGCGGATTGCATCGTGCGAGAACCCTGGCCCGATACGCTCATGTCGGGCGGCACCCTCTCGGGAGGCACGCCGTGACGGGCGGAGCGTATCGGGTTCAGTATCGTACCGGGCTAGCTGCTGTATCCAGTGTCGGTCACTTAAGTCGGAGATCCATGTCGGCTGATATCGGCCTGTAGTGTCGCCCGGGACGATACTAAGTGAACCATTCACCTCCCTCTCGGGATGGGGAAGAGCTCACCTAGGATCGCCCGACACGACACTGAGGCACGATACTCTCGCTCTCGCAGCTTTCCTCGGGAGATTGCACAAGGTTTCGAACTGTTCCGACCTGACCGAACTGTCTTTTCGGCTCCCTGTAGCTGCTATTTATAGGCAGCGGTTGGGGGAAGTTATGGTGCTCAGGGCGCCACGTGTCCCCCCTTATCACTGTGGAGTAGGTGACAGCCGATATCAGTATCGCCCGGCACAAGGATGGAGGCTATCGGTCACGTGACGAGCGGCGCCTGTCGGTGGGTGGCCTGTGTCGCCCGACAAGCTGTAGTCGTCGTGTCGAGCTTCGGCTCCCTGTCGGGTAAAAGACGTATCGCCCGCCAGTCCTTCTTGCGTGGCATCCTCACGTCGCGCGTCAGAGTGTCGCGCTACCCATATCGGGCGGTGATCGTATCAGCCATCTGGGAGGCCGATGCAGGTGGAACTTATTTGTTGGCCGGGACGGCCTTATTGATGCTAAATGGGTCAAAATAGGAGGAAAACTCTACAAAAGTTGGAAATATTGAATTAAGAGCGTCGTTTGACCAATTATTGCGAAAGTACATATAAAAGAGAGGAAAATAGCTAAAAAGGGCAGTTTTGATAACAGAAAAATAGTCTAAAACATCACAAAAATTGGTGTTATCAATTAGGCACCTTGATTTGAGTTGATTTACAACAACAACATTTGGTAATCTGAATCATACCCTAGTCTAGGTACCATTTCGATAACATTGGTTTCAACATCGATTATTTATACTACCACATGTCTTGTATTACTACATGTAGTAACACTCATCACATATAAACTTAAAAGCCATATAGATACTTCTAGTCATCGTCATATCACATAACAAACTTCAACTTGGAGTAAAATAAGATTTTGCTTGCCCTCAAGTAATCCACCTAATAATAATAATCGTGATCCAACTTATGACAAAAGTTCCTAGCCAAGATTCAGAAAACATCAATAATTTCGTATTTCCATCATATATAGGAAGAAGATCTCATCTACCTCCAATTATTAATTCATTAAAATAAAACGAATTAGATTTATTGATTGAAGTTCAAGTCTCTAAAAGATCAACACGTCCACTATTTCATAATGCATCATTATAAATATAAAAGATTTACTACAAACTCCAAAATTATGAAATATCACAATCCATGACACATTTACCAGATTTAAAGATGCATTTTCTTATTACTTAATCATTACATTATTTATGTGTAGGGACATATATACTTGAACTGATTTAATCTGATACACAACATGTTGCACAATAAAGCAAGAGAAATAAATGATGTAAGAGATTCTGATCTTACCTAGCAGTAGGGGAAGTAGCCCAAGGTCGATGGGAGGGAGGCTTGGTAATGGGAGCGACAGTGCTACTCAGCAGCTTCGGCCTCAGCATCGGCGTCGACAAGGAAGCAACAATGACACAATGACGGCAAAATCAGCATGCTCCTTAGCAGCAACGACACATGCATCTTCATAGCTCCTCAATAGCAGCGGCGGCGAGGAAGCCCAACGGGGCGGCGGCGAGTGGAGGAAGATAGAGATCAGCGGCGGCGAGCGACAATAGAATCACCAGAAACCTAGTGAATGAAATCACGATGAAACAAAGAATAAGGAAGAGTCTGTTTTGCGCGGGTGCTATTAAATTACCTATAGTCGTCGGTTATTTATAAAAACCGCCTATACCAATAGGCGTCGGTCACATTTAAAAAACTGACAACTATGTGAAAATTCAAACAAAATAAGTTGCACCCGGTTAGAGTTTTAGTCACCCGGTTAGAATTTTAGTCGTTAGTTTCTAGATATAACAACCGACGTCTATTCACATATTGAAACAAAAAAACTTGTTCTTGTGTTAGGACCATAGTTGTCGGTTGCTCAAACAAAACTATCGCCGAAGAAGCAAATTGGGGGGGAAATATTTTCACCGGGACAAGACGCGAAAATACCTAGTCGTCGGTTCTTTGTCAAAAATCGATGACTAATGAAGGGATAAATTTTTGTCTCGCGAAGGGTGATTAGTCGTCTATTTTTTGCGACAATCGACGACTAATGAGGATAATGTTTTTTGTGAGGACATGGTACAAAACACGTGTCGTCGATTTTTGGAACAATCAACGCCGTATTGAAAATTTTAGAGGCAAATTTTTTCCTGAAAAATAATATCTCGCGGGTAAATTTAGACGTCGGTTTCTTTGAAAAAAAACCGATGTCAAAGTAAAAGCACTATCTGTGTCTTTTCTCAATCGACCCAAACTTCACATATGGTAACAATTTTATTATTTAGCCAGCGTCGTTGTACTCTAGCGTCGATTTTTTATATGTATCCGACGCCGTCAAAAGTGACGTTATATATCATTTCTGTACTATTATATGTAGTTCGACCCCGACCACTGTACTATTATATATCATTTTTGTATACATATGCATTGATTGTCATGTCCACTGGATAACATTGATTGCCTCACATTGTTTCTTCCTGAAAGTTGAAATATTTTGATATGAAAAAGTCAAAGAATAGTTTGCCTAGAAGACATATTTGCACTTGAACTTTAATTGTGTAGTATAATTTTATGTTCTAAAAACTACCGGAAAGGAGTTCCTAACTATACACTTACGTCAATATACAAAAAATATATCTATCTTACGTATTGATATAGTGTATGAAATTTTAGAAAATCAATTGATGATTTTGTCATTACCATGGATTTTAAGTAAATATATCATGTCATCAAGATATATATCTATCTCACTTGGAGCTTAACGGAGATGCAATATTTCGATCATCATCACCACCTCCAACATAGGGTTTTATTACAAAATAGGTAACCAACAATTAACTCCTTCATGTATCTGTTGGTCACATCAGTAGCATTGACGTGTATGTGGGTGTGTATTTTTTTAGTTGAAAAAAAAACCAATTTAGCACACTTTTATAAAAATATTTACCAATATAGCACACTTTGTAAAATATTTTTTAAAATAACACACTTTGTGTGGAACCCATCACTTTTTGTGGCGTTTTTATAAGCGAGATTGAAAAGCACCACAATAATTGGCGTGTCTATTTAAAAAAAAAAACGGCACATGAAGTGGCGCTTTCCATTTTGCACTCAATATTGAGTGCAAATGGAAAGCGCCACTTCATGTGGCATTTTTCATTTTTTTTTAATTTTTTTTTCAATTTTTTTTAGTTAAAGTAGACACGCCAATTATTGTGGCGCTTTTCAGTTCTGGTTAAAAAAACACCATACAAAGTGGCGTTTTCAGACCAAAATGTGCTACTTTGGGAAATATTTTGTAAAATGTGCTATGTTGGTAAATATTCTTACAAAAGTGTACTAAATTGGTTTTTTTCTTTTCCTTTTTAGTTTCCCCCCCAAACCCTCCTCTCTTATTCAGGAATTCCATATAACCCTCTCCCTTCGGCAAAATCCTAACATATGTATCATGCTTTCTTTGCATATCTAGATGCTATTAAAAAAAAGAAAAAATGAAAACAAGCCTACTTCTTCATATATTCACCGTGGTAAAGTCTATTTCTTCGTTTTCATATTGAGGAATATTTATGCGTTTTACAACTAATTATTCTTTGCAAACTCCGAATCATGGACGAGGATGTCTTTGATATGCAGTATACACCTAAATGAAATCCCTGCAACATGTTAAACTTTGCTAACAAACGAAGTTATGCTTACGAAAAATTCTGAAATTCATGACTTTATGTAGGCAAGGTTGTCAATTTTAGATTTTTTTGAGTCTTGCGCTGGACAAACATTTTGTGTTTGTGTAAAACTATTGATTTGCACATTAATTTATAGTGATAATTTTAACGCAAATAAATTATCACATTAATATAGAGATGCATAGTTATATTTTAGTAGTATATCTTGATTAGCTCAATTATTCAGATCCGACTTCAAACAGAATATTAACTCCTGAATCCAAAACTAGGTTCACAATTCACTATTTGAAGACCTTAAAATGAATAACGGACATCATTACCGACAAGCCTAGGTAGTACTGGTTAGTTGGTCCAATTGTTAAGCGTGGTCGGTTTGTTAAACTTAGGCTGTTGGAGCACTCAGAAGAAAAGTTTATAGAAATATCTAGCGACCATCTTATATGATTCTGTGATGGGGCTGGACCTCTCATTCGCAAGTTTGTCAAGGTTTCAGCCGAGTTGGGTAAAATCTTGTTAAGATCAACTCAGCTTAGATCTTGTCTAGTTCAACTCAATTTGGATTAGGTCAAACCAACTTCTGGTCAGATCGAGCCACATCTAGATTGATTGGGTGGGTTATGCCTAACCTACTTCTCAATATGTGACGACAATATTCATAAGAAAATGAATTCTAATCATATTTGGGTTGGATAGGGTTGAGTTTAGTTTAAGCCATTTTGGTTTAGGTTATTTCAGTGAGGTTCAAGACGGTTTTGGTCTGACTTATATAACACTCACCCAAATTAAGGTTAATTTAAATTGACCTCGTCATTGTCAGTTAGTTCAACTGGTAAACATGATTAGTTTGTGAGTCATGATGCCCCCAAAGGAAGGAAAGTTTATACTTATATGTAAAGACTCTCTTTCATAATTTTGTGATATGATGGTGCTTGACACTAAATAATAATATTCATTTATGGTTTAAGTTGACTTGTCGGGTTTACAAAATCCACCCACTTCCCTCCCTACCTCCACGCACAAACGACAAAATAGAATTTGTTAGCTCCATACTACAAAAATAGAACTTAGATTTAGCTGGATATGAATGAGAATCTAATAAACGTTACGGGAGCTTGATTGTAGTAATGCTAATGCGATGACCATTTATATAACAAAATGGAGCTCGATGTATAGCTATGTATGCATGGTAATACAATTATTATACGAACTAAAGTATAGATCATGTCACCATATAAAAGGATGATGAATAGAAAAGCATGGGTAAATAAGGATAAAGTCAAGAGGGTAGTGATGTCTTTTGGGTCTAAGGATGGAAGAGGAGACATAGTTGTAGGGGGTTGTTTAGAATTTTGTAAAAGGGAGAGGGTTATATGGAATGTCAGGATAAATGAGAGAGGTTTTGAAAAAAAAATTCTATTTTCTTTCTATGTAGTAGGGTAAGTCTTCCTCTAAAAAGGTGAGTGATTTGTAGTTATTATTATTCCAATGCTTATCCATGTCCGACATTATATAACATTGAGGTCAGCTCAACAACGACATTGAGAAACGATATGATGTTGTATAATGAAAGGTCACATTAGTATTATCATCTTTATGTTATAATTATTTTCTTCTTCTTTTAGTGACCTAAATTGAGTGACAAACAAATAAGATTTTTCACATGTAATGTCAAGGTAAAGAAATATCTTTGGATCTACACAAATGACCCTAAGTTGGTTTAAGAACAATACGAGGGAAGTGATTTTCATCCTAAAATATCTATTCCACTTAGTGATTAAATGAAGAGCAATACAACCAATAAAAATACCATCAAAAGTTTTCTATCCTCAATTTAAGAGTTTCAATAGAATGAAGTGTTTGTCATCGTCCAACTCATGAGTGAAAGTACAAATTAATCCTTAGAGCCAATATAAGGACTATTAGCTGCTAATTGAAGTGTTGCTTGAGAATTTAATCACTAGATCCAGTTAATTTAAACAACTAATGACAAGGAAAACTATTTGAAATCTGGCCAATGGATAAAGTTGACATGGAAATTTCTCGTGTCAAAGCAATGTTAATGCACCCCCCCCCCCACAAATGAAGTGAGCACATGAACAATTACTTTGTATCTATGTACGTATAATAAAAAGGATTCAGCTGACTGCTTCAAGTTACTTCAACTGCTCGTTTTTTTTTAATTATTACTATATTAAAACTGATTCTGAACCTGGGAATGTCCCTTTTTATTTTTTACTTGATTCAATAACATCCATCAATGTTTATCTAAGTTTTACAAGTCGATGTACTTGCTCATATCTGGTTGTGTATTTTACCAGTTTGTCTACTTATTTCAGTAGTTTGTCTATTAGTTTACCAATCTAATATATTTGTTTGCTTACTTGCATATAACTTTTTTGGAGCAGATATAATTTTGACAATCACACATTTTCTTTTAACAAATTGTATATAGATTATTATTATATATTAGGCATCAACAGACACATGCCTAAGAAAGAGAATGTGTCTAACATTATTAAAGACAAATTTTATGTTGGAAGGACTCAATTGAAAATTAATCGAGCTATTCTCTTATACTGAGTAGTAAATTATTGTGAGTATTGTTTACATAATTTTTAGAATAAAGGCAACTGTAAAAATTTCAATAAACACGTGCTACAAATTGAAAAGAATCATCTAAAAATTAATCGTTGATGGACACATACTCAGAAAGAAATCACATATAATTTTAATAATGATATGTTACAAGTGAAAAGCAGTCTCATAAAAATTAGTCAACTCTTTGCTTTTTTCGAGTTAATTTAATTGTATAATACATATTTAGTACGTGTCTTCCGACTAATTAAATAAAAAAGCAACTGAATATTTAAATTAAGGGCTCGTTAAGTAGAGTACTCAAATATCAAACCGGAAGTTACCGCAAAATCATAAATGGACATGTATGGCTTTTTGTCTATGCCCGCTTATCCGAATATCCTCCACACATCTCCAATCAAGACAGTGGGCACCTCAATTCTGCCAATGTGCTCGTCGTCAATGATCCAATTCGAACCATCACCGAGCAAATCCATCTCACGCGACCACCACCAAGCTTCTCGATGTCAGTCACAGCCACTCGGTTTCTTCTCCAGCCCCGCTTGACCTGCTGCCCAGCCCCAAGCAATGCAACAGCACAGCCGGCAACTCTCGCAGCACCCGTGAACCCTCACCTCCAACGCCTCTCAGCAGGCCGCCGGTCGAGGACGGTCACGGCCAATGCAGGGGGCAACCGGAAGAAGGACAAGAAGCCCAACCCTTGGCTGGACCCATTCGACGACGGGGATGACCCGAATATGGAGTACGGGGAGTTCTACTCCGACGGGAAGCAGGAGGAGGACCCTCGCCCTCCCGACGACCCGGGGAACCCGTACGGGTTCCTCAAGTTCCCGAAGGGTTACTCCGTGGAAGTAGCATCCCTGGGGCTCAAGATTCGTGGGGACGTCCGGCGATGCTGCTGCGTCGTGTCGGGTGGAGTGTACGAGAACTTACTGTTCTTTCCCGTCATCCAGATGATCAAGGACCGGTACCCCGGCGTCCAGGTCGACGTGCTGGCGTCTGCTCGGGGCAAGCAGACGTATGAGATCAATAAGAATGTGCGGTGGGCGAATGTGTATGACCCCGAAGACGACTTCCCTGAGCCGGCTGAGTATACAGACATGGTCGGCATCCTCAAAGTAAACAACCCAAATGCCCTGATTTCCAAACCCCTTCCAGTGATTCACTTATCCCATGGGTTTCTCTGGATCAATTAGCTATTCCTATGCTATGTAAAACGATTCGACTGTGTCACTGTGGTTTAGCTTAAGCAAGCAGGCTGTCTTTGGTCGCAGGGCAGGTACTACGACATGATATTGTCCACCAAGCTGGCTGGTCTCGGGCACGCTGCGTTTCTGTTCATGACCACAGCACGAGACCGGGTGAGCTACGTCTACCCCAACGTCAATGGCGCAGGGGCTGGCCTGCTTCTGTCACAGACATTTGAGCCTCCTAATCTCAATCTCTCCGATGGTGGACACAATATGTGAGTTTGGCAGTTTACCCTCCCTCTTTTCTCTTAGTCAGTCGCCAGAAATTAAGTGTCTTTAACTTACAACTCACCTTATTTGTTCCCGAGCTCGTCATCTGACCAACAGCAGGAACACTTATCTCGCTGTGTGTGCATTGCAGGTACAACGAGATGCTTCAATGGCTAGGAAGGCCAGCCAGGAACGTTCCCAGGCAGCCCATGCCACCACTGCGAGTCTCCATCTCCAAGAAGCTCAAGGCTTACATTGAAGAAAAGTACACTAAAGCCGGAGCAGAGAAGGGCAAGTTCCTGGTCATCCATGGGATTCATTCGGACTCGTCGGCTTCCATGCAATCTAGAGGGGATACTGACAGCTTGCTGTCGGTTGAAGCATGGGCAGAGATCACTAAGGGAATCGGGTAACACGAATATTATCTGGCAACGAGTCCTTGATCTGACAAAGATATACTCACTTTCTGATCCTGTCTGCCTTCTTTATACAACAGGGATGTAAAACCTGTGTATGTGATTCCCCATGAGAAGGAGAGAGAAGAGGTGCTCGAATCAGCTGGGAAAGATTCCAGCATTGTGGTCGTTACCACTCCCGGCCAGGTTTCGTGATCTTCAAACGGGATTGTACACTATCTATTTTGTTTCCATTCTTTAAGTATACTGCTTAAAGATCTCTGACTTTGGGTTCTTCCATCCCATCTCACTGAACATTCAGCTTGCTGCTCTGATAAACGATTCTGTTGGGGTAATAAGCACAAACACAGCAGCGATCCAGTTGGCAAACGCGCGTGACAAGCGAAGGTAAGTTAAACGTGAAACAGCAAATCTAATTCAAAGGTTCAAGTTGTTTTCTGTTGTCAAAATAATAAGCTGGGCTACTGAAACTTCATTTTGTTTGCTGCAATTGCAGTGTTGCCTTGTTCAGTTCCGAAGCGAAGGGCAAGTTGTTTGTCCCCAACGCAGAAGAAAAGAAATGCACCATCATATCTTCAGAAACGGGGCGCCTGAAGGGCATTGACATAGGGGCTGTTAGAAATGCCGCACAGCAGATTCTTCAAGAATCGTTGGTCCTTGCATAGTTGCACAGCATTAATATACTTTTGGGTCTTCAGCAATCAAAAAAAAGTTTATAAGAGAGCGTAGCTCGAGAAGAGATTGTATGTGTACACAAGCTCCTGTGTAAATTTGACAGATTACCTTGAAATACTATTATACTTGCTTGCTTCCTCTCCACTTGTTGTAGCAAGACATAATCTGAGTTTGAACACTACCCTCAAGTAAAATGGACGGCATTACAAGACTACAATATATGAAAAGTTTTGTAATTTGCTGTACCTATGGGCTAGTACCCGCCATGAAAGGATTGTTGGAATTAAATTATCGTATATACAATGGCAGGCAGTTAGTTGTGAAGATTAACAGGTGCGTAGAAAAGTTTTTACTCTGATTCCCCTGTGTCTATGACTCAAAACACCGTCCTTTTCTCGAGAAATCAAAGAAAGCAAACCATTGCATTGGGAAAATCCAGGGAGATAAACTAGCTCGGGAAGAAGAAGAGCTGGAAGGAAGACTTTCGTAACTGGGGTAAGAGTGCAAGACAGTGGTCAACTCCTCCTTTGTTGGGCTAGAATTTGGTGTGGGCTTTTCAGTTGTGGGCCCGATCCTCACAGAGTACATTTACAGTTCCACGGTAGTACGAGCACAACCGCCCGCCATTCAGGTTATGTGCTGGCAAAGATAGGTAGAATAATAGATTCAGTCGTGGACATAGGGCTTTGTTATCAATAGAACATTTTATGTTTGGCAATTGGAAGGCCTAGCTCTATTTTGTCTCTCACTACGTGATAATCGAGTTCAACATGCTCAGCCATTCCGTCAGAAGTAGAAATTGATATCACGTGTGTTGAGGTAAGATTGTCGCAATATGAAATACACATGATGGAAATCAGACATGCAATTGTTAAGGCCCAAAATTTCCTGTTGACTGCTGCTACGTCTTTCTTACGCCAAGATTTGCTATTTTTTCAGTCTACAGAAAACCTCTAGAGTGTCGAAGCAAGAACCCTAAACTCCGTTGCTACACTTATCTAGCTCCATCAAGAAAACACAAAATCTACTTGTAATCTTCCTAGTGATTGGTTATTTAACCTAATCAATACCATTATAGACTGATGCGAAAATCGCCCTTTCATTTTGAACCCCGTGGAATAGGTTTCTAAATATCGTACTAGATTAGAATGACGGTGTGTTCGTTATGCAATGGATGAACAAGCAATAAACAGCATGGACTTGCCTACATTTCGTGATTGGGATTATATGAGATGCTTCCTACTAGCCTGTTATTGATGGTTGGATCATCAAGTAGCTCATCTAGAGAGTTGAATTCAATAAAAACTTGTAAAAGCATGAAGGAAGGCTGACAATAACCCAAACATGTTTGTTACAAAATCTCATGGGGTATCTTCCTCACTTTTTCAACATTCCATTGGTGGTTTGGTCTACATTATTTCCTAACAATGGTTCAAGTTCAATTTTTTCCTACGCAAATGTTTGTTAGACTTAGGGATCGAATAAAGTACTCAACAAGCTGATACATTTTTCATGTTATTATTCGACCATCCACACATAAAGGAAAGTAATAAATTGTCATGTGGGTAGCCAAATAAAAATAAGGATAATCTAATGGAAAAGGATTTTGAAGAAAACAAATATTTACTTACCATTCCAAACCATTCTAATTGAGATTTCTCAAGTCCATAGATCTTTTTTCAACAAATCACTTAAATCTTTGTGGCTTTATTGAAGGCCACTTGAACTGACAAATGTTGGATGTTGTTCCATATAAAAATGCCCACTTAGGTTACCACTGATAAAATTATTGAAATGTCAATATGAGTTAGTGATATATTAGACACGAAAGGGATCTACACAACCTTTATTTTAGATGATCAGATTATTTAAACAAAAGTAATCAATTAATATAATCCTTTTGTGAATCCACATGCTTTGTTTTTCTTATCAAGCTCCACAATTGCTTCATATGCTAATTTACTACCATGTGCATTATATTGTAGTGGTCTAGAATTTAGAATCGAAGTCTGTCTTTATATATCATAGATCTTCTCATGCATAGCTTATGTCCTTTAGTGCTAAAATTTTATTCTTTTGAGAAATAGGTATGGCTGAGATGTTCTGACCAAATTCTAGAAGGATTGAACCCACTTAAAAAAAATCTTGAAAGATTTGAGTAGTCATGTTTTGCTTCATGTTGTCCCAAGATGGATACACATTTGTCTTTTACCGCCTTTCATGAATGTCTCATTTTAGACAGATCCTTGGTCACCCAAATTCACTTCACAGTTGATCCACACTAATTGTCCAAGTTGTAGATAAACTAGAAGAAATAACAATATTGTCAAATTAGTAGGCCCAAACACTAACCGTGAAACGATGAATGTGTGCTAAAGCCTTACATTTCAACTATTTAATAGGACTTTTTCTATTTCAAGGTTAGATGATCACATATCCTTCTCAAATTGTTCAAAAATTCCTTGATGGGGTAAATTTTGGACACCAAACATACAATTTCTCCATACCATACACACAAGCATATATGCCACTGATATGTTATAAAACTAAATGTAACATCCCTAAAACTATATACATATCCAAATAGTTAAATCTTAAGCCTTTGAATAAGATATGAGAGAATAAAACTTGATTTAGGACCTCAAAGCATGTATACTTAATTTCCTAAACCCTATTCCGTGTTTTGATACTTTAAAAACACAAAAGTAAACTAAATGTTTGAGATTTTTTTTCTCTCCTTAATACTTTAGTGGATCATTGAGTAACTAATATCAAGTCAAAAAATCAAATTCTTGACACTAATTAGTTAATAAGAAGCTAAAATATCAAACCACCATATTGAACTTACTCATCTACTTGAATGCATCAAAGACACCAAATCAACGATCAAATATCTAAATCTTTCCAAAAGGAATCCAATCTTGAGGTTATGCACACTATTACCTCCCAATATTTTGCAAAAAGAACGATGAATTTGGGTTTTTCCTTCCTATCTCACTGAACATTCCATTTGCTGCACTGACTAATGACATTGTTGGAGTAATAAGCATAAACACAACAACAGTCCAATTGGCAAATGTGTGTGACAAGTTAAGGTAAGTTAAATATGAAATAGCAAATCAAAAGTCAAAGTCAAAAGTTCAAGTTATTTTTTGTTGTCAAAATAACAAGGTAAGTCAAAGATCCATGTCAAAGATTTATATCGACAAAGTCTTAAACTTCATTTTGTTTGCTTCAATTGTAGTGTTGCCTTGTTCCTTTTTGAAGAGAAGGGTAGATTGTTTGTCCCAATGTAGAAGAAAAGAGATGAACCATCATACCTTTAGAAACAAGACACCTAAAGGACATTGACACATGAGTTGGTAGAATTGTAGCATATCAGATTCTTTAGGAATCATTTGTCCTTGCAAAACCAACAAATTCTTATGGGTTTGCAAAAATCACAAAAGAAGTTTACAAAAGAGCATAGCTCAAGAAGAGATTGTATCTGTAAACATGCACCTATGTAAACTTGGTAGATTACCTTTAAATACCATTATATTGGTTTCCTCCCCAATTGTAGCAAGACATATAATGCAACCCTCAAATACAAAGGATGGCATTACAAGTGCTACAACCCGTTCCTAGCTTGCTGGTAATCCAAAAGATTTAAGATAATATTAATGCTTGGCATATTTTTGTTAGTAATATTCTATGTTGTGCTTGTCTTAACTTTGGTAACCTTAAATACTTATTTGGGCAACTCATAATGATAACTTAAGCATACTATAAAGATCTGAGTTGGAGTTAAGATAGCATTAACCCATACATGTGTGCAAGAAGAGAGCTAATGATATTGGAGGAAATAATTAATAACTAATTTTTCATTAAAGAATATTATCAAAATAACATTATAAGATTATAGAGAATTCAATTATGAATCTAACAAAAAAAAACAAATCGGAGTTAAAATGAGAGAGTTATGCCCTTTTTAGTAAGCATGTATTGAGGACCGTGACCGACGCTGTGTCGACACCGTGACCCGCGGTCTACACCACGACTGCGATACTACGTCGACACTACGACCATGACATTGTGTCGACACCACAATCCGTGGTCTACATCATGACCACGACGCTGCCTCGACACCGCGACCGCGGTCGATGCCTTCCAGGACAACAAATCATAGAACGATCTTATCTCGAGCTATGCTTATCCATTTTCAACAAAACGAAGTGCGTTGGAAGCTCAATTCAATCCTCTATCATCCCAGACATCTTTCTTTGTGAGGGCGAGACCTAGATGGTAATTTTGGGGGCGAGTTTTGGGGGAAAATGTGAAGAATAACAGAAATCAAAAGGGTTTGCTATAAATTTGACTTGGTAAGTAGTTTTAACTGTGGATTCCTTCTTCTCTTCACTTCCCCTTGATCGAAACTCTCAATCCAACAATTTGGAGATTTGGTTTAACCTCTAATCTCGTCTTCTATCTTCAGCAGTCCCCATTTAGGGTTGTAAGGAAGAAGAAATCACAGATTTTTCTAGGATCTTGATATGGATTCGAGATCTTCAAAGATGGGCTATGTTTTGTAAGGTGTTTTCACACCTTAGGGTGAGTGGGTACTATTTTTAAATAATATATTGCACAAAAATTAGTTAAATCGTTAATAATTTTCAATTGATTAGTATGCAAGTACAACCCTAAATGGTCTATTTTATCTAGCTTGTGCAAGTTGATAAGAAATAGATTGTTTATCTGTTATGATGAATTTTAGATTATGAAATCACATTAGAAATGATTGCAATCTATCTAAATAAGAATTCTTAAAGTAATTGTAAGAGTTACATGAATACACTGAAATTTAGGGATTTCGGCTACGACTGAAATTCTTGTATAATTAAATAAAGATGTTTGCCTAGCTGAATATCCTTGGTTATGAACGATTGTTTAATTTGTATGTGTATTACATATATGTCAGATAAGATCTTGCATTTCATTTTGGCATGGGAACCATAGTTCAGTTTATTATAGGGTTTCATATATATATATATATATATGTATATATATATGTATATATATATATATATATATATATATATATATATATATTCGATTATATGTGAACTGCTGAGAGCAATCTTTATTGAATGATGTTATTATGTATTAAATCCTTATGCGAGTCATGTGATAAGTGAATGTGGTAAATGAAACCCTAAGGATAGGATGTTCAGTGAATCAAGTATTGTGATATTAATGTTGCTCAGTATGAGATGTGGTTATGCTTGATAGTTCAGTTGTGGTAAATGTTATCAGATTGTTTATGAAATGAACCGTTTACAAAGCTGAACAAAGATATGCTGATGTGATGATTGAATTGTGAATTTAAAGAGTGAATTAGACATGTAGATGCCCTAAACACTGTAGAATCCTCACAGGATGAGGCCTGCACTGTGAGGAGGAAACAGTTTCCTGACTGGAGGTAGTCCAGATCAAGGTAAGCCGGAGCGCACCAGTAGGGTGTGAGGGTCTTGACCAGTAGGGCAGACTCCTTACAGTTGTGTGGTACCCAACACCAACCTGGGATGCCAATGGTACCTGTGTTACATGTTGAGTGATCAGTGGTCAGTAGGTCCACTAATGCACAATAAGCCTGAGGGCTTTGACTCACCACCTGAGTACCAAGGTTGAGAGGTGGAGTCTGAGATATCCGGCCACTCTTATTAGCCGCAGAGAGGTAGACGTGCTGAGACCCACTACAGAAAGGGTCTTACTCAAGAGATAGGCTTAGGAACCCGAGAATGCTTCTAATCCTTGTACAGTGAAATAGTAGCTTGCTATGATTCTTTCACATGTTGTGGTACATCTCAGTGGGTTCAGGACATAATAAGATGGATGAGAGGTTAAAAAAGTGTGTGCAGTTATTCAATTATCCTTTTTATGTTTCTGAGTTATTAGTTCTCTTTGAGATTAATCAAGCATGCTCATATATGGATTCACTCTTGTAGATATCTAGAGTATCCTGCCATATTTATGATTGTCAATGATTAGACTCTTTAAATCTTAATGCTATTATAATTGATATCAATTGTTCAAAAGTGTATCTGTAATTATATCAGTGCTTTAGACTATTTCTTTGAAGTACTCATTCACTGAGCGAGTAGGCTCACCCCTGTACGCACAATTTTTAGGGAAACCACATGAACTTAAAGAAGATCAAAGCATCATAGTAGATCTACCATAGGAGTTAAGTATGAGATCAGTTGAGTTTAGTTGGTCCCTATCACTCTAGGTCCTTGTATAGATGTGAGAGAGTTGTAAATAATGTTTTGTATCTTTGTTTCTTTAATAAGAGAGAATGTATCTGATTATCATGTCATATGTACATGGAGGTGTGAGAAACATAATGAATGTATGCATGTGTATCATTAATGATGGGATCATATTAGAGTAATAAAGATTAATTCTCTTGTAAAGTTTGTTTATGTGTTTGAATGCGAGAAAACAAAGAGTTTGAAGTGAAATAAAGGAAAAGAAAAGGTAAAATGTAAGGGAGTGAACTTTGTATTAAGTTAAATCCTCATAGTCATGCCCTAATCTCATGATTGGTGGTAATCGTGGGATGCGGGTGTGACAATATTTTGGTATCAGAGCTTAGGCTGAGTCGTCAGGGGCCATTAGGATAGAAAGTTAGAGTTATAAGTGTGGCAGATAGGAGGTGATGTGTCTATAGCTCTAAGAAGTCTGGGTATTTGGATACCCTAATCCTGTATCTAGATACCTAGGCTGACCAGTATCAAGCTACTCTGTCTATTCGTCCCTGAATGCCCTGGCCATGCATGCAGTGGGAGAATAGGCTAGAGAGAAATCCTAGAATTCTTAGGGTTAGGAGACCAGAAAGTAATGAAGGAGTAAGAGATTAAACATAGAATGTGATACAACTCTTGCTTTATATTTCTTCTTTGGTTGGAGATCAATATAAATGCTCTGATATGTATGAATTCAGATTATCAGTTTGTAGAATATATATATATATATATATGTATATATATATATATGTATATATATATGTATATATATATATATGTATATATATATATATATATATATATATACATACATTTCTTTTATATTGTTGTGTATCATGAGGTGATTCAGTTATTGTTTATATTCTTTGTATTAAGTAGACCAAAAGTTAGGTTTAAATGAGTTTGACCTAAGTGGATTTTCTTTCCACATGTTTGAGATTAATAGGAGTTGGTTATTTTTGAGTTACTCTTGGCTTCAAGACTGTAGGTTTGGCCTAGTCCGGCTGATAGGATGCATTACTGAGATCTAGTGACTCCTATTAACAATATAATAAGAGTAGACATGGATAAATTAGACCCACATCATAGTGAGAATGTTCATACACTAAGATGTTAAAACATATGGGAAAGATTAGAATAGCTAAGAATCAGTTGGAATTGATATCTGAGATCCAACTTTGGGGCCTCATATAAGAAATCCTTAATTGGGAATAAAGGAACACGACATAAGGTTCAGATTAAGTTTAATGATTAGTATTATATGAACTTTAAATATGAAATATGGATAAGATATGAGAAAAGTATGTAAGGGCCAAGATTTTAAGAATCAATCATGATGAATGGGTCATATAATCGAGTACACTGCTTTTATGTACCCTAAAGCAAAGGGAAAATAGAAGAAAAGAGTTAAGTATACGATCAGTACATAGAAGTAAAGAGTCTTTAGAAGAGTTAAAGTAAAGATAATTAGATGAACATGTAAATCATAAGACTAGGATAACAAACTTAGTTGAAATAAAGCGATATGTGAATAATGACGAGCTTGATTAAGGAATGAGGGTTATGATATAATTGAGAGCATGGAATGTATACCTTTATTATGAAGTTTAATACATTCATCCTTACTACCTTTGGATTCCAAGTCTCCATAGAACAAAAAAATAGTTTCTAAAAGAAGAACAAAACTATAGCTTAACAAATGAATAAGTCATACAAAGCTAGTCTATATTCAGGAAGGGAAAACTTGATTGAAAGAGAAACTAAGTTTGACCCATGCATGAAACATTTGATTTAAAATGAATGATACATAATGTATTAAACATGGATTGAAACTAGTAGATGGATTATTGATTTAGAATTTCAACTTCACATTAGTAGAAGAATAAAACAAAATATGTGCAACAAGGTATACATGATCATACACATGAATAAGCAACATGATCATAAAAAAATATTTGAAGTTAAAGATGACAGGTGGAAGAGTAGTATATGGTAAGAGGATTATGCAAAGTAAGGAAGGGTTTGAAACATGATGGAGTAATATAGATTATAAAAGAAAGAGGTTAGGAGATGCAATCAAGTGCTAATTAGTCAAGTATCTTTGTTGATAACTAACTAAACCTGCATACGAGAAATGTATTAAGGAAATGTTTGAAGATAAGAATTCTAAGTCTCAAAATCATCATCTCTTTCATATCTTCCTTAATGAGAGCAATGTGGGAATGAAGTGATAAGAAATGAATCATATATGATACATAGCCACCATGGTAGAGACATCTAGTAAATGTAATAATGGCACACATTATGATGATGAAAACCTAGCAGGGTAAATTGAGAATGTAATCTATCTGAATGGCCAAGTAAGAGAAAGGAAAATCAACTTATAAGATAAGAAAGACATTAGTAAAACTTGTGAGATCCAAAGTTTGAATTTCAAATTAAGGGAGCAAAGTCACATAACAATAATGTCATGCTACTGATAAGGACAAAGCCCTTGAATGTTTAGAGTTGTAGTAGTTCAAGGGATGTCAATAGTGATTTGACCTTGAATACTAACATCTCTATAAAACAAGATCATGAGATTTGCACTATGAGAAGTAAACTAGCACTGATAGTAATCCAGGGTTTAAAAGTAGCTAATCTGAAAGGCTGATAAACAATATGGAAATGATTCAGAGCAACAGGTAAGAAATAAATTTGAAATGTAACAAGTGTGTTTTGAAAAAAAGGAGAAATACAAAATGAGTAAAGTGTGATATGAAATAAATTCTTGCAGTGATGTCAAGAATGATAGAATAATCTATTCTTACCTTGTATGTTTGAATTTTAGGGATGTTTATTCTATATGATCAAAATGAGAAGGATAAGTAACAAGAAGTAAGTAGTAATGAATGAGGAGATAAGAGAAAACAATGGCTTTCAATAATATGTGAATTTGGTTTTAGAAGTATAATTTGTTGAAGGTATAATGAGGGATGTAAATTAGTTCTATGTATGATTTTAGTGTACATGTACAAGCAATATGTTAATTTCAGGTGTCTGATAGTTGTAGTCATTCATACCAGTAATCCATCTTAGTATTATACAATTGTTGTATGGTGATATGGGTCAAATGATAATAAAACAAATGGAGGGTTACCCTGAATAAGGTATTCTTACCTATTCACTGATATGAATAGAAGAGACGATAACTATATTGTATTGATATGTAGCCTTAATGAGGTATAGCTTTTTATACCTATATTTAATATAACTAAGTGATGGTAATTGGGTATGAATAGTCCTTGAATGACTAATACAATCATGGAGTACTCTTTTATTATTGTTGAAACCCTAGTATGCTATAACCTGATGGTTACACCTTGATTTATGTGTGGGATTCATACTTGAGAATAGTATGGAATGTGATGGTGATGCTTCACCTTATGCATCTACGATCCAATGGGGATGGCATGAGTAAGGGTTTGGGTATAAGTGTTGATTAGTAATATTAATATAATTTATCTTATTGAACCTAACTCTAATACAAATAGATAAAGATAAGTATTCGTGTTTAACAATTTTTTATATGATGGAATGATGGTAGAATAACCTCCTTAATATGATCATAACCTTAGTATGTTAATTGATGGTTATCATAGCCACATGGTTGATACTTTCTTATACTAAACATGTGCATTATGTATATGATGAGGGTTAATCATATCTAAATTCCTTGCATGTTGATGTGATAAAGAAAGGTTCTTAATGTTTATATAACCCTGCCATGATTGTTTTATGAATATCTCCTATCTCATTAATGCAATATTATATTGATTCGGTGTATTATATGTAAGTGATGTTGTTGAGCCTTGTTATAAGGCATGAAAAAAAAATAATGATGATCTTGCAGGGAATAGTATGATGGTCTTAATTGCCTTTTGGCATGGTTGATCACTGGATGAGGTGTAATCCTCTTGTGTTGATAAGGGTTGATCCCCTGTGATATTATGAATAGGGTTTATATCTTGTGATAGTATGATGAGTAGTGTGATCTCATGAATGGTAAGTGAATAGTACTATGTGATGATGAGATGAGAAATTATGTTTCACATGTTTTATATCTTTTAAAAGTTGTGATTTGAAGATAAACAAATGACTCAATGTTGAAAATAAAATTATAGACCGTAGTATTTGAAAGCTTAAAAGGAGAGAGATACCCCTAGTAAAGGTTCTTTGGAGGATTCATGTATAGAAGAAGTTACTTGGAAACTAGAATCGGAGATGATTAACAAGTATATTTTCCTCTTTTAGAAATTTCAAGACAAAATTTTTATTAGAGGGGGAGAATTGTTACAACCCATTCCTAGCTTGCTGATAATCCAAAAGATTTAAGATAATATTAATGCTTGGTATACTTTTTTTAGTAATATTCTATGTTGTTCTTTGTCTTAACTTTGGTAACCTTAAATACTTATTTGGGCAACTCATAATGATAACTTAAGCATACTATAAAGATCCGATTTGGAGTTAAGATAGCATTAACCCATACATGTGTGTAAGAAGAGAGCTAATGACATTGGAGGAAATAATTAATAAGATAATATTATCAAAATAATATTGTAGAATTATAGAGAATTCAATTCTGAATCCAACAAAAAAAAGAATGAACTGAATCATAGTTAAAATGAGATAATTATGCCCTTTTTAGTAAGCATGTATTGAGGACCGCAACCGACACTGCGTCGACACCACGACCATGGCACTGCGTCAATATCATGACCATGACGCTGTGTTGACACAGTGACCCACTATCCACACCGTGACCGTGATGCTGCGTCGACACCTCGATCGCGGTCGACGTCGCCTATGACAGCAAATCGTAAAACGATCTTATCTCGATCTATGCTTATCCGTTTTCAACAAAACGAAGTGTGTTGGAACCATGATTCAATTCTCTATCATCCCAGACATCGTTCTCTATGAGGGGGTGACCTGGAGGGTAATTTTTGGGGCAATATTTGGGGAAGAACGTGAAGAATAGCAGAAATCAAAAGGGGTTGCTATAAATTTGACTTGGTAAGTAGTTTTAACCATGGATTCCCTCTTCTCTTTAATTCCCCTTGATCAAAATCCTTGATCCAGTGATTTAGAGGTTTGATTTAACCTCTAATCTCATCTTCTACCTTCAGTAGGCCCCATTTAGGGTTGAAAGGAAGAAGAAATTGTGGATTTTTCTAGGATCTTGATATGGACTCAAGATCTTCAAAGATGGGCTACATTTTGTAAGGTGTTTTCACACCTTAGGGTGAGTGGGTACTTCCTTTAAATATTAGATTGCATGAAAATCAGTTAAATTATTAATAATTTTCAATTGATTAGTATGTAAGTACAACCCTGAATGGATTATTTATCTGTAATGATGAATTTGATATTATGAAATCACATTAGAAATGATTGCAATCCATCCAAATAAGAATTCTTAAAGTAATTGTAAGAGTCACATGAATATACTGAAATTTAGGGATTTCGACTTTGACTGAAATTGTTGTATAATTGAATAAAGAAGTTTTCCTAGTTGAATCTCCTCGGCTACGAATGATTGTTTAATTTATATGCATATTACAGATATGTCAGATAAGATCTTGCATTTCATTTGGCATGGAAACCCTAGTTCAATTTATTATAGGGTTTCATATATATATATATATATATATATATATATATATATATATATATTCAATTATATGTGAACTGTTGAAAGCAATCTTTATTTAATGATGTTATTATGTATTAAATCCTTATGCGAGTCATGTGATAATTGAATGAGGTAAATGAAACCATAAGGATAGGGTGTTCAGTGAATCAAGTATTGTGATATTAATGTTTCTCAGTATGAGATGTGGTTATGCTTGACAGTTTAGTTGTGGTAAATGTTATCAGATGATGGTTTATGAAATGAACAGTTTACAAAGATGAATAAAGATATGTTGATCTGATGATTGAATTGTGAATTCAAAGACTGAATTAGACATGTAGATGCCCTAAACACTATAGAATCTTCACAGGACGAGGCATGTGCTGTGAGGAGAAAACACTTTCCTGACTTGAGGTAGTCCAGATCAAGGTAAGTCGGAGTGCACCAGTAGGGTGCGAAGGTCTTGACCAGTAGGGAAGACTCCTTACAGTTGTGTGGTACCCAACACCAACTGGGGATGCTGGTGGTACCTATGTTACATGTTGAGTGATCAGTGGTCAGTAGGTCCACCGATGCATAATAAGCCTGAGGGCATTGACTCACCGCCTGAGTACCCAAGTTGAGAGGTGGAGTCTGAGATATCCGACCACTCTTATTAGCCGCCGAGAGGCAGACGTGCTGAGGCCCACTGCAGATGGGGTCTTACTCAAGAGTTAGGCTTAGGAACCTGGGCATGCTTCTAAGCCTTGTACAGTGAGAGCGTAGCTTGTTGTGATTCTTTCACATGTTGTGGTACACCTCATGTGGGTTCAGGGCATAATAAGATGAATGAGAGGTTAAACAAGTGTGTGCAGTTATTCAATTATCCTTTGTATGTTTCTGAGTTATTAGTTCTCTTTGAGATTAATCAAGCATGTTCATATATTGATTCACTCTTGTCTATCTAGAGTATCCTACCATATTTATGATTATCAATGATTAGACATTTTAAATCTAAATGCTGTTATAATTGATATCAATTGCTCAAATGTATATATGTAATTATATCAGTGCTTTAGACTATTTCTTTGAAATACTCATTCACTGAGCGAGTAGGCTCACCCCTCTACTCACAATTTTTAGGGAAACCACATGGACTTGAAGAAGATCAAAGCATCAAAGTAGATCTACCACATGAGTTGAGTATGAGATCAGTTGAGTTCAGTCGGTCCCTATCACTCTAGGTCCTTGTATAGATGTGAGAGAGTTGTAAATAACATTTTGTATCTTTGTTTCTTTAATAAGAGAGAATGTATCTGATTATCATGTCGTATGTACATGGAGGTGTGAGAAACAGAATGAATGTATGCATGTGTATCATTAATGTTGAGATCATATTAGAGTAATAAAGTTTAATTCTCTTGTAAAGTTTGTTTATGTGTTTGAATGTGAGAAAACCAAGAGTTTGAAGTGAAATAAAGGAAAAGAAAAGGTAAAAAGTAAGGGAGTGGACTTTGTATTAAGTTAAATCCTCATAGTCATGCCCTAATCTAATGATTGGTGGTAATTGTGGGATACCGACGTGACAACAACACTATGATATTTGGTTACTAGACATTTTTACTCTGAGGTTGAGGTAAGAATTTTTGATTACTTTTGGTTATCTATTTCTCTCAAGAACATGCATAGTAGGTTGGCCAATTTTTTTTCCAAAACTTTAGCCTTCCTCTTTGAAAGGCCATTGATAAAATTTAAAAAAGTAGAACATTGTTTAAATGCTAAAAAAAGGGAAAACTAGTGCCCATGAGTTGACGTAGGGTCCCTCGGTATACAGAGAAATTTTGTTGGCGTGTTGTCATTTTCCTTGAGAGATAACAAATGAATTCCCAAACAATAGCCATTGACATGTGCTACCTATTTCAAACATGAACTACTACTCGCAAAATATGATACTGAAACCTTATTCTCATTTGATACTTGTCTATATTATTTATTTCTTGAATATAAATTCATTTATAACTGGATGCATAATTATCACATTTCCAAATTTTAATTTTATATTAGTCTTTTGACTAACCCATATTTCCCTTTGTGGCATCCATATGTGGTTTTTTTCACTCTGGGAACTCATGGATAAGTGTAGAATAAGCATCACTTGAAGAACCTAGAAGGATGCACACAAGAGCGAGGATGTCTAGGTGACCTTTGTTTAAATTTTATTAGCTTCCATATTGTAGTCTCACTAAGACATTTACTATATGAACGTGTTGATGAAAATATGTTTGGATTGTTCAGTAAATATGCAATGGTTTCCAAGTCATGTTGATTACTATAATCTAGTCATCACATGAAATGGTATCAAAGCTAATGACAATCAACATCCAACATCCTCATAAAACTCTTCCAACATCTTAGAAATTAAATTCAAAATAGTTTCTTATCTTATAGAGTGTAATTTGGATCCTGAATTTAATAAGTTTGGAAAGAATCTTGTCAAAAAGTTAAAATGGACCTTCCCAAAAATATAAGAAGGAACACCATCATCCGGATGATCAAAATATGCGTGAAGGACTTAAGATCATGGAAGACATATTGAGACCATCCATGGAAGGGTTCAACAACCAATCAAACACCTCGAAAGACACCTGATTAGTTAATTTCCTCAAAATGAATACCCATGAATTTCAAGAAGATTATGAAAAGGATATTATAGGATGAGTATAAGATTGGCATCTAGCAACTGAAGACACGTTTAATATCACAAATTTCCCACATAAATACTAGGTAAAATATGCCACTTTCATTCTTGAAGGACCTGCCAAAGTCTAGTGGCAAAATTTTACTTATACTAAGCCCGAAGTTGATGATTGCTTAAGTTAGAAGGTGTTCTTTGAAGTGTTCATGAACAAGCACATACCGATTTCTACCTTGATCAAGAAAGAACTAGAGTTTAATGAAATCCGACAAGGGAGTGATTTAATGGATGAGTACCTTTGATGATTCACACTCCCACAACACTATTCAACTAGACTAACGGAGAAAAGGAAGATACAAGTCTTCATAAATGGGCTAATAAGGCGACCGAGTTGTTGGCTAAATTGGACATTGGCTTATCCTCTATTTTGACGATGATAAACATTTTATTTATATGGATCTAAGTTTCTACTTAAGTGTTTCAGGGTTCAAGGAGAACACACCAAATGGATAGATGAAGTTAACATGCTTAAATGCTTGTATTTACATGTTCATACAACTTGTAATAGCTTGTACAAGTGTATAATGTACAAGTACCTAGAATTCATGTAAAATCACGTGTTACATTTTTCATATCTATCCAAAATCCTTAGTTAGGATCCCCTTAGAGTCTAGAGTCATTAGCCTTTATTTGAAAAACCAATTGATAGGTTTTCCACAATTTTACACACCCATTCACATGGATTTTTTCGATTGAGAAAAGTGTCAACCAAAATCTCTCAGTTGAGAAAATTGTTGACTGAGACATCCTTCGGTAAAAGACTCAGTGCACAAGAAAATGCTTAAAACACACTTGATCTAAGCCTTTACCGGTTGAGAATTTTTTGGACCGAGATACATCCAGTCAAATATTTTGTAGATTGGGATTAGACCATTAAACTAAAATCTGAATGACAACTAGCCAGCCGAAGAATTTCTCACCAGAGAGAACTTCGGTCGAAGAGTTTATTGACTGAGGAAGTTTCTCAAAACTTTGATGCTAACGACTATTTTAACCATTCCTACCTAACTACTTTCTACCTAATGGCTAGTTAAGCACTAAGAAAACTTTAAAAACTTCCTATAATGTCCCTAATCACTTGTAAACCATTCCTATAAATAGATAGGTCCTAGGACACCCAAAACACATAAGATACACTTCAATAATTATTCTAGAAAGCAAAAAGAGTTGATTTACACTTGTCATCTTACTCGTTGAGCTATAAGTTAGTGTCCTATAGATACAATCTCTTAGACACCACCTAACAATGTCCATCCTAAGTGGTTAGGAGGTCTATCTCTTGATATAGGATCAAAGCTCTATACTACATTGGTGTAATCTTCCTTCTTCCAATCTACTTCTCCAAGTTGTTAAAATTGTGCTCCTTGACTACTCCAGGTGTGGGAGGCTATCAAAGGGAGCTTTCTCGGAGCTACTTCAACACGTAAAGGCTTCTCTTAGGCGGTTGGAGCTACTTCAAGGTGTGAAGACTACTTCAAGGTGATTGACACTACTTCAAGGAGTTGAAGGCTGCATCAAGGTGATGGAGGTGGATCCTCATCCTCTACTTGCATTCTCTTATGCGTCCTGGTAAAGAAGAGGTTGAGGTGAAGTGTTTGTATTTTATTATAATTCCTTAAGAGGTAATAAAATAGATCACTTGCAAAATCACAATTAGAGACAATCAGGTAGTGGACTGATATCCTTCAATTCGAAGGGTGGAGTCACTCTAAATCGTGAGTTACTTCCTTGTGTCCTCTACTTCTTGCGATTAAGCTTTAAATTAATTTTAAAATTATCATAAGCTCTATTTACACCCTCTACATCTTTCAATTGGTATCATAGTAGGTCTTCAAGGAGCTCCCATGAGTCTTGAAGTATTTAGGAAAACTTTCTTAGCAACCTCAACCTTGAAGGGACGTACATGAGATGGACACAACCGTTCAATGGATAAAATTACACCTATTGAAAAAGGCAGACGCAATTCTACTTTGAAGGAATAAGATTGGAGCCATGAACAATGGTTACACATCCATATGAGCTTGCAACTATGGAATATGATAAATGGGATCAGAAGACGGTAAAGAAGGTTCAACTCAATACCAAGGTTGTAAGCATTTTATATTATTCAATATCTGTTGGTGAATTGAGTCACATATCTTCTTATGAAACCGCTTATGAGATTTGGCGTAAACTTTTGATTACACATGAAGGTACTCTTCAAGTTAAGAATAATAAAATTAATATTCTCAAGAAAAAGTTTGAACAATTTCATATGTTACCAAATCAATCTATAAGTGAGATGTATTCTAGGTTTTCTTCTATCATCAATAGATTGAAATGCTTTGGGAAAGTACACTAGTGAATAATATCAAGTATCCAAGATACTAAGATATTTTCCTCTAAAGTACAAGCCCAAGGAAATAGTCACTGAAGAAGCCAATGACCTCACCAAATTAATGATGGAGAAGCTCATTGGCAATCTTGAGACACATGAGGTCACCTTTGAAGTAGAAAAAAGAGTGGAGGCTAAAATCCAAATGGGGATAAGAAAGGATATTGCATTAAAGGCTACAACTAAACGTAAAAAAAGTTAATGCTCAAGAAAGTGATGAGACAAGTGAAGGAGATGATGAAGAGGATGTACTCATTCTAAATGGTAAGAAATATAAGAGGTATAAATTAAACAAAAATTCTAGTGTTTCTTCCTCTTCTTCCCTTACGTGCTTTGAATGCGGCAAGAAGGGACATGTAAGGAATGAGTGTCCTAAAATCAAGAAGGGAAAGAAATCCTCATTCAAGAATAAGGACAAGGGACCCGTGTTCGACTCTGGTTACGTAACCCTTAGGGTGCAACAAGGCCCTATGTTATTAAGCGCGCAGTAGTGCCCCCATGTACATGGTTGGTTCCAGGGTTTACCCTTGGCTGGGTGGGGTCCAATAGTAGCCTATCCTGGGAGGAGTTCTTCCTTATAAAAAAAAGAATAAGGACAAGGGACACAAAGCCTACAAAGCAGCTTGGAATGAATCAAGTGATGACAACTAGAATAGAGAGTAAGAAGTAGAGTGTATCATGGCTAAGGAAAATGAAAATGAAGACTCAAATGAGGTATATATTTTTAAATTATCTAAAACCGATCTAGTTAAAAGTCTTGGAGAAACTCATATTAAATATGTTTATTACAAAAGAAAATTGAAAAAGCTTTCTAAAATTAATGATGAGTTGCATTCTAAACTATATGATCTTACTTCTGAAAATGAAAGTCTTATTTCTAAAAATGATACTTTGAAAGCTTCTATGGATGATTACAATGCCAAGTTGTTGGTCATAGAAAATAATAATGATATTCTTTCTCAAGAAAAGGTTGAATTTCTTGCTAAAATAAATGACTATCAAACTCAATCTATTCTGTGCACTCATTCAGATTATGATATCATTGTTAGAGAAAGAGATACCTTAATTTCAGTTTTAGCTCAGGTCAAACTAGATATTATAAAAAACTTGCTAAAGTTGTTGAATTACAAAAATATGTTGATAGTTTAAAACATGATGATATCCTTGATAAAATCTTGGAAAACACTTCTGGATAGGTTGGGAGAAGAGACCTAATCTATGTACCCAAAGAAAAATCTTATCAAAAGGCTAAATCTAGAAAAATATAATCCCCTAGAAGAAAGACCATATATCTGCACATGAACAATATAACACATACCCAAAATGTTAAGAAGAGAAATCACATTGACTTTTTTTTTCTTGTTTGTACTGCTAACGTCTTGGACATTACTCATTCTCTTGTGAATACAAGAAGAAGAAGGACATCATTTGGGTTCCAAGACCCCAAACATAGAGATTTTAAGACACTTTTTTGTGATTTGACCTAAACTTCATTATGAAATTCATATATGTCATATCTCAACTGAAATAAGCCTTGAAATGTACATCTTTTTGTATTTGATGATTAAAATAATTGAAAATGGTATATCTTGTTCAACTAGAATTTCTACATTATCTAGAAATCTGTAGAATTGCCTCTTGGTCGACTAAGATCTCAAATGAGGGGCCTCTAGTCGAAGTCAAGGTCGACCAAGAAAAGCCCGATAGAACTATTTTCTTGCAAATCAAATTTTTTACTCATGATTAACCTTGATATTTTAAATATGTAAAATTCTCATCATATTGATTAATTTAAAATACTAAAAATGATTTAATCTTTAAGGCATATATATGTTATTAACCAAAAAGTCCCACCACATGGGTACCAAAAACCTTCATATCTTGTAAGATTGGGTGGTTGTAGTAGTTGCTCCAAACATATGACCAGAAATAAGGAGGCCTTTCAAAAACTTGACTAAAAGAGGAGTGGTACAGTCACATTTGGAGATAATGCCAAAGGTAATAAAATCATTGGGATAGGTAAAGTTGGTACAAATCTTCAAATAAAAAATGTGCTACTTGTAGATGAATTACACCACAACCTAATTAGTATTAGTTAATTGTGTGACAGTGGCTATGATGTTCCTTTTAACAAACGTTATTGCAAGTTTCTCATAGAAAACACTAATAATGTTTTCTATAACGAAAAAAGAGTAAAAAATCTTTACATACTTAGAACAATTTCTATGCAAGCTATTATTGGAAAATTATCTTCTTGCACATGATGAATCTTTGCAATTATGGCATATAAAGATGGGCCATGCAAGCTCACATGTTATTAGAAAATTGCTCAAATGTGATCTTATTTGTAGTTTACCTAAACTCTCTTTTGATAAACCTAAAAATTGTGAACGATGTACTCCAGGGAAGAAAATGAAAACTTCTTTCAGATCTAAACTTTGATTAGTACTACTAGATCATTAGAACTTATTCACATGGATTTATTTGGTCCCATGAGGATTCAATCTATTTGTTGTAAAAATTATTGTTTTGTCATTTTTGATAATTATAGTAGATAACTTGGGTGCATTTTCTTTCAACAAAGGCTTATACTATTAGAGTATTCATTCAATTTTGCCCTAAGATTGAAAATCATCTACAAAACAAAATATACACAATTAGGAGTTATCATGGGGGAGAGTTTGAAAGCCACATCTTTGAAGAATTTGTACATCCAAAGGATATATACGCAATTTTTTAGCTCCACGCATCCCATAACAAAATGGGATAGTTGAGAGGAAAATTCGGTCCTTACAAGAAATGGCTAAAACAAGGCTACTAAAACATATTACACCTAAAACATTTTGGGCTGAAGTAGTAAACACTACATGCTATGTCTTAAACCTTGTTTCAATACACTCACATATGAAGAAAACTCCTTATGAACTCATCTTTAACAAGAAACCTTGATTTGGCTACTTTCACACCTTTGGTACACCTTGTTGTATCTTGAACACAAAAGATGATAGAGACAAATTTGACCCTAAATCACAAAAAGGATTTTTCTTGGGTCATCCATCATCTAGTAAGGCATTTATGGTTTATAAAACTATTTCTAAGAAAGTTGAGGAATCAATTCATATCACATTTCATGATATAACAACACAAATTGCTGAAATGAAATTGAAAATGAAAACTTGAATGATGTTTCTTATAAAATTGAGGACTTTACCATATCAAAACATAATAAAATTCTAAAATTGAACAAAATAATGAGTCACCAAAACCTATTCTTATAATAATCAAAGATCACCCTTAAGATCTAATCATTGGAAATCCTTTTTGATAGATTAAAAACCCGATCATCATTTAGAGATGTTGTAAATATGGCTTTTGTATCAATTGTTGAACCTAAAAAGATAAATGAAGCTCTAAAATATGACTATTGGATAATTTCTATGCAAGAAGAGCTAAATCAATTCACTAAGAATAATGTATGGAATTTAGTTCCTCGACCTCAAGGCAAAACCATTATGGAACTCAATGGGGTTTTCAAAACAAACTTAATGAAACTGGGGAAGTGGTTAGAAACAAAGCTAGGTTGGTTTCTCTAAGGTACAATAAATTAGAAGGGATAGGCTTTGATGAGACTTATGAATAGGTAGCTGATTCAGTCCTAGTTTAGGGCTTAATCTTGTGCCTTTTTGCCTTCTAATCACATCTATACCTGTTAGATTGCATGGCATTACCCCTAATATGCTTATTTGTGTAAAATGCACTTATGGACATTATTTGCATGTTTTTCAGGTACTTGGACCACACCTGGATGGACGAGAGAGATGGAGGGGCCCAAAGAAGGCCCCAGAGCTCCCCCAACCTACCCCTAGTGGCCAAGAGTCAAGCTTAAGCAATGAAGTCCATGGATAATGAAGTTTGAAGCTCAAAGTGCAAGCAAAGCCCCCAGAACGGACGTGGTAATAAAAAATGGTCGTGCTGCAAATGAAGAAATCACAGAAAAAAATCTCAATTTTGAAGCAGCTGCAGAACACCCTCTACCACGGCCGTGCTACCGGATCCCACCACGGCCGTGCTACCCTCAACTCACCACGGTCGTGGTGACCACCACGGCCGTGGCCATTTTGGCCCATTTTTGACCACCAACCTGACGTTTAGCCATTTTAACCAACACGGTCGTTCTCCTCCACCACAACCGTGCTCACCCCTACCCACCACGGCCGTGGTACACCACCACGGCCGTGCTACTCACAAGATCCAGCCACTTTTTCACTGTTTTGCCCATTTTGCCCCTAACTTAACCTAGTGCTTCCCCCACACCTATATATACCTAGGTGGCGGCTGGGGCACGAGGTTAGCTACCTTCTACCACCTCCTAGCTCCCCAAATCGCCATCCACTCCATTCCACTCCATTTCCACCTCAAATCCACCCCATTTCACCATTTCCACCACATAACCCCCCATATCTAAGCCTTCCATCCACTTCCCTCCATCATTCCACACCATTTCTTCCAAGGAGAAGAAGGAGGACGTCCCTGCTGCTGCTGGAGAGAGGATTGACAACCGCTACTTCGAGCTCCATGTCTACCTCTATCTTCTTCTTCCCTCTTTTTGTATTTTCCATGTATATGAGTAGCTAGGCTCCTTGGGTGGGCTGTTTGGGGGAAAATATGTTACTTTGATACCATGTTGGGGGAAAATGACATGTAAACTTTGTAATTCCATTTGTGAATGATTATGTTCTATTTATATCTCACTCTCCATTAATTGCTTGTTGGTTTGTGTGTGAAATCACTTAGGAATTTAGGCAAATTGCTTATATGTGTGAATTTTGGGATTTGCCCCTAGGTCCAATTATTGGATCCCTAGGTTGCCTCCCATCTTCCTACATCTTAATCAATCTCCCTAAGCCTAAGTGAGAGATCTAAGTAGCTAGATTGGATAATTCTAGTGTAATTAGCATGGAGCCTTCTCAAGGCTAGAATGTGGGGGAATTGGGGTCCAAAACCCTAAATTCACCTCCCCATTACTACCCTCGGCCCCTAATTGCCCTAGGAATGTCTAATCTAGAAACCTAGACTTGACTAGACTCTAATTGGATTGAACCTAACCCCTAACCCAATTGAGCCTCGTAAGGGTAGTGGGTTGTGTTAGGGACTAGTTCCCCTATACATAACCTAGCATATCCATGGCCAGTTAGTAGCTTAGGTTAATCCATTAGACTCTAACTTGTTGTTTGGTTTGGATAATCTAAATGGAATCTTAATGTTCATATGTCACCCCCAACTAAGTTGATAAGTTCATACCCCTAAACAGCCCACACATCTCTTTACTGCTTAAAACCCTAGTTTTGTGCTTGCTTAACCTAGTTAGCTCTTTTCCTGCTTAGTTAGCTTCTTGCTTTGCTTTTGTCTTGTTCATGCTAGTATAGTTCCTTAATTGCTCTTTTGCTTTTCTCTTGCTTGCCTTAGTGTAATTTGCACTTTCATATCTAGTTTAGTCCTTTCTTGCCTGCTTACTCTTAATCTAACCTAGGGTTAACATAGGTTTCATTCCTGCCTTTAACTGCTTTCTTGTTCATAATAGCTTAACAATCAAAATCAACCTTTAAACCCTTAACCCTAGTCTCCGCAGTAGGAACCTAGCAAACCTAACCTAGCTCAAGTGCCCCCTCTTTTCCCTGTGGATCGACCCTATACTTGCCACCTTCCTATACTACGACACGACCCCGTGCGCTTGCGGGTGTAGTGTTTTAGTAGACGTAGGTAGCTAGTTTAGGTTTATAAATTTTGAAAGCAAACCCCCATCCACCGTGCATTCCGACCTCGTGGGGCGCATCTATTCAATTGCGTAGTGTGTTAGCACCACTAGCGGAACCGCAACAAGCTTTCTGGCGCCGTTGCCGGGGATTAGAGGCGCTTGGCCTAGCTAGTTAGTTTTGCTTTGACTTTTCCTACTGCCCTCATCATTGCTATTCTTTATTCATTTTTCTTTGCATTTCTTGTGTATATTGGTTTACTAACTTGCTTTCTTTTGTTTGGTTGTGCCTTGTGCATGTGACAAGCCACTCGGAGAAGACAAGATGGAAGGCCAAAATGCACAAACCCATCCATTTCCTCCACCACCCTACCTCCAAGGCTATCCTAAGCCTTACACACCTCCACCACCTCCATTGCCACAACCTTCCCACCACTTCACTTTCCAACCTCAATTCCCTCCTCCACTACCTTACCTCCAAGGCTATCCCAAGCCTTACACACTACTACCGCCTCCATCACCACAACCCTCCCACCAATTCACCTTCCAACTCAATGCCCTCCTCCACCTAAAGTCCAATGGCCATCAACACCGATGCCACCACCACAACTATCACATGCTCCCCCTACTTCCCATGAGAAAATGGATATGATTGAGACCCCTCTCTTTGGTGCCTATGAAGACCCGTTCCTTAAGAGAGAGAAAACATATGGCATGAGATTTTTGAGGGTCTTAAGGCTGATTCAAATCTATGATGATGATCCCCAAGGAGAGAGAATTGTTGAAAAAGACTTACGAAGCTCGCATGACCCTTGGGAGGAAGATCAATCAAGGAAAGCATTTGAGAGGATTGCTTATGATGGGGGTGCAAACATTTTGTTTTTGGACCATGGTTGATGGTGAAAGGACAAGAAGCCTGGCTGAAGGCACGAAACTTAGCGCTTGTGGGAGGCAACCCACATAGGTTTGGGAAATTTTGACCCAACCTTCACTTTTTGATACAATTACTTTGTTTTTACACTTTCAAAGAAATCACACACACACACTTGTGTTTAATATTTTCTGTCTAGTTTTAAGATGTGCAGGTGGTAACAGGGTGAAATGAAGGAAATTTGAGTACGATTGAGAGAAGGATTCAAAGAAAAATCACTTTGGGTCAAGTTTTTGAGTGTTTGATGTTCCTCATTTTGACAGTAGCAGCTACAAGGACCACCACGACCGTGGCACATCAATACGACCGTGGTCATTTGCATGAAAAACACACCAAGTCCCTGGATTCTGAAGCAAAGTTGAGAAAAGTTGCCAAAGGACTGCACCACGGCCGTGCTAGGCAGCACGTCCGTGCAACCTGAAGCTACCACGGCCGTGCTGTGCAGCACGGCCGTGCTGCAGACCAATTTTAGCCAGTGAAGGCAGATTAGTGTGACACCTACTATGCATATCCTCCACCACAAGGAGGAACACTGTCAGAGCATCTAGAGAGCCATGATCATCTACCCTATCATCCTAAACTCTAGGATCATGCTGAGGACAGCATGATTCAAAAGTTTGGGGTGGTAGGGCAGGTATGCCCTAGTTTCACTTTGCATTTCACCTGCCACATCCACTTTTGTTTTCTTGTTTTTGCTATCTACCTTTGTCATCTTTACTGCTTTGCATACCTGCATTCCATGTAGTTTACCTTATTGTCATTTTTTGCGTAATTTTCAAAAAATTTGCTTTTCTTACCATGCATTGCATAGCATATAGATTTTTGGTAATTTCTGCATGTTTTAGCTAGAATTTGCTTGTTTGCTATTTTAAGTTCAATAATTTAGGCTTAGATGTGATTGGAGGCAACTTGGCACCATTTTGACCAATTTTGCCCAAATTTGAGATTTCTTGTCTAGAAAGTGTGTTTTGACGCAATCTCTACCGTTTTGAGTAAAAATGATGACCTTTGACAAATACAAGTGAATTATCATTATTTGTTGCTAAGTGGTATCAATGTTTGACTTTTTACATGTGTATCACCTCTCTTATGATTGTGATTGAATTGGTTGAATTGTGAAATTGAGCAAGCTTTGAACGCTTAGTGTTTGTGGAATCACTTGTTGGATATATCAATTTCATCTTGTTCATTCATGTGGTGTGATATCTAGGATGAAGTATTGGATTAATTTTCATGCAGGATGCCTTATGTGGAGAATCATACCAATGACCCCTCTTTGACCCGACTATTCTTCCACCATCTTCATACCCCTCCGCCTCATAAAAAGATGCCCTAGTGCACATAATTAGCCTTGGCCACCTCCAAAAGTTTGGGGTGGCCATATCTTTATCTCCCCGCTTCACTCTATCCACCATATGCCCTATCTACACCAAGGGCAAGAAAAAGAAAAGAAAAGAAAAAAGAAAAGCAAAATAAAATAAAAGGATGCTCCTGTTTAAGAGCATTCAAATAAAGAAAAGATGAGTGTGTAAAAACACTCCATAAATCTTACCGCAACCCTTTCTTCCACTTTCATACCTATTGAGCTAGGAAACATCAAACCTAGCTCATTTTTTTCCTTTTTCCGCAGCCACATGGGTCATTTGGTGTGATTTGAGATATAAGATTGAATGCATGAATGTGAAACAACACTCCTAGTCATTCTTGATTAACGCCACCATGAAACGGTTTACCCGGAACTTAATGGAAGAAATATGGATAACTTGTGTTTTCTATGCGCTATATTTGAAGTTCATGTGCTTTGTGCTCTTTTCATGGTTGGTTTGTGAAAGCAGGAGAAGAGAAAGGTGGAATGCATGTACTTAGTCATCTTTGATACCATTCAGCAATAATCATCTTTTACATTGCATTTGTCATTTCTTGATTGTGAAGAATTTGTAGACAGATTGAGTTGGAGCATACTTGAGGACAAGTATGTTTCAAGTTTGGGGTGGTGATTCAGTCCTAGTTTAGGGCTTAATCTTGTGCCTTTTTGCCTTCTAATCACATCTATACCTGTTAGATTGCATGGCATTACCCCTAATATGCTTATTTGTGTAAAATGCACTTATGGACATTATTTGCATGTTTTTCAGGTACTTGGACCACACCTGGATGGACGAGAGAGATGGAGGGGCCCAAAGAAGGCCCCAGAGCTCCCCCAACCTACCCCTAGTGGCCAAGAGTCAAGCTTAAGCAATGAAGTCCATGGATAATGAAGTTTGAAGCTCAAAGTGCAAGCAAAGCCCCCAGAACGGCCGTGGTAATAAAAAATGGTCGTGCTGCAAATGAAGAAATCACAGAAAAAAATCTCAATTTTGAAGCAGCTGCAGAACACCCTCTACCACGGCCATGCCACGTAGCACGGCCGTGCTGCGACCACCCACCACGGCCGTGCCACGTAGCACGGCCGTGCTACCGGATCCCACCACGGCCGTGCTACACAGCACGGCCGTGCTACCCTCAACTCACCACGGCCGTGGTGACCACCACGGCCGTGGCCATTTTGGCCCATTTTTGACCACCAACCTGACGTTTAGCCATTTTAACCAACACGGTCGTTCTCCTCCACCACGACCGTGCTCACCCCTACCCACCACGGCCGTGGTACACCACCACGGCCGTGCTACTCACAAGATCCAGCCACTTTTTCACTGTTTTGCCCATTTTGCCCCTAACTTAACCTAGTGCTTCCCCCACACCTATATATACCTAGGTGGCGGCTGGGGCATGAGGTTAGCTACCTTCTACCACCTCCTAGCTCCCCAAATCGCCATCCACTCCATTCCACTCCATTTCCACCTCAAATCCACCCCATTTCACCATTTCCACCACATAACCCCCCATATCTAAGCCTTCCATCCACTTCCCTCCATCATTCCACACCATTTCTTCCAAGGAGAAGAAGGAGGACGTCCCTGCTGCTGCTGGAGATAGGATTGACAACCGCTACTTCGAGCTCCATGGCTACCTCTATCTTCTTCTTCCCTCTTTTTGTATTTTCCATGTATATGAGTAGCTAGGCTCCTTGGGTGGGCTGTTTGGGGGAAAATATGTTACTTTGATACCATGTTGGGGGAAAATGACATGTAAACTTTGTAATTCCATTTGTGAATGATTATGTTCTATTTATATCTCACTCTCCATTAATTGCTTGTTGGTTTGTGTGTGAAATCACTTAGGAATTTAGGCAAATTGCTTATATGTGTGAATTTTGGGATTTGCCCCTAGGTCCAATTATTGGATCCCTAGGTTGCCTCCCATCTTCCTACATCTTAATCAATCTCCCTAAGCCTAAGTGAGAGATCTAAGTAGCTAGATTGGATAATTCTAGTGTAATTAGCATGGAGCCTTCTCAAGGCTAGAATGTGGGGGAATTGGGGTCCAAAACCCTAAATTCACCTCCCCATTACTACCCTCGGCCCCTAATTGCCCTAGGAATGTCTAATCTAGAAACCTAGACTTGACTAGACTCTAATTGGATTGAACCTAACCCCTAACCCAATTGAGCCTCGTAAGGGTAGTGGGTTGTGTTAGGGACTAGTTCCCCTATACATAACCTAGCATATCCATGGCCAGTTAGTAGCTTAGGTTAATCCATTAGACTCTAACTTGTTGTTTGGTTTGGATAATCTAAATGGAATCTTAATGTTCATATGTCACCCCCAACTAAGTTGATAAGTTCATACCCCTAAACAGCCCACACATCTCTTTACTGCTTAAAACCCTAGTTTTGTGCTTGCTTAACCTAGTTAGCTCTTTTCCTGCTTAGTTAGCTTCTTGCTTTGCTTTTGTCTTGTTCATGCTAGTATAGTTCCTTAATTGCTCTTTTGCTTTTCTCTTGCTTGCCTTAGTGTAATTTGCACTTTCATATCTAGTTTAGTCCTTTCTTGCCTGCTTACTCTTAATCTAACCTAGGGTTAACATAGGTTTCATTCCTGCCTTTAACTGCTTTCTTGTTCATAATAGCTTAACAATCAAAATCAACCTTTAAACCCTTAACCCTAGTCTCCGCAGTAGGAACCTAGCAAACCTAACCTAGCTCAAGTGCCCCCTCTTTTCCCTGTGGATCGACCCTATACTTGCCACCTTCCTATACTATGACACGACCCCGTGCGCTTGCGGGTGTAGTGTTTTAGTAGACGTAGGTAGCTAGTTTAGGTTTATAAATTTTGAAAGCAAACCCCCATCCACCGTGCATTCCGACCTCGTGGGGCGCATCTATTCAATTGCGTAGTGTGTTAGCACCACTAGCGGAACCGCACCAGTAGCTAAACTTAAAGCCATTTGTATGTTATTAGCTCTAGTTGCCCATAAAGAGATCAAAGTTTTTTAAATGGATGTAAAAGGTGCTTTTTTAAATGGAATCATAGAAGAAGACGTTTATGTTTCCCAACCACCTGGTTTTGAAATTCCTAACAAGCTTGATCATGTCTATAAAATCAAGAAAGCTCGTTATAGTCTAAAACAAGCACCCCAAAACTGGTATGAAATACTTAAGAGCTATCTTTTTATAATAGTTTCTCTATTGGAAAGTCATATTCCAAATTAATTTCTAAATCATATGAATCTGGTTTTCTAGTTGTTCAAATATATGTTGATGACATTATCTTTGGTTCTTCAAATGACTACTTATGTACTAAATTTAGTGATATCATGCAAAAAGAATTTGAAACGAGCCTCATGGGAGAGTTAACATTTTTCCTTGATTTTGAAATAAAATAAACACATGCTGGAATTTTTCTAAGCCAAGAGAAATATACTAAGGAACTCTTGAAACATTTTAACATGGAAAATTGCAAACATGGTACCACTTCTATGGCTACTTCTGCTAAAATTGACAAGGACAAAGATGGTGAACTCATTGATGATTCCTTATATAGAGCCATGATTGGTAGCTTGCTATATTTCATTTGAACTATGCGCTAGATTTCAATCAAATCCTATGCATTCTCATTTTCAACCCGTCAAAAGAATTCTGAGATATCTTACTGAGAAAATAAATTATATTGTGGTATGCAAAGGGTCAATTGTTGGATTTGAAAGATTATACATGTGTCGATTATGCTGGTTGTCATCTTGATTAAAAGAGCACAAATGGTGGTTGTTTCTTGCTAGGGAGAGCCTTGGTTTCTTGGTTTAGTAAGATTTCATCTACCATCAAAGCTGAATACATGGATGCAAGATCATGTTGTGCTCAAGTGATTTATATGGTTATGGTTTTTCTTCTAAGCTAATTTTCCATGCTAATACTAATGTAGTAAACTTGGATCATAATCCCACTATACACAATCGTGCCAAGCACATTTGGATTAGACATCACTTATTCAGAGATCATATTGCCAAAGATGACATCTCTCTTCATCATGTTGATTTGGAGGAACAATTAGTTGATATTTTTACCAAACTGCTTCCTTTGGATCAATTTAGATACATTAGAAGGAATTTACTCATTAATACTCTAGAAGATGTTTACTTTGACATATTTGCTCAAGATTCTTGATTATACTTGATTTCTAGTATGCATCGTGAGATTGTAGCTTTCATTGGACATTTTGTACTTACTTTGGTTTCTACACTTCTATGGGTATTCTATTAACAAGGAGTATCCCATTTAGGGGAGTCATCTTAAAACATGGGTATTCACATATTTGACTATCTTTTTGAGATGACAAAGGGGAAAACATAAAATATAAAGTAAAATATTTTTCCTTGAGCTTCACGATAGTTTTACGACTTTACTCTCTTGGCAAAAATAAATTTGATGCTAGATTGATTTACAAGATGGATATCATGTTCCATATCACTCTAAGCATACTAACACACACTTTTGTGCCACTTAAGGATTTGTTCTTTTCAGGTACAAAATTCATCTTTATAATATTTTGCTTATATTATAGAAATGTTTGCCATCTTCAAAAAGGGGAAGATTGATGGCTAAATTGGGCATTAGCTTATACTTTATTTTGATGATGACAAACTTTTCATTCTTATAGATCTAACTTTCTACTTAAGTGTTTAGGATTCAAGGAGAATACACCAAATGGATAAAAGAAGAAATTCTTGTATTTACATGTTCGTACAACTTGTAACAACTTTTACAAGTGTATAATGTATAAGTACCTAGAAGTCATGTAAAATCGAGCGTTAGATTTTCCATAATTATCCAAAACCCTTAGTCAGGATGCACCTTACAGTCTAGAGTCATTACCCTTTATTAGGAAACTAAATAGATAGGTTTTCAACAACTTTACACACCCATTTACATGGATTTTTCAGTCGAGAAAATTGTCAAATGAAATCTCTCGGTCGAGAAATTGTCGAATGAGACATCCATCGGTCGAAGACTCAGTGCGCCAGATAATGTTTGAAACACGCTTGCTCTGAGCCTTTCCCGATCGAGAAGTTTTTGGATTGAGACATATCCGGTTGAATATTTTGTAGATCAGGATTAGATTGCTAAACCACAATTTTACTTACACCTAGCCAGTCAAAGAATTTCTTGACTGAGAGAACTCTAGTCAAAGACTTTGTCAACCGAGGAAGTTTCTAGAAACTTTGCTGCTAACGAAAATTTTAGTCATTGTAACCCAACTAATTTCTACCTAACAACTAGTTAAGTACTAAGAACACTTTAGACACTCCCTACAATGTCCCTAATCACTTATAAACCATTCTTATAAACATTAATGGTCCTATAACTACTATAAAAATGGCTTATAACGTCACATTTACTGGCGTCAGTTGTAAACAAGAAACCGACGCATAAATCCTACAACGTTGATTGATTACACAAACTGATATCTATCTGTGAATGGCGGCCAGACATGGGTATCACTTTTTATTTAGCATCGGTTACTCAATACGCAACTGATGCCTATGATCGACTGCCAAATCCAAATTTTCTAATGGAAACAAATTATCTCCAAAATTTAACATACGACATCAGTTGTTAACAAAACAACCGATGACTAAAGGTTTTTCGTGAGACAGAAAATTGGGCCAAATTTATCATCGGTTTTCTTGCAATAACCGACGCCAGTGTGTTTTCGCACGCTGTCCCCACAAAAAATTTCACCCCCCTTTGGTGTCAGTGTTCTACGACAACCGACAACTATGGTCAGAATTTGAGAACATTTTGTTTTTGTCGGCATATGTAGATAGACGTCGATTTTTTTAGTAGAAACTGATGACTATCATTGAGCATAGTTGTTGGGTTTTTTGCGACAATCGATGCCTATTGTTATAAGTGTCGGTTGATTTTAATAAGCGACACCGATTGTTAACTTAATAGCACCCGCACAAAGCAGACTCTTCCCCTTTTTCTATTTCATTTGCCGATTGAAGGTCTGGCGAATCTGCTCCCGCCTCCTTACGCGCTGCCGCCTGGCGCTCCCTACTGCTCCCTGCTCATCTTTGACACGTCGCTCCTCCCTGCATGCCACCGCCGCCGCTCCTTCCCCATGCTTGCCGCCATTGCCACTGTTCCCTGCTCGTCAGCTCCCTGCTCGCCGCCGCCGCTCCTCCCAGCTGTGACCTGCTCACCGCCACCGCACCACCCATCTTCTTGATCAAAAGGTACCTGTGATCATAAAATGTGCCTCCGACCTGCTCAACCTTCCCCAAGCGACGCCTAGGCGCGCCTAGGTGGCCCAAGCGTTCACCTAGGGGCCCAAACCCAGGCGCCCAGCCTAGTTAGGCCTTTGGGCGGCCTGGGCGGACGCTTGGGCGGCACCAAGGCACACCTAGGATGTTGTTGGGTTTTTTTAAATTTTTCATTAAGTTATTTACTAATTTGTGTTTATTTATGTACTAATTTTGTTATTATTTAATCATCTACTTATTTAACTTTATTTATCAACTAATTTAACTTTATTTATCAATTGATATGTATTTATTCATCTATTGTTTGTATTTATTTATATACTGATTCAAGAATTAATTGATCATATACTGATTTATATTAGTTTATCAACATATTTGTATTTATTCATCTACTTATTCAGAAATTATTCAAGAATTAATGATGAAAGTTTGCCCTAGATTGCCAATCATGCTTCTAAAGACATCATCAATCACCCTAACTTGAAGAACTTGGATATGAATGATGAAACTAGGATTGTAGGTATAAGAATGATAACACATGTATTTGTTGGCCTAGAAACCCGTCCAAGATTTACTCATTAGGAGTAAATCTTGAATAGTCCCCAGTTTGGGATTATTCTTGAACACCTAATCTCACTTAGGATGTAAGTGTATAATGTGTATTGGGTTTTCAAAAATTTTTTTGTAGCATTTCCCCGTTTGTTCTCTAAGTACATATGTACTTGGAGAAGAGAGGGGAAATGCTGCAGAAATTTTCTTGAAAACCCAATACACATTATACACTTACTAGTGAGATTAGGTGTTCAAGAATGGGATAGGTGGGACATATTTATTATATATAAGAATGACAACACATGTATTTGTTGGCCTAGAAACCCGACCAAGATTTACTCATTAGGAGTAAATCTTGGATAGTCCCCAGTTTGGGAGTGTTCTTGAACACCTAATGTCACTTAGGATGTAAGTGTATAATGTGTATTGGGTTTTCAAGAAAATTTTGGTAGCATTTCCCCGTTTGTTCGCTAAGTGCATATGTACTTGGAGAACAGCGGGGAAATGCTGCCGAAATTTTCTTGAAAATCCAATACACATTATACACTTACTAGTGAGATTAGGTGTTCAAGAATGGGATAGGTGGTACACATTTATTATATATAAAAATGACTAAACATGTATTTGTTGGCCTAGAAATCCGTCTAAGATTTACTCATTACGAGTAAATCTTGGATAGTCCCCAGTTTCAGACTGTTCTTGAACACTTAATCTCACTTAGGATGTTTTAACCATTTATTATATATAAGACCTTAAACCCTAAAGTTTTAACCATAAACTCTAATCTTTTAACCCTAGACCCTAATCTTGTTCTAATATATACTTGTTTTTCTTTTATCATAGAATGGACAGATCATGGATGTCCATTCTAAATCGCTGCACCCCAGAGTTTGTTTTTGGTCTTGATCTCTTTATTAGATTTGTCGAGGAACATAAGAAATAACCTGGAGATAGGTTCTACTATCTATATAGGCATTGCGGTAACAACTTGAAAGTCAGCACTGGCGACGAAATCAAAAGTCATGTCATGTGCAATGGGATTGTACAAGGCTATACAGAATGGCAATGGCATGGACAAATTTCATACCTGAAATCAGTGGATGTCAATAGTAGTGCTTGTGTGGAAGAAGAAATTGCCTCCGATGACGTAGATGTGAACAAACCAGTTCCAGTAGACATCATTGATGCGATGTTGTATAGTTGTGGGGTAGAGCACACCGATCCACCTCCCATGTTTAGAAACATTGTGCATGATGCTGAGATACCATTATACATCTGTTGTAAGTTTACGAAGCTTAGCACTGTGTTGAGATTGTATAAGCTGAAATCTAACAATAGATGGAGCGACAAAAGCTTCACGTCATTGTTGTCTTTGTTGAAAGAAATTCTTCCTGAAAGAAACGAGCAGCCAATCTCAACATACCAGTTAAAGAAATTGTTATGCCCAATGGGAATGGAGACAAAGAGATACACGCATGGCCAAATGATTGTGTATTATTTCAAAAGGACTATGTGGATTTGAAAGATTGTCCGAAATATGGTGCGTCAAGGTATAAATTAACGACTTCAGGGGAGTCCAACACTGGTTCTCCTGCCAAGGTGATGTGGTATCTACCTATAATACCACAGTTTCAACGCTTGTTTGCCAATCTGATAGATGCGAAGAATTTGAGGTGGCATGCAGATGTTAAAAAAAATAATTATGGGATCCTACGACATGCGTCTAATTCCCCACAGTGGAAGAAAATTGATTTATTGTACCCTGAATTCGATGAAGAAGTCAGGAATCTATGACTTGGGCTTTGTACAAATGGGATAAATCTGTATGAGACATTAAGCAGCCAACATAGCACTTGGCCAATTTTGCTTGTTATATACAATCTTCCCCCTGGCTGTGTATTAAAAATAAGTACATTATGATGTCGTTGATGATATTGGGCCCTAAACAACCTGGAAATGATATCGACGTTTATCTTGAACCTCTGATTGATGACTTGAAGAAGCTCTGGGGCGAAGGTGTGATGACCTATGATGTTTCACAAAGAGAGACATTTTGTTTGCGTGCTATTTTGTTTTGCACTATGAATGACTTTCTAGCATATGGGAATTTTTCTAGATATAGTGTCAAAGGATCTAAAGCGTGTCCTATATGTGAAGAGAACACTAATTCAATACGACTAAAACACGAAGGTAAGACTGTATATCTTTGTCATCGAAGGTTTCTTCTAAAATTTCATCTATATTGTAGGTTGCGCAAAGCATTCAATGGATGGAATGAGGAACGGAATGCAAATAAACCTATACTAGGGGAGGATGTTTATGAAAGAGTAAAAGACATTGCCAATGAATTTGGTAAGAGATCACAATGTATGATGGCCACATGGAGTGAAAAATCTTTATTCAAGAAGAAGTCAATATTTTAGGATCTTCCTTATTGGAGTTCTTTAATAGTCAGGCATTGTATCGATGTCATGCACGTTGAGAAAAATGTATGTGATAGCATCATCACTACTGTGTTGAATATAGCAGGTAAGACTAAAGATGGGATAAAATTCAGAATGGACCTACGTGAAATGAAAATAAGGAAAGAATTAATAGAAGTAGATAGTAGCTATCAGAGAACATACTTACCTCCCGCTTGTTACATGTTGTCTAGAAAGGAGAAGAAAGCTTTTTGTGAATGCTTGGTAAATGTTAAGGTTCCACATGGTTACTCATCCAACATCCATAGATTGGTGTCAATCAAAGATCTGAAGTTGATAGGTCTTAAATCTAATGATTGTCAAACTCTAATGCAACAAATATTGCCCATGGAAATTTTATCTATATTGTCGAAGCATGTAAGGTTTGTAATCACCAGACTTTGTTTCTTTTTCAACCGTCTGTGCAACAAAGTTATTGACCCTAATACTCTCGATAAATTGCAAAGAAAAATGGTTATTACCCTATGTCAGCTTGAGATGTATTTTCCTCCTTCGTTCTTTGAAATCATGGTACATCTTGTTGTCCACTTGACTAGGGAAGTGAACATGTTGGGACTAGTTTTGTTGCATTGGATGTATCCCTTTGAACGATACATGAGCATTTTTAAAGGTGATGTTCGAAACTATTATCGGCCTGAAGGGAGTATTATCGAGGGTTATGTGGCGAGAGAGGTTATGGATTTTTGCAATGACTTTTTGAGTGGTAATGACGCTCCTATTAATGACAAGAATATTGAGGAGCATTTTGGCAAAGGAATTTTGGGATCACAGATGAAAGTAATCAGCTGTGAGCAGTTTAAACAAGGTCACTTGTATATTTTACAGAACATCGACGAAGCGAGTGTTTATATCGAGGAACATACCAATTTCATCAAGAGATAATATCCTCGAGCCAATTCAATGTGGTTTTCCAAAGAGCATAACAAGACATTTATTAAGTGGTTTGAAGATAAAGTCTTACATCAACTATCTCAAACACCATATAATCTTACTGAAACTATCAAATGCCTCACCTTTAAACCAAAATTGAATGTTATGTCTTATGAAGGGTTTGACATAAACAGATTCTCATATTACACAAAGCATCAAGATGATAAGAGTGTCATCCAAAATAGTAGGGTCACCCTTCAAGCGTCTTCATTGTTTTTTGCAAGTGCAAAGGATAAGAGTCCACGTGAAGCTAAAATGTCATATTACGGTGTCATTGAAGACATATGGGAGTTTGACTATGTAGATTTTAGAATTTCGCTCTTTAAATGTAATTGGGTTGATAACACCAAAGGAGTTATAGTGGATGAATTGTGTTTCACATTAGTAAACTTCGAAAAGATTGGTGAGAAGGGTGAACCATTCATATTGGCATCACAGGCGAAAGAAGTATTTTATATCGATGATCCTGTAAATGATAAATGGTCGGTTGTTCTTCATGGTAAAAGATAGTTCATTGAAGATCCTATAGATAAAGAATAGTACTATGACAAGTATGATGACTCCAGTCCATTCTCAGTTGGGTTGCCAACACCACCAAATATTGAAGCTAATGATGACTTGTAGGTGTGCGGAGATCACAATGAAGGATTGTTAATTGATAAAAGATTGCAATATTAGGGGCATGCATGTTTATGTTTTTTTTATGTTTTATTTTTGTGAATGTAAACTTTACAATGTGAATGCAAATTTTACAATGTGAACTTTACAATGTGAATTACTTTACAATGTGAACTTTACAATCTGAATGTGAACTTTCAGATGGTTGAACATTCATATGATGACTGTGATGATGATTACCGTGAGGGTGAGGATGTCAATGCGCCACCTCACAATGTAGGTTTTAAAAATATATCCCACCGCACATTTATAGTCATAACCTGTAAGTGTGTTTTTTTTGTCCAATTTTAGGTTGGTGATGTACCCCCTGAAGAAATTGGAGCACTTGATGGGCAGAAAAAAAAATTAAGAAAGTGAGGGGAATCACAATGATGAGAAAATTACAACAACAAAGGGGCAATGAACCCAAACTGACTGTGGATTTTAATCATGTAGGAAATCCAGTTGGAGTGAACCACAACTCATTTATTTCATATCTTGGGGTTCTTACTCACAACCTTTGTAGCCCTAACCTAGATTTCTAGCATGAAGTTCCTAAGGGGAAGAAAGACTTAGTCTGGAAGGAACTATGTGTGAGTTATTATTATTTGCAATTCTATTTTTGTAGATTAAATTGCAATTCTATTTTGTAGAGTGTATTTGATCTAGATGAAAAGTTGCATCGTAAATGTGTGATGCAATGTTGTGGGAGGATCCTAAGGAACTATAGGACAAATCTCACCTGAGATTACATATGCGATGTTGAGAAGAGGTTCTTGATTGATTTCCAATTCTAGACATTGATTAGTTTTTAACTAACTCTACACTAATAATTTTTGTTTATATTCTCTTTAAAAAATAAATTTAGGAAAAAGGCAGCCCCTGATCAATGGAACTACCTGGACCCCAAAGACTGGGAGGAGTTTGTTATCCAAAGAAAAATAGATAAATTCAAGGTATTAAGCGTCAATCCCAATTTAATTAATATAAGTCTTATGTATTCACCTATTTACGATTAACCTGTAGTGTTACTAAACAAATCAATGTGCTTACTAACAAGGCTATCAGCGATGCTTAAAGAGCAAGGCGTGCACTGAATGTGCACGACCACACAATGGGTCCAAGAGGCTATGTAGGTGTTTGCCAAACACTATAGGCTGAGTCTGCTGCTCAGTCTACTGCTACTCAGGAGACTACAGAGTCCTCTACTATTGGTCCCGCACCTCTGCCTCACCATGCTATGTGGATAGCTGGGAGGAAAAATAAGAAGGGAGATATAATGAAGCCCGCAACAACTGAGGCGGCTACAAAAATGGTAAAATTCAACTCTTAGAGTAATCGATCGATATTGATTATTGTTATATTTACTTACCAATTTCTATTGATGGTGATTAGCGGGAGCTGCATGAGTAGAGGAAGGAAGGCAAGTTCATCCCTGAGGGCAAAAGGGATGAATTGACAGTTGCTCTGGGTAACCCAAAGCATCCTGAATGTGTTAGGGGTGCAGGCACTGGTCTGGGCATCAACGCGTTCTTTGGGCCATCCCAGCGCAAACTTATCCCAAAAGTGGGACTTTCACAAGTTGATGTAACCTATTCTTTTTTTAGAATCTTATTGCAAAAGGGAATTCAATAATTTATAGCTAGCATTTATTTTATCTATGTATAGGTAGATGAATTAATTGGGAGGAAAGTCCAAGAAGCAATGGTGAAGTAGAAGGCGTCTCAGACGACCACTCAGATGGTACCTATAACGTATCGTGCTTCTATTACTCCTACAACAGAGGTTGAGAGTAATCATATAGGCCCACCACCTAGCACATCCTCTGTAAGTAATTTTATGACATAGTAGCTAGTCTTTGCAGAGGTTGGGAGTTTGTGTATATATGCATTTAACATTCTTTATGTAAATTTGTAGGGGTTGAAGTCATGTCGTCTAAAAAGTCAAGAATACGTCATTTCATAGGCGTCAGATTACCACCCCTTCCAGGGAAAATGTTTCATGAGACTCCAGTACCAGATGGTGCGATTTGTGTGATCCCGATAAGTGTAGTCCCCAAATGGAGGGATCTTACATTACCATTTTCCCACCCATATTTTGAAACACTTGGTGAGGCAGAAGGCGGAGTGATATTATGGCCCAAAGCAGATGTCGTCTATACTAATATTGTATGCTAAATTTACATTACATTAATTTGTTAGTCTGTGTATATATATGAGTCAATTGATACGAAATTATATATACAGGTCAAAAGGAAGACACCTGCTACATCTTGGCCTCCACCTCCAGCTCCTGAAGTATCAAGTTGGCTTCCAAGGGACCTACACGCCTTGTTAGGTCTTAATTGTAGGGGTATGGAAGATTGGATAGGCGAACATGATCCAAATTGCCCCATAAATGTTACTATTCTGGAGGAAGCTGCAGGTCAATCATACGATAACAATCTATTTATACAAGCTTTGCATACGTATTAATGCATACGTAATACAAGTTTTGCATACATATTAATGCATACGTATTAATTCAGGTCAATCATACAATAACAAGATATTTATACCATATATTTTGGAGTTGTTTCGTTATGATTGGATGAACACATCTATGATAGAGCTGTGAATATGGTGAGATCTTGTTTATACATCCATATACCTTGTTTAATATATGGTGATCTGGTTTCTTATATATTAATGCATACATAATACATGTTTTACAGCCACTTACACACGATATGTACATATTTTTCATTTCTCCATGTGGGATTTTTAGTTCCATCTTTGATTAGTCTTATAGGTAAAAACCCTAGGTCAGTTACTTCATACCGTTGTGATGCTTTTAAATATTTTAGTAAAAACAAGAAGACTGTGATAGCATCTCCATTCAATGTCAGGTAAGTTTACTTTGCTTATAATTTGGACTTAAGAAAATTACATTTTTATTGTGACTTTTGAGTTATTAATTTATAACTTTCTTACCTCTAGTGGTAAGCATTGAGAGTTACTAGTTATTGTCCCTGAAATTATCATTATCTATTATCTAGATCCTGCAGGTAAGGAATTGAATATATATGGACACGCAATGAAAAGGCCATTATTCCCGTGAGAAATATTTCATATTCTTATATCCATTAACATATGTTATTACATTAATATTTAATTATACAATTTAATATGTTACATTAACATGTAGGACTTTACAAGAGTGCGCCAAAGCTGGAGGAAAGGTCCCCAAGAAAAAGAACCAGCCACTAACTTGGCAGAATGTGAAAATAATTTCTCGACTCCAATATATATTATTTATGTGAACTATGTTTATTTGTATTTTTGAATATTTTGTATCAATCTTATTATATATAATTAATTATATATCCGTCCTTCTCTTTGCAGATGTTTAAAACTGACTTCACTACAGGTGAAAAGTTATTAGATGTACATACTCCCTACACGATGGATGAGTTAAATGATGTAAGAGAACAATGGGAGAAGCCCTATAAGTAGTGGGAATTTTTAAATATAATTGGGATAATGACAATGATGAATAAAGAATGATATTTTCAAACATTGTTCTCATAATTATTTTTGTGTGAATGTGAATGACTTTTTATGAATTGGCATATGTGTGAATGTGAAGATGATCAATACATGAATGTTTCTACATGTGTCTGAATGTGAAAAGAGATTAAATGAATGGAACTGTAGGTTGCTAAATGTGTGTGAAAATGGAGGAAATTTGAAATGGAACTACTGGTTTCTACATGTGTGTTATGAAAAATAATATGAATTAAATGTGCTTATACATGTGTGTGAATCACATGATAAATATATAATATTGTCTATCTTATTAATTTTGTAGGTTTGTGACCTGTTGTTGGATGATATCAATGGATGTTGTATACCTACAGTTTTGAACTGAACTGTAGGTTATGCATCCTGATGACCAGCCATACAATAGGCCTGCAAACTGATAAGAAAAAAATCAGAACATAGGCGTCAGTTATTTGTGTAAAACTGACAACAAAACACATAGACGTCGATTGTTAGTGTAAAATTGGCATCTTCATCCCCATCTGGCATCAGTTATCCATAATACCGACGCCTACATGACCGTGTAGGGTAGCACGGCCGTGGTGGCAGGGGATATGGCGTCGGATATTAGTATAAAAATCGACGTCGATGGTGCCCTTCTGGCCAGATACCACGATTGTGTTGGGTAGCACAGCCGTTGTGGCTATGGATATGGCGTCGTTATCTATATAAAGTCGATGTTGATGATGCCCTTGTTGTCTCCTTTTTGGTTGCGGGAAGGGGTATGACTTCGGTTGTTAATTAATAAGCGACATTTTTAATAAGGTTCTAGTGTCGGTTTTCTTTAAGAATTGACGCCTATAGTCCCCTTGGTGGTGCATTTTTCATGGTTGGAAGGTTTATGGCGTCGGTTGGGGGACCGACGTTGAAGGTGTTGACTTTTAGCGGCACCCACTTGGGTGTCGCTTGGAAACTTATGCCTTAGGCCTTAAATAACTGATGCCAAAGGCCATTTTGTGGTAGTGTAGGACACCCAAAACACACAAGCTATACTTGAGAAATCATTTTAGGGAGAAAAAATGATTTACACTTGCCATCTTCCTCCTTGAGCTCTAAGTTAGTGTCCTATAGCTAAAATCTCTTAGCCAACACCCAACAACGTCCACCTTAAGTGATTATGAGGTCTAACGCTTGATATAAGATCAAAGCATTGTACTACATTGGTGTCATCTGTTGGTTACGAATGCCCAGAGAACCAATCATGTGGTGATTGTAAAGGCATAACAGGCAGATATGATTTGATTATTTATAAAAGAAAAGCTTCCAATTCATTCTGTTTAATTCAGTTATGAGAAAATGATGTAACATCATAAATGTCTACAAAATATTATTATTCAATGACGTATGTCTTGAAGTATTAGCCTTGTCAAATGAGAATATATGGATGTTAAGAGTACATATACATGCTCTCATTATGTCACTAATTGGTTATTATTGTGGAAGGTTGATAGACAACAATAAAACATAAGATCAAATGTGTGGGTTGGTTGATGACACAATCTTGTGAGTCATGATATGACTATATCAAACCAAGCACACATATACATGTTAGAGAATAGTGTATCAGACAGACCCACTGTGAGACTGAGACATGGAAGCCATCTTGGATCTCCGATCTCCTTGTCCCACAATAAATCGGAAGGAGTCACACCCTCCTGTACTAGTCACCGATACACTCTCCTACCACCATTCGTTATTCTACAGTTCTCTTTTCCTTGATGTGCCTCCCTTATCGGGTAGCACTTGCTCGGGCTCTCTCGGTTACCACAACCAGAGAGAATGACAACTTTACAGAGCAACTAGTGTTCTAAGTTGTACTATGAGAAGCCCCCAATACCCCTATATATATAGGAGGGTCATGGGACAGGGTTCTCTATCCCGGGTAATGTGGGACTAAGTAGGAGTAGAAGGGTTCGAGATTTCCACAAAATCTGACAAACTGCGACAGTTGAACCGATCGTTTCAACCCTGAAACAATAGTCTGGACACTCCAGCCGATCATTTGGACCCTTGAGCTGATCGGTTGGTTGCTCCAGCCGATCGGTTCTTGGTCCTAGTCCAACTCAAATTGACTTTCCATGTTTGTTTCCAACTAAACAATATTAGTCCTTATCCAAATCGAATTTGACAAGTGAAATGAAACGATCATTTGGTTACCTGACCAGTTCACCAAAGTGAACTAATCGTCTCATGAACTAAGCCAGTTGGCTCACCTTCCTGAGTCGATCGGTTCATCTCATGAGACGATCGGTTGGAGTAGCAGATTAGTCAATTGCAGTTTCAATCAATCTGATACTCTAATCATCTGATCCAACACCTTGAATACTATGATTTTGAGCTATCAATTAATTGAGTGTTTAATTGAACTACTAAACTCTTTTAGTAATCTATCTAAACATCATTTGTGGATAAACTCCTCTTCCAGGTTAAATCCTATGTGTGTGACCCTGCAGGTCCATTTCACGTTGGCAGTGAAAGTCCATAACATTTATGACTTCACAAGAAAAGAGCGATGCCTAGTCACACATCAGTGCTACCCAAGTGAAATAGAAAGTTGGAGAACAACTTTGAATCCTACAATCCATGAATGGTGTTACAGTGAATGTATAATTTCTTTATCACTGATGTCCTGAATGAACTCGAGGCATGGAATAGTCATCCTTTCAACGTTCATCCATTTCCTTGATCTCTAGCAGATTGGGTGAGATGTGTGTGACATCAATATCACATATTGATTCACACCTGCATGCGCATGCCTTTCTCAATCCTACCCATCAAGTGGCCAAGGACATCAAACTCCCTCAGGAGGGTCAAATCCCATATCTATCACTCACCCCTCAAAAGCCCCATGTGTCAAAGCCACCCAATCATCACCTTTATAACAACCCATGTTTCAGGATTGCGTTTGATGATGTCAAAGTGTACCCAATGACATGTGTTGAGTGTAGTGATTTCAGGTCTAAGAATCACACTCACCATCATCACTGTGAGATCTGACTGTGACTACCAAATCATGGTTCCATGTGTCACTCTCACGGTGGGTCTGCCTGGTACACTGTTCTCTAACAAGTACCTATGTGCTTGGTTTGATATCACTATATCATGACTAATGAGATTCTGACATCAACCAACACACAATCTAGTCTTTAGTGTTATTGATGTCTATGGTTATTTCTACAATAACAACCGACTAGGGACTAAACAAGAATGTATATTCTTAACATCTATATGATCTCATCGTTTAGTTCCTTAACCTAAAAGCATACGTCATTGAGTAAAACCATTCCTTAGACATCTATCATGTTACACTATCATCTCAGAAACAATTGAAACATATAGATCGGAAATTGCCTTTATTATTATTCAAATCATTTACAAAGTACCTCATTACAATCATCACATGACTTGCTCTATGGGCATACATACCAACACCGTTGCCCCAAATGGATCACCTTACTATATAGGACGTTCATGGAATGCCTGCCTACTTATGATAGATTCAGCAGGTTGGGGTTAGTGGTGGATCCAACTTGCCCGTTTTGCCATAGTGCTGATGAAACTAGGGACCATGCTTTCTTGAACTGTCGATTCTCGGCCAGAGTATGGACTATTGTCAGCTTGAGAAATGGTGATGGTCTGGTGTACAACTTTAACTTGAAGAACATTATCTAGCTGCTGATTACCAAGAAATAGCATGACAAAACCGACTTTAAGTTCACCTATATGATCCTTGCTGCTACATGCTTCTGCTTGTGGCAAGAAAGGAATACTAGAATCCACAAGAAAACTTAGATCGGTGCGCTCAATCTCGTGGATGTCATTGCTAACAATCTAAGATGGGTGGGGAGAGCCAACAAAGGTTGGCTTTGTAACATGAATACACTTACTATAACCTATTGGGATCTTGTTTTATAACCCAGTAGTGTGTTTTCACATACAGGGTCTGCTAATTAGACACCTTGTTTTATACAGTATAATTTAGTTATACCTGTTTTAGCATTACCTATTTACCTATTTCCAAAAAAAAACTAGTGGCCATCATTACTATCTCAAATAATTTAATAGTTATGAATATCTTTAGATCTTTTTGACCTTTTGTCGTTCCCCCCAGTACTTCTATATTGGTAACATATGACTTGTGCATTTATATATATAGTCTTAAGAACACCCAATCATCCTGAATTTTCTAGAAAGGTTTTTCTCCTCACGAGAAATAGTTTTGGTCAATAAAACACCTAAAATAACTTTGTAATGAACATATAACTTTTACTTTGTAAGGAAAGAAGGATTTGAACCCTCTAAATCTAGTTGTAGACATACATGTAAGAGCTATAGTGCACTACAAATCTAGTGGAACAAAGTACATTAAGGTATGTGCAATATCTACTTTTATGTAGGAAATATAAGACTTTGACACGAACTTTCCCTAAATTAGGCATATCTTGACTTTATCATTTCCTATTGTAAATTATATACCCTTTTAGTGGCAGTCATTTTGTAATATCCTAAAACCCTACTTTATTCATGTTATGTTGGGTTTTGTAACCCCTTCGGCCATGCTATTTGTGATTGGTGAATATATATCTTGCCTTACTATTTTTCATGTGATATTAGACTAAAATAACTAACATAGATTCTTATACATATCCATTAGGGTGTGTCTTTCCTCCCAAGGTATGTCTTTCCACCTTTTATATATACATGACTACATCTTTCCACTGAGGGTGTGCCTTTCCAACCGAACTTTGGCCTAAGATCTAGTGGTGTATGTGCCTTACCTTAGGTACCTTCAATTTTATTATCTGCATGCAACTAGTTATTTTGTGATATTACGAATTGTGAAATGAAAATACTATTCATATTCTTGATCGATCAATTGTTCATATGCCTTATTCTTTTATGTCCAGTCTCTTTATTTATCCTATTGAACTTACCTACTTGCAAATTGCCCCCTCTATTGGATCAAAGGGCTGTAGAGGGGGTGAATAGAACTAAAAAGCACTTAAACCAAATTCACTAAACCTTCAAATTACTTCAATAAACAAGATTTCAAATATGGAATCTGACGTGCAAGACATAGCAAGGATGAGATAGTTTGAATGAGATCAAGAATAAGCTATGTAGAGCGGTTCCAAAATCCAAATTAGAAAAATGTACATCCTCTACCTAGAGAGGTCAAGCCCTGGGATTTTGCAACATTGCACACTTAGATTCCATTATAAGACATATAATAAGTCCTTCCTTTTGCAGGGTAAGGATACCTAACCTTCTTTATTATGGAGCAAAAGGAGATAATAAACCTTTCAAGGTCTTACCTATCCTTGTATAAAGAGTCTTCCATCTCTATAAGGGATTACCCACTTTTACAATGAGATGGACACCTTTGCCAAGGAGATCCTCTCTTGGAACAAGTCTTCCGTTTTGAAGGAATTATCCCCTCTTCTCAAGGATATTAACCCTTCACCTTGGAGAAGCTTTCACTAACTTTGTTTTTGAGAAAAGGGTTGGGAAAGGGAAGATTTAAGAGCGTTACAAGTAGGGGTGAGCATCGGTCTAGAACCAAACCGAACCGAGGACCAAATTTCAATAAATTTATGGATCGTCGACCAGAACATTTTGAAGTTGGAATGGACCTCGACCAGACCATTTTGATGTTGGATCAGATCGGGAGCAGACCATTTGGACCTCAATCAGACTTTTTGTGTATTTCACAACTTATTTAACTGTAAAAAATAGATAATCTAGAACTCCTCTCGGTAGCCATCGCTGGGGGGAGGGAGCAACGCCTTGCTACTTTCCTCCCCCTGGCCCCATCGGTTTCTGTCCTAGCCAGAATCAAAGTGATCCTGAAGATGGAGATCCAGTGGCGCTACTTGTCGATGCCTTTGGTCGCCTCAAGGCTGGGTTGCGGAGGTGATGGGTCATGCTGCGTTGGAGGGGGGTCTAGGGTGTGAAGTGGCATGTTTCGACCTAGTCGACTCCACCTCATTTAAGAGTGATGGGTGGATAGGAGTCATGCTCTAGGTTTGCCTCTGTGCTTTTGCCCCGTCCAGGTGAAGATGATCTTTGATCTCCTCGTGAGATCCTGCGATCCTCCTTCCCAGAGCCGCGATCCTGTGCAAAGGTGATCAAAGTCATCATTTAGTAGCATCCCGGCGGCTGAGATGGCAGCTGAGTCTGCTAGGTGCTCTGGAGCGTGCTCTCTCCTCCAGCGGTCCAAGTTGCCTGGCCTTCGGGATGGGCGATGGTGATGGGCGACTGAGGATTGTTAAGCACCCTCAATTCCGGCGTGGCTCATTGGACGACCTGGGTCCTTTCTTGTTGCTCGTGGGTAATGTGGTGACGAGGGGCAGATCCTAATATCTCCTACATTGTGTGTGCTTCTCTGGAACCAAGAGTTTGGACACTCTCTAGGTGTTCGATGAGGGGCCACTGTGCAAACAGGTGGCCTTTGTGGGGTTGGATTCTAAGGGCGTAAGATTGTTTTCTGTCTTTCCTTGTATCCCCCTCTTGTTGTGTGTTGCTGGACCAGGTGTAGTTGATCGAAGGAAGAAGATGTAACCTTCTTGGTGCCTTTTTCCCTTCCTCCTAGGCTTGTGATGTTCAGTGCTGCTATGTTGCTGTTGGTAGCTTAGTTCCAAGAGGACAGGTTCACATTCAATCCTTGAGGATGGTGTTTGTTGACATTTCCCCTATGCTACAATTTCTGGGTGTATTTACTGTCAGCTAGTTGGAGTTGGAGCTGCCGGCCAGTATCTTCCAAAAGGCTAGATGTTGACCTCCCGTTTCTTACTTCTAACTTCCGTCCAATACCAGGGCCTTCGGGTCTCGGCCTCGGGCCACTTGTTGTTTGTGTTGTGGATGGTTACTCGGGGAGCTGAGTGCTCGTGCTCCTTGTCCCCTTTGATCTCTCTACCTTTGCAACATGGCAACATCTTTTAGATGTTTGCTGGGATGCTTCCATGATTTTGTCTCTATCTGCTCGTCCAATTCACCAAGACACTAATCAGTTCTGCTCGGTGCCTTCATTCAAGCTTTGTATTTCTTCTGACCACTAACCTCAGAGGATGATCATACTGCCATGTGTGAAGGAGTAATATGATGGTTGAATGGAGCATTGTTCCAGTCTGTTTAGTTGTCTTTGGTGTCTTCTTTGAGAAGATGGTTTGACAAGAGGGTCACCCTTCGGGTGCTTGTGGGGTGCTGCTGTGCAAACAACAGCATTCAATGCTTGGATTCTGGTTCTTGCATAAAGAAATAACCAGGGCATCTTGGCAGTTTCTTTTGCTTGCTAGAAACTCGAAGACCTGGATGATAGCAGTGGAGGTTTCTACTATATTGCTCCTAAGATTCCCAGGTTACTGAAGGGATGTTTTGGCTGCCCATGTTACCAGTGTTGGCATGTGTAGTTTGGATAGTCGTTTCAGGTTCTCTGTTATCTCTTGAGTTAGTATTGCGGGTTTGTTTCCTTCTTTTATCTAGGTAGATGGCTACTGTGCAGCTTATGTTTAGTTTGTTTCTCTGGTTGTTTGGATGTCTTCATCCAGGGATGTAATGGGGGCACAAACTCTTTTGTACCCAAAGTTTTTGGTAATACAATAACACACTTTTTGGACCGACAAAAAAAGAAAGATAATCTTAATTATTTTTAATAATTATATGATATAGATATCAAACATTTACACTAATAGTGTTTATATGTGTGATGTGCTTGTACTTGTGACATTATATATATATATATATATATATATCCAAATATCAATGTATTTTGCATATAAACTGATATACGGTCTGGACCGTGGTTTGACTAGCTTTGGACTGGACCGGACCGTGGCCCAAACATTAAAAATTTCTGGACTGTGAACTGAACCAAACTCAAACCAGTCCAGGACTAGACCAGACTGAACTGAATAATTTAGTCCGATTTTGTGGTCTGAACCATCATTTGCTCATCCTTATTTACAAGAGTACAATGGTGTAGCTTTCTCACACATAGCCAATCTCACTCATAATGACATTTTGATTAGTAATAAAGAGAGAGAAAGGGCCTCTTAGTATACAAATCTGCTCAACTATAGTGAGGAAAACTTGGGATGAAGCCCATGGGTTCCTATTTATAGTCTGGGATGTCTACTAGCCACTAGAAGCACTAGGGAATGAATTCTAGTCATTTGGGCTGTATTGATGGATCTATTTTTGATGTTTGCAACACTCTAATGGCAAGAAACACTTTTTCTATGCACTTTTTATACTGCAATCGGTCGAGTTTTAGTAAAGGTAACTCAACTAACTACACTAAAGGTAACTCAACTAACTACACTATTTGACAAGTTGATTTTGAGTTATCGACCGAGTTTCCCTGTATGAAACTTGACTGATGGTTTAAAATCACTTTGTTTGTGAAGTTTCTTTATATGGATACTACAGGTTCACTACAAGTGTGAGGAGGCGAGTCTTGATATCAAGGGAGGAAGAAGGAAGAATCGCTTTCTTCCTATAGGGCATGTCAAGTTTCTTCAAGAACTTATGAATGTCAGGTAGGGTGAGCTTGAGTTCAAAACCTTCATACAACTTCTTAGGGTCAAGAAGATCAAGGTATTAATGATAGGTGGCCAGACATGTATATGCAATAGAGTTTCCTTGAACTAAGAATTCAAAGAATCCTTAGAGATGGATAACTTAGTACCTGCAATCATGGAGGTAAGAATCACTTGTTGGTTAGGGGTAGCATAAGAGAAGTGTAGTTCCACGTGCGATTTGCATAGAATTAGTGGACATATTTTGTTATAGAAAAAGATTTAGTATAGCACAATCACTCTACAAATAATACACAGTAGAAAACTCATTAATCAACTCACTTTGAGATTCAATTAAATCACAAAAAGGAAAAGGATTTCTAGGAACAAGCTCCTTATACCTAATGACTGCTTGAGAGGAGATGAAGGAGGTTCCATCAAAGGAAATGACCCAAGAAGTAGTGGAGTATTAGGGTAATCCATCTAGGCTAGTCCTTTTCCATCAGTTTGAAGCCATGGACATGAAAGGAGAAGAAATGACAATAAAATGAGAAATGTGACAGGTGTTACAGGCCGCCCAAGATGTTAGGTCAAGGACGAGAGGGTTAGGTCGGGTGATCTACATCTAAAGAGGGTAAAGGAGAGGTTTGGGTAGCCTTAGGGTTCAAGGAAAAACACAAAAGAAGGGCTATTGGTCGACTTTGTGCTAGTTGAGGGAGAGAAACTCGGCCAACTACCTATATATTATTCCCTCAACAGTGTTGTCGGTCGAGTTTGAGGTTTGGGAAACTCAGTTCACATGTGGTTTGGTCTGTCCTTGATCTATTGTCACTTGAGTTTCTCCCAAAACAAACTCAGTCAATAGGTCTGTCTGTCCTAAAGATAATAAATTTAATTATAGGTCACTACATTGATATATAAATTTATTTTTATATCCTATTATGTATTGAGAACATATTAAGTCACATTTTGCTCATAGGCTACTATTTTTCGATAAAAAAGGGTCTGAAAAAAATAGCCTAAACAATCAAAACAAGGCATTAAAATAAGGAAAATGTAGCACTAACAAGCATAAGGTGAGAAAATTATGAGCAAGAACATATAGGTATTTGTTACGACCTTGACTTTTCTCTCTCCTCGATTATAATCTTCCTCCTTCTCTTCTATTATGTATCCTAGCTTAGTACTCTGACATAACTTTGATTCCAATGATCAATTCAATTCTCTGAACACCTTGATACTTTTTTTAAGAGTCACTTTGCTAGTATGATACTAAATGTGATATCATTTCTAGTTTTGATTTAAGTTGGAACTATATTGCATGTCCTTGGATACATCATATTCATTTGAAGTTTTTGACCCTCATCACTAAGATTCTTTGGAACCATAATGCTTTCTATGTTGAAGGACTCTCAATTATGAATCTGGTGACTCAATAATCTCCGAAATCAGAGTACCAAATCAGAAGATATGGATGTTAGAAAATATGACTTTATTTAGACAATTCCTTGGGTTTTATCCTATTTTTGGGCCAATTTTGGCCACTTTGGCTCAAAGTTGAAGTTGAGGCTCATCATCTTGCTCACACTCCCTCTTTCCCCTTCAAGAAACTATCAAAGGACAAGATATGTCCTTCTTCTTCCCCTCCAAATAGGGTAATGGAGGGAGCTCAGAACCCTAACTTGCTGCTCCTTTTAGACCTCCCTCTTGTTGCTTCTTTTGCCTTTTTCCCCCATTTTCTCCAACTATCAGGCATCGCCTTCCTTCTCCCTTTATTCTTTTTAGATACTCCTTTTGTAAAAAGGAAAACATATAGGTTTTTAAGGGCCGCCCCAACTTGGTGTAGCCCTGTGAGCCAGGGGAGCAACCATATAGGTTCCCAGAGTTGAAGGAGCCTACCGGCGTTCTGGGTTTGTGACCTCAATTCCCGATAAAGCAGATTGTAAAGACACACCCACCGACATGCCTCTACAATCCCAGCTACCTTGGGAGGATGGGGATGAGTCCAACAAAAAGCCGGCTCATGGTTAGCGTGCCATATACCCCAGACTACCATGTACCTTATGTCTTTCGAGCTTCTACAAGAACAATAGTGGGTGGTGTTGATGGGGGATACTTTCCCTATTTGTTCTCTATTCCCTTGGGCAGAAACAGAGCTCATGAGGAGTAGGATTGGGGCATTATGGTGAGTAGGGGATTGTGACCCTGTGTTAGTAGTTGGCGGCATCTGATCGCGGTGTGTGGCCAGACACGATCGCTAGGCAAGCGACCCATACCGGCGAGCAACGGGTGCGGGTAGACCCAAACCAACACGGTGCATTAGTGAGTGACCCTGATCATGCATGCCACTTGTGTCGCAGATCCTCAATCCAACGGTCCATGTCACAAGGTAAATAATCAAGGGTATATTCTTTGATTTTTTTTATAGCCTCCCCCTTAACCAAATGGGGCAAATAAATATATCAAATCGATAAGCTCGACGAGATCTACATGATGAGCATATTTGTAGATCCTGAATCTCCTCTTGGTGTCTGTATTTTGCTAAAAATATAATCTTTTCCTATACTTGAACACATTTAATGCATATTTATAATTAATCTTGAGCCTTTAATGACCATATATTCTCCTAATCATGAAATCCATATATTTTATGCATATTTAAACAAAATTAGGATCCTAATCACCCCAATTGTACATGAATGTCCCTAATTGTGCACATGTGACTTGCTTGGATTTTAATAATTTACCTAGCCCTTTTAATAATTTACCTAGCCCTTTTAATGATAATATTGTTCCCTAATGACACCAAAAACTCAATCAACCTTGAAAAATAGTAAACTTCTATCTCTATATAATACTAGCATCAATCCTAACTCCCTTTGGCCTATGTTGTTCTATATGGCCGTAAATGCATAATTATACCTCTATTATGTGAATGCTGGTTAATTCCTGAACCAATGGACCTAACTTATGCACTATACTCTTTAAAATATATGAAACTAGCAATTTGATGATTCTTTATGACTCAAATTCTTATGTTCCCTCTCTCTTATGTAGTGTGAGATGCATATAGCATCACAACCTACCTTACTTGCCTAATGTTCCCATATATGACTTGCTTATTGTGTTTGTGTATTAATCTCAATGTGAATCTTATTACTGTGATCTCCTCTCATATTAGAGTTGATTTTTTTATCCTTGATCACCTTGTTGTGGATATCCACCGAAGCCACATTTTGAATCTTGATGGCATATGTGAACTATGATGATTGAATGTGTGTAGGTATGTTGATACAAATGTTGGACTTTGATGCATCGACCCTAGGGGACATCCACCTATATTTGAAAGTGATTATAATGTCATAATATTGCTGATCTAAACATGTTTATGCTTATATCCCTTTCCTTGATGATCATTAATCTTACTTCTCTCTATTATGTGTCTTTGATCCTAAAATGTTCATATGTACCATGAACCATGAAATGATCATGCAAAATGAATGGAAAATAGGAATGACTTGAAACTTGAGCCACACCCTTATGATGACCTCTGAATCAGTAAAACATCATCTAATGTACTAATAACCAGCCTTGAACCTAATATGGTCAAAACCATAAAATGAAGCTAGTTAGGGTTAATGATGATAATCTAATACATGTATGTAATCTTGTGCTTAATCAGGTGTAGCTTATGGGTATATGGACAAGGATGTGTTAGGTTATGAATCTCTAAATTAGGATTGGGATTTAAATAATTATATGCCTATGATTTCTTATTTGAAATGTGATATATATGTATGCTTGTTTGCTTTCTCAAATATTGCCATGTAATATTCTAGTATTGTACTTGGTTTATTCTTGTGTCATTCTTTTATAACTTGAAAACATAATATAGAAACTCCACTATACAAACGTCATGCACCTGCCTGGTGTTTTGGGGTAAGGACATAAGGTTGGGCGTCCTACTTGAGATAACAAGATTGGGAAGACCATGTCGATAAAAGGGTTAGCTCTTGGTGATGGGCTTGAGGTTCCTTAATAATAGGGTTGACTAATCTTCAACACCCTCATAGACTCTTCCCATAGGAAGTTAGTCATTAAAAGGCCTTATGATTACATGATATTTATGAATACATGCAATGATGGTGTAATTAAAAAAAATGATATAAAACACAGGCTCTCGCTTTGCTAAATAGTTAACTTGTTTATTCTTATTCGTTACTTTTGCAACTATTTTCAAGTTTTGCAAAGCTTATCTATATGTATCTTATAGCCCAGTACTCAATACCTCGTGTGTTGACCCACATTGTTTCACATATTTAATAGGTTCGGTGACGGCTAGAAGTTGAGGGGCTTGATGAACTATGTCTGGTGTACTTATTGTAAGATCCCTAGTGTACATGAGCAGGCTTGTAAATTTGACTCTTGAATGTGTTACTAAAATCATGTAATAAAGTAATATTGTTATTAAGTATATTTTTTTATTATTGAGAATGAGTTGATGCTTATATATTGTTATATGTTCATGTATGCCAATCTTTACGCTTCCACATTCGTGCATTGTTTATACCATGCTAGGGACGGATACCTAGGGCCTATCACCATTGACTTTGTAGTAAATTGGAGTTAGGATTTGGGTAATAAAAGTTTCCATGACAAATGGTATTAGAGCATGAATAATAACTACACCAAACATTGCTCACATGAAACACAAACTAAACTCACCTAAGATTTGAACCCTAGAAACTTAATAAGTTGTCCTTTGTAGATTAAGTTTGACTTACCCTTTAGGTTATAACCTAGATGTTCTAGAACTAGGTGTAGGCTTGTGTAATCCTTAGAGCCTTTCTTTTTACCTTCTTCTGTCTGGTAGTATGGGTTGTAGGTTCAGGAGGGTGAGAAAAGGGAGATCTTATTACAATACTAGACATATTTACGCCGCATGTGCTTAGGATAGCTACATAGGTGTGCACCATCATGGTACTAGACTGCCTAATGAGCTTGGTAACTCATTTTGGTTTTGGTTTTATACAAATGGAATAGGTGGTTTCCATTTTGCTTTTACAATGCTGAAGAAAATCTAATTCAAATATTAGTGTATATACATATGAAAAATGTTATCACACACAGAAAGGTAGTGAGTATCCATGCAACCTAAGAGAAATATATGTCACACTAGTATAGATAAGAGTATTTAAATGATAGTTGTAGTATGTAGTGTTGTCTAGAGCCATGACATAGGTTATGCTAGTAAGTAGCCTATATGACCTGAGTTGTTGTTGATGATGACGACGATGTTGATGTTGATGTTGATGTTGATGTTGATGTTGATGTTGATGTTGATGTTGATGTTGATGTTGATGTTGATGTTGATCTTGATTTCAATGCTGATGTTATGAGCTTGCTTCTTGATGACCTACTTTTGATGTTGGAAGATTCAAGTATGCTTGATGAAATGAGATGAGCTTGACCAGGAAACCATAGATAAATCTAGCACCATGTTTGAAGTATATATCTTAGTTGATGTACTATACATAGCTAGTAGGTTGTCATGCCTACATGTGATTAGTCTTGTACATGTGAGATATGATATGTGAGACAAGGTTCAAGACCAACATAGGCCTCAGTCTCCTTACAAAGACGGGTGTCTATTATGGGACATACAAAAAGGGTAAATCTTTGATATAGGTCGACCCGACACAGGAGAAGGTTAGAGTACCTAACCTCCAAAACATATGTGAAATGAGGAAAAATATGCATGATGAAATACATGATGACGAGTTCCTAACTAGACTACTTATAAGTATATGAGTTGAGACACCTAGTGTGTGATTCCCTTTAAAATCCTGAACCCTAGATTTCCTAGAGAAAAAAAATATAACCCTTTCAAAAGTGGCAATTGAATAATATGATGTTTTCTATATAGGTGAGGGAGATGCTCAAGACCCTAAGATGATGTATAGGATGTGTGATATCCATGATAAGACTTGTACTCGGGTTAGTGGTTTTGGAAAATGAATCTAGTGGTTGTCTTCTTCAAATTTGGGTAGAATTTTGTTATGGATAGATGGTTGTGCTTTGCATGTCTTTTTTGACATAAATAGGCCGTACCCTGAGTGGCTTGAGCTTGTAGAGCACCTTCAAAATAAAACTAATATTAACTTTGAAGCCCCTATGGTGATGATAATGTTTTTCCTCATATGATGTTTGATACATGAAATATTTCTCACTTAAGTTAAAATTTGACATATGTACGATAAGTCACTCCAATAAGCAAGACCTAATATGAAAACCATACAAAGCCTGAAAGATGTAGATTTGAAATCATGAACTACAAATCATGATACCTTGAGATTTTGGCTTGAATAATCAAGAGATGTAAAGCAATGAATATAGTTATTAATATTTTGTAGAATCTTGAGATAAATCTAAATCGGGCATATGATATCATTTTGGTGAGGATATATGAGGGCAATCATAACCTTAATTGAAAGTCGTTATAAAGAGCTTTTCTTTTTTCAAAAATCGATAATATAAATTTTGACAACACACCTTAAGCTAGTTGAGTGCATGAATAAAATTCCTAATGTAGTAGGGATAGGGGTTACCGAACCCTAATGTCAAGATGATGTCGTGATACAATAAAACACAACATATACGATTGAAATTAGGATGGGTACACCTTTGAGATGATAATCTAAGTATGCACCATGTGGTGGGGGATACCTTGACACTAATGTTATTTTGCCTAAACATGATGAACGCTGACTTTGACCTTTCATTATAATCTTGGATGAATTTTGAGGAAAAAATTTCTTTTAAGGAGGGAAGGATGTTATAACCTCGACTTTTCTCTCTCCTCAGTTGTACTCTTCCTCCCTCTCTTCAATTATGTATCCTAGCTCACTGCTCTGACCTACCTTTAATCCCAGTTATCAATTCCATGCTTTGAACACCTTGATGTTTTTTAAGATTCACTTTTCTAGTATGATGCTAAATGTTACATTATTTCTAGTTTTGATCTACGTTGGAACTATATTGCATGTCGTTGGATATGTCGTCTTCATTTGAAGTTTTTGAACCTCATCACTAAGATACTTTGGCACCATAATGCTTTCTATGTTTAAGGGCTCTCAATTGTTAATTCGAAGAATCAACTCTTCAATTGGAGTATTAGATCAAAATATATGGATATTAGACAATATGACTTTATTTAGTCCATTCCTTGTGTTTTATCCTATGTTTGGGCCAATTTTGGCCACTTTGGCCCAAAGTTGAAGTTGAGGCCCATCATCTTGCTCCCACTCCCTCTTTCCCCTTTTAGAAACTATCAAAGGACATGAGTTGCCTTTCTTCTTCCCCTCCAAATCAGTTAATGGAGGGAGCTCAAAACCCTAACTTGCTGCTTCTATTATACCATCCACAAGTTGCTTCTTTTCCCTTTGGCCCTCGTTTGCTCCAGCTATGAGGCATCTACTTCCTTCTCCCTTTCTTCTTATTAGATACTCTTTCGTAAAAAGGAGAACACATATGTTTTAAAGGTTGGAATGTAGAACATCTCTCTAGAATGCATATCATTATCATCAAGAGTTGTAATAAGTGATTTTAATCTAATGAAAATAAATTGCTTCTTGGATAGAGGTTTAGTGAAAATGTTTGTGAGTTGGTTTTCTTTATCCATGTGAGTGATATAAATATCCTTCGTGGCAATGTGCTCACAAAGGAAGTGATTGCATACCTTTATATGTTTAGCTCTACTATGCAATATAAGATTGTAAGATAGATTGATTGTACTAATATTATCAAAAAATATAGGAGAAGCATCAAAATGAACATTAAAGTCTGGGAGGATTCGCTTCATCCATTGGACTTGGGCACAACAACTCCCATCTGCAATGTACTTAGACTATGTAGTCAAAAGAGCTATTGTGCTTTGTTTCTTAGAGAACAAAGAAACTATGCATGGTCCTAGGAAGAAGCAAGTGCCAGTTGTGCACTTTCTATCAATTAAGCACCCGACATAAACCATATCGCTATAAGAAGTCAGGGTAAAGTCCCTTGACCTAGGATACCATAGTCCAAAATTTTGGATTTTGGTTAGGTACCTTAGAATCCTCTTAATTGAAATAAGATGAGATTTCCTAGGGTTTGATTGAAATCTAGGACACAATCCAGCACTAAACATAACATGAGGTCTAGAGGAAGTTAAATATAATAAGCTACCAATCATACCTGTGTAGAGATTCTCATATATCTTATCACCTTCCTCCTATGTCAAGCTTAGTGGTGTTTGACATGGGAGTATCCAAAAGCTGGTGTGTTCTCCATCCCAAAGAGCTTCAAAATTTCACTTGTACACTTGTATTGGTTGATGAAGTTTCCTTCCTTTGTTTGTTTGATTTGGTATCCAAGGAATAAAGTAAGCTCCCCCAACATATTCATCTTGAATCACTCTGCATAAGAGAACTAAACTCCTTGCAAATTGAATTGCATTTGTCGCATTCAATAAAGGAAGTTTTTGTCGTTGAAGATTGGAGGTCTCATGGAGAATCCACAATCCATGTTGAGAAAACCTAGAAGGCTGTCACCCACCTTCTTATCTCGTTGGATAACTTGGCATGGAAGACCGTGGATGTGATACCACTTGTTGGATCAAAGGTCTCTAGAGGGGGTGAATAGAGCTAAAAATCACTTAAAGAAAAAGCATTAGACCTTCAAATTACTTCAATAAATAGGATAGCCAATATGGAATTTGATGTGCAACTAAGCATACATATAAAGGATTATAGATTGAATGAGGTCAAGGATAATCTATGTAAAGTTGTTTCAAACTCTAAACTAGGTGAATGTACATCCAATGCCTAGAGAGGTCATGCCCTAGGATTCTGCAACCATTGCATGCTTATATTCCAATATAAGATATACAATGAAACCTTCCTTTACTAGGAAAAGGATAAACTAAAAGGAGCCAATAAAATTTACAAGGTCTTATCTATCCTTGGAGAAAGAATCTTCAACCTCTACAAGGGATTATCCACTTTTGCAACAAGTTGGACACCTTCGCCAAGGAGCTTCCCTCTTGCAACAAGTCGTCTGCCTTGAAGGAATTACCCACTCTTCTCAAGGATCTCCAGCCTTCACCTTGGATAAGCTTTCACCAACATTGCTCTTAACAAAGGGGTTGGGAAAGGAAAGATTTGAGAGCTTTACAAGAGTACAATGGAGTATCTCTCTCACACATAGCTTATGCCACTCTTAATGATGTTTTGATTAGTAAGCAAGAGAGATAAAGGGGCACTTAGTAGACTAATCAACTCAAATCTAGCTAGGAGCATAAGAGGATAAATTTTTTTTTTTGGAAACTTATAAGAGGATAACTTGGGATGAATCCCAAGGGTCCCTATTTATAGTTGGGGATGTCTACTAGCCACCAGATGCACCTGAGAATGAATTCTACATGTTTGGGGTGTTGCAATGGATTTATTTTTGATATTTGCAACACTCCCAACGGCTAGAAAGCTTATTCTGCACACTACATATAGTGTAGTCGGTCAAGTTTGGGGATCAGAATCTTCTTCTGAAGAACTGGTAGGGGGGATGGGAAAAGAAACTGCCCCAAAGAAAGAGATTGGGGTTCCCAATGCTTCTCGATGCCCAACGAGATGCGTCAATGGGCCCCCCAAAACTAGATCGGTCTGCCTAGGGTCCCTATTTATAGTTGGGGATGTCTACTAGCCACTAGAAGCACCTGGGATTGATTTCTAGACATTTGGGGTGTTGCAATGGATCTATTTTTGATGTTTGCAACACTCCCAACGGCTAGAAATGCTTTTTATGCACATTACGTACAATGCAGTCAGTTGAGTTTCAATGAAGGTAACTCAATCGATTACACTATTTGACAAACTAATTTTGCGTTGTCAGTTGAGTTTATCCTGGATGAAAACTTTATTGATGGCTTAAAATCACTTTGTCTATGCAGGGTGTCAGTCGAGTTTGATCTGGGACAAACTCATCCTGTAACAACCTCACTTCTCGATAACCCCCAATTAATGAAGACCAAGAAGCCAGAGCCGCTATCCCAAAACTGGATCAATGGTTTTGCAAATAATAAAAAAATAATTAATAAATTCTACCAGAGACTAAGCTTAAAGCAGGGCAAAAATTTACTCTTCACATACCTTTCAAAAATAGGAGTTTGGAACTTTACTTGATGTAGAGTTCTATCTAACTAAATTCTCCCATCTTTATCTAGCATTATTCATCAAATATCACTTTAATTTTTTGTCCACTTTCAAGTATTCCTAAAATGCTGACAAATAAAATGTCAGTCAATATAATGAATATACTGGTATTTGGTGGCAACCAATATCTTACACATATTTCATGACAATCTATTCACATCAACTATTGGTTAACCATCAAAGATTACATTCTCATTATTACTTCCCAACCATTTTTACTCATCCTCTGGTATACCCTCTCTTAGGGTTAGTCATTGCAAGGGACTTTAGGCTACCTTCTCCATCCTGAGCCTGGTACCTTATGGGTTACCTCTCTAGTTTACCTATAGTCTTCCCATTCGGAGATTGACCACTTATGACCTTCTCTACAGGGCTTGATCCTCATAAATCATAATTCATAAATCATAAATCCAGAGATGGTATGCAAGTTCGGAAAGTCATAAGCAAATATATTGTGATATTCATAGTCACTTTATAGATTACAGGAAATAAAGTCCTCCAAACATTTTTTTTTGGTCGGTCCAAAAAGTGTGTTACTATAACAAAAAAACTTTAGGTACATAAGCACCCCTAAAGGAAAACTAAGCCTTGATACACCAAACAATGGTTGTCAAGGTTGCAAGACATAACGTCACCCAAGGACACAAAATAGGAAAACACTACACCCAATCCACCACAAACCCCAAGAGACATGACTTTAGAAAAATCATGTCCTCAATGACATTACATGCACCCACAAAGACGAGAACGCAGACTCCACCAACATCAAGCCTCGAGGAGAACTTGACGCAAAAGACATAATCCCCCTGCACATGCCCATGTTCGAGAAGAACTCCCTCCAGAATTGAGAACAATCCCAGCAAACAAAATCACCTAAAGAGTCCACAGTAACGCATAACTGATTCAGAACCACTCCAAGCTTTGAACAAGAGCAAGGAGACTTCAGACGGAGCACAACTTCAGACCCCCTTCATTGCATCAACGAACATCTACAAGTAATGACTGTGGACACAGCAGAGCACCATCCGTCATCCCATCCTCCTGTGTAGAAGCTGTAGAGGAAGCTCAAACATGTAGGAGAGAATACAACAGAATCCTTCCACGAACTGACCATTGAATTTTGTCCTTGAACCTGACAGCTACCTTTCCTCCGCTAGCATTAGATTCCTTTCCAGAATGTGTGAAGTCCAGGTAGTTATCCAACCCCTCTTTAACAGACGACGATCAATAGGTTCAGGATCCTGTGAGCTCAGCTACACGCAGCAGCAGGAGAGATCCGAAGGAGAGAAGAAGAATCTGCCCCCACCTTGAACCCATCCCCACGTGATGCTTCTGCTTACACATAAGCACTTCCTCGAACACCTAGGAGGTGCTCGAGCAGTCGTCTGACTCTCAGCCACACCGTCTTCAAGCAGCCGACAGTCGGCGCCAATGAGAAACCCCCAAGCACCAACCCGGTGTCCGATGGACAGGCCACTCCACCAAATAGGACCAGTGACCTTGTGGCTTATCAACACCTTGACGACCTGGAGCATAGGCCCTCGAGAACTTACCAAGGCTCGGTGGAAGTAGCCTAGAAAGGGGGCCGAAGCACCCCACTACTCTGTGAAACCAGAGTCAGAGACGGGACGTCGCCAGACGATCAACCTCACACAGCAGACACACCACTCGACGAGAAACTCCACCACCATCAAAACGTGATCGAATACCAGTCGAATCCAAAGAAGGGAACCACCTCAACCACTAGATCGAGCAGATGCTAGAGAGGAAGGTGGCGTAGAGACCACCTAGGATCACCAGCTCAGAGCAGCAGCACAAGATCCAAACACACGACCGGGACCGGCTCCTATCTCTCCATCTCGCTTGAATGGAAAGATTCGACAGGATCAAAACGCCACTCCAACAGTCTGGGCTTGGATGCTTACGACGCATCCAACTGCAGTGGGGCAGGGCACGAGGGAGCCTCAAATGATTCGCTGATACACCAGCTTCACGATCTCCAGGGAAGACCACCTTCTGGAACTGCCAGCCGTGGTTGAAGGCCAGGGGGAGGGAGGCTCTGGGGAAGCACACCCCTCCCCCCAGCTGCGACCGCTGGGGTAGAACTTAGAGAGAAGGCAGAGAGAAAACCCTAGAGAGAGACACTTAATTAAATGTCCTCCAAACATTTACTTTCAAGCAATCAATAAAACCTCAGAAATTGTCATGAAACTAATGTGAGTAACCATAAAGTAGCCACAGACCTGATTTGGAGATCTCAAAGAATCAAGAAAAGCATCTAATCCATTCAAGTAGTCTGATGTATTTCTCAATCTTTACCTTTTTAGGTCAACAAACCCTAAAACAGCTTTTCTTGCACAAAAACCCTAATTATTCAGTTATCCACATTAAAGCCCCTTTATTCCCAAATTGGCTTGGGATCATCATATCTTTGTCTTATTCATGGATTTTCAAAATAGAACCATTAAAAGTTATATTCACCTAAATTTGAGTTTTTAAGCCCATCAAAGAACTTTCATATACATGAAGCCCTAAATTGAGCCAATTAAGGACAAAGATTATCTTTTTAGATCTAAATCTTCCTTTCATTAACAACAATTTAATACTGGCTTTAATGTTTTTGAAGAACTTTACTAAATATCATTAATATGAAAATTAGGATTTCCCATATATAAGTCCATTAAAGGTGACAACTTTATATATTTTCGAATTTCAAAATATTTTGGCTATAATTATATTTTTATTATATTCCTTGCATTCTCCTAAACAATTTCCATATATAACTCATTGCAATCAAAGTTACCAATAATTAATTATGAATTTTGCAAGATAAGATGCCTTTAGCCAATTGTTGAATGCCACGTCATCAACCTCACCTAGGTTTGGTCACATGCAAGCCAGGACCCAGCCAATGGGTGGGTACCATCTCAGAAAGTTGTGTCAGCATGTCTGAGTGAGTTGCCTCCCATGAAAACCCATCTGTGGTTACTCTCCCTAATGTTCAAATCGAGGGTAGAAGTGTCCTTTAATGCTTGTTCGTCTCCTTCCCCGCAATCTCATTCTTTACGCAAAGCAGTTCCTCCAGTGAATCAAGCCATTGGCTGACTTTGTTCAACTGTACCCCCAAGCCTAAGGTGAGCGTACATTTCCCTCCACCCCACCATGTTGGATTCGCCCGTGGCCTTTAATCCACAGGAGGATGCAAGAAACTCTGGGTCCTAAGTCTCGACTTGCGACAGAGAACATGGAGGAAAAGAGATGGAAGAGGTAGATCTTTTCTCACAATTGAAGCAAAAGGATAACATCCTTGGCTCCTTGCCAAGATGCTCCGGTCTCGGCAAAGGGTCTTTGTGCTTTATATAAGCAGGAATGCAAGGATGTCTTCCCTTCACAAGCTCTAGTTTCCTGGACGAACTGGGATTTGGGGAAATCCCAATACCACATGGAAGCAAAGGAAAAAGGGGATAGGAGTCCAAAAGGATCTCTTGGTTTTGATGGGAGGGTTTCTAGGAACTAAAAAGCATCTAGGAGAGAGGTGGTGTGCAAGGGTTCTCGAGGTTATTGTGCCCCATATTTCTATCTATTTGGGATAGATGATGACTGAGTAACCCTTGGATCTTGATCCAGTGGCTGACATGCCACACAAAAAGCAAAGGTAACCGAGTCCCTAGTTTCCCAATCTAATTTAAATCATGACATTCAATGCATATTTCCATATTCCTCCTCACTTTAGGAAATCTTTCAAAAATCATATCTCCTAAATTGCTTATCCGTTTGATCCCAAATTTTAGAGGAAAGTCCTTAATGGCTTAAACTACTTGTGTGACAACTTTGGGACTCAAATATAAAAGTATGAGGGGATTTGCTTCATATGCAAGTTATCTCTTAATAAGGCATATTTTTCATATTTTCTCTCTCTTTCCCTTTTATTTCGGATTCCTTTTACCATTATTAACCAATTAGATTCAAAACCTAATCCATGAATGTCATTTTTTGTGGAATCCATGAAGGTCATTCACACCACTTTCTAGAGAATTCTACCTAATTCTCATCATTATCTTAATTTATTTTCCTTTTTATGCATTATTATAATTCTTTCAACCTTTCTTTCCTTTTTATCACATCGGACTCACCAACTCATTAAAATTGATAAAAACATGCATTCAAAGGAAGTATTACCAAATAAATCCATTCATTACACATAAATCATAATCATACATTTTCTTAGAGAAATTGCATTTCAAACCATATATGCCCAAAAATTGGGGTTGTAACATCCTTCCCCTCTTATAATAATTTTGCCCTCAAAATTCCACCAAACATATAAACAATTCAGGATAAGACTTTTCCATGTCCATCATCAGCTTCCATGTGGCTTCATCCTCTCCATGGTGCTTCCAAAGAGCCTTTACCATCTTTATCCTTTACTCATAAGCTCACTCACCTTGGTATCTTGTACCCTCATAGGTGACCCAGGGTAAGTCAGACTCCCTTGGAGTTCAATAGGTTCAAAGCTCAACACATGGCTTAGGCACCTAACATAGTGCTCTAGATCGGACACATGGAACACATCATGCATCATATTATCCTGAGGGGTAAGGCTAAACAAAAGCATCTCCACCAATCTATTCCAAAATCTCAAACGGGCCCATGTATCGCGGACTCAACTTTTCTCTGTTCTTAGCCATATCTCAGAGCGGTTGGATTTTCAAAAACTCATGCTCACCCACAGTGATGTGCAAGTCAGTCTGCTTCACATCAGCACGTGAATCCTATCAATACTGGGCTTTCTCAGCCATTGATCGATCAAAGTGACTTTATCAGCATACAACTATGGCTTCTCTAACCTCCACAAGGTCGTCTCACCAACATCACCCTAGTGAAATAGTAACCAAACTAGCCTCCCATAAAGAGCTTCATACATCCCGATACTGGCTCTGGTACCTATTATAACAAACAAACTCAATTAGGGGCAGGTATTGCTCCCATGATCCACCCCAAATGAGAACACATGCTCTCATCAGACCTTCTAAAGTCTGGATCATAATCTCTTGACTGTCCGCCAGTCAGGGGGTGATAGTTTGTGCTAAACTCAAATCTAGTATCGATTTCTTCTTATACTGACTTCCACAACATGGAAGAAAACTTAAGGCCATGCCCAAGAACATTTGTACTCAGATCATCATGCAGTCAAACTAACTCTCTCATATATATAGTTCAACTAAATCTGTCACACTAGCAAAGCTCTCTCCTGTAAGGGAATGTGTTGTCTTGGTAAGGTGATCTACCATAACCCACATTGCATCATGACCTCTCTTGGTCTAGGGGAGTCCCCCCACAACGTCCATGGTGATCTTCTCCCATTCCACTCAGGATCACTCAATCGACTATAAAAATCTACTGGGTTACTGGTATTCAGCCTTCACCCTCTGGCATACATGATATCTGGCCACATATGTCTTTGTGTCCTTCTTCATTCCAATTACCGCTGAACCTTAGCCATCTTATTATTACCAGGGTGTGTGGTGTACTTAGAATCATGAGCTTCTTATACGACATGATTCTTCCAGGGTGATTCCTCACAAACCGTAAAATACTCTTGTAGTGGATCTCACCACCTACTCTTCCTGAGAGGTGCAACTGAGGTTTCTGTAATAAAATTTTCATCTCATCAAGCTCTGGACTGACTAACTGGGTAGTTACCAACTTGGTCTACCGGTCTAGTTGTATCTAGATGTTAGCCACCTTGGTCTAGTCTTCCCACAATCGCAAGGTCCACCTAGCAACCTCTTCTAGCCTCTCCACTAGCTAAACTAGACAATTGTACACCTGAGTTGTGTCTCACCTAAGAGCATCTATTACTACATTAGCTTCCTTATGCTCTAGGTGATGGTGAAGACATAAACCTTCACACCTCCACTCATTGACATTGTCTCAGGTTTAGGTCTTTCTGAGTCAGGAAAACTTCAAGCTCTTACTTCCATCATCTCGGTTACCAAACCCAAAACTTTAACTTATAGACTCTAAGCTACTCTAGATAGGTATGTCCTCATATTTTCTTTGTTTTTTCAAACCATCTATTCAATATATTCTCCAAAGGATGTGATACCTCCTCCATTCATCATAGAAAGGTGTTAACTTAAGTATTTACTGCTCATATCACTTTCATCCTTAGTATGGCATGCAATTTATCGTATCTCTCACTTTCATAATAAGATGAAATCTGCATTTGGTTGAAGTCCAAATATAGAGTTCATCCTACTCTAGGAGTAGAGATGGTGCATCACACATCACCATTACACTTTCCAGTTTAAGATGAAACATACTTCACATGACTCCACAACGTGAATATCTCAATTCTAGGGTTACACCCATGGGAAGACTTTTCCTATCACTTTTGAGTTGTAACATTACTCATATATACAATCCTTAGTCATTTCCTCCAGGTCTCTAGGGTGTCAATACTTTTGGGGTGATTTGACCCTTATGCATCTAGAGAGTGCCTCTCACATTTACCCCTTAGGCCCCATGAACTCATGAAGGTGGCCAACCTCCTAACCCATGGACCTCAGGCAAAGGTAGTTGTTACCTCCCGACCCCATGGTCTTGTACATCCAGGGAACATACAACTCCTACTTCCATCAGTCGTATCCCTCCTTGACCTGAGTATTTACTTAGGATTCTATCATAGCTCGTGGCTCCTTTGTTGATATTCGAGAACATCTCATTATTGAATCCTCACCCATCATCTCTCTAGGAACTCATATCTAACCTTCCATCCCTTCGTAGGAATCATGGTGACCTACCTATTTTGGTCTGGCCCCATACCTTGTTACCTCCCTGGCAACATATTTGTGTACCCCTCATAGATGGTCACACATGGGTCTATAGATTCATACTCATACCATGTGCTCCTACACTTATCATTATCAAGCTCTTAGAAGTGACCTCTTAAGATTACCTCGAACCTAAACAAGAGTTGGTGCTCACTCCTACATGAAGGGTCCTTTCCTAGGATAGGAGAAAACTATCACTTGATAGTAACAAAGGTCACAAAAACGTTCTTGCATCCAAGGTTTATATCATCATGTATGTGCATAGATCATATCACACTACCTATGCACGTGTCTAGCCAGTAGACAACTTATTAAACCATTTCTAAGTTCCTTGGTATGTCATACTTGTTCATCATTCCTCAAGGTTCTACCAATATCATATATGCATACTTCACCAACATGTGTGAATGTTTCATCATACATACATCTTAGTTCAAGTGGGGTTTCCTCCTCATTCCAACACATGGGGGTGCCATACTTAAATCCTATGAATCCACTTCAACCTCATGAGCATTATGTGCACCTAGGTACCTTTACTTCCCTTCTTGGGTTTAGGAACCCCAGGTTCATCGCTTATACATCGAGTGTCTAAATTGCATGCTCAGTTGCTCAAACATATACCAAACCCATACATGATAGGGCGTATGCTTCCTCTTCCACATGAACAACCCTTAGAGTCCTACACAAGGACAACCAACAGGGTTTGAGGCCTCACAACTTGTTATCATACCATACATCTTTAGGGTTTTTGGAACTCTCTCTCCTACACCTAAAAGGTAGGTGCTCATATCATCTATACATTTTTCAGGAAGCTTCTTTCTCCTTTATAGGGTTTGGTTCCTCTAAAGGAATATAAGGTACGAAAAGCCTCTAAGGATCACGCATGAGGCAACCACATACATCTACTCAGGGTCGTCTATTTTAGGCCACACCATACCAAACTTCTCATGATTCCTTATGTCTTGGAGTCTAGGCCTCCAACCTTCTTCATTCAGGTCTTTCCCTCTCTCTATATCTAACCATATAAGTGGTCCTACCACTGGAGGTTCTCTCTCAAAAGATAGGTCAAGCTCTTTAGGATACATGTCTATCCCTGCCTGGGTGAAACGTACTATCAAAACTTATGTCCGGCCAAGATCAACCAAAGCTTTGCATGCCTATCTCATAAACTATCAGGCATAACCCTTTTGGCTTAGGTCTAAAACATGTTGTCAGCCTTTCTACCACTCACTTCTATGTAGGAGAATTCCTCATTTCTACTCATATATGCCCTTTAGGGTTCCTATATTGTTACCACTAACCTTCTCAATGAGGGAGATATCCCTCACTCTTAAAAGACACGACCCCCCAAGGTCGGGTCACCACAAGGCATCAGGGGTGAAACAACCACACATAGTCTATGTTTCTCATGCATACTCAAAACCTCTATGTAAAACATACATGTATTACCCTCATGCATGGACAACTAAGGTAGTTAACTCATTGTGTCCACACCTTCTCTATCTACTGCTTAAGGTTTTGGGGTTGAGCATCGTCCTCAGAGGATACATCATGTCTCTTCCTCTTCTTGGAGGCTTCTTCCTCCAAGGCTATCCCTCCTCTCCTCATCCTATGAGATGGTATAACCTCAACGTTCTCCTGAGGGCACGACAACACAGACAATACAGCCTAAGCATGTAACTAACATCAGTCTAAGTTTCATCATTTAGACTTATGTCCATGACATCTTTCTTACATGCTTTTTATTATTTGATGGAGGATTCCTTAATCCATTAACCCTCAAACTCGGGAGGAGGTGAACAGAGAGAAAAATTATTTGATGGCGGATTCCTTAATCCATTAACCCTCAAGCTCAAGAGGAGGTGAATAGAGAGAAAAACCTAAGCTCTTACAATTGCTCAATGAAAAGGGTTAGAGAAGGGATGAAGATAGATGAGAAGACCTAGAGGTTTCTTATTTCGAGTCAGATCCTTTGATTTTGGCCAGATAGTCACATAGATTCTGGGAGTCCTCATAAAGTGGCTAGTAGGGCAGAGGAAAATCTTGCCAGTCCCCAGATTATGATCCTTTTCTAGGCACCTCCATCTTGGGACAATCCTCTAATAACTCCCCTGGGCTCTAAAGAATTTGTAAAATTTAATCATTATTAGAGATTAAATGGAAAACCATGCTCTGATACCAATTGTAACAGTCCCACTTCCCAGTAACCCCCAGTTAAGGAAGACTAAGAAGCCAGAGCCGCTATCCCAAAATTGGATCAATGATTTTGCAAATAATCAAAATTAATAAATTTTAGCAGAGACTAAGCTTAAAGTAGGATAAAAATTTACTTTCCACATACCTTTCAAATGTAGAAGTTTGAAACTTTACCTGATGTAGAGTTCTATCTAAATAAATCCTTCAGTCATTATTTAGATTTATTTTTCAAATATCACTTTAATTGTTTGTCCACTTTCAAGTATTCCTAAAATGTTAACAAAAACATCGGTCAATATAATGAATATATAGGTATGTGGTGGCAACCAATATCTTGCACATATTTCATAACAATCTATTCACATCAGATATTGGTTAACAATAAAATATTATGTTTTCATTATAACCTCCCAACCATTTTACTCATCCTCTGGTATACCCTCTCTTAGGGTTTAGTCCTTGCAACGGACTTCAGGCTACCTTCTCCATCCTGAGCTTGATACCTTATGGGTCACCTCTCTAGGTTCCCTATAGTCTTCCTATCCAGGGCTTGACCACTTATGACCTTCCCTCTAGGGCTTGCTCCTTATAAATCATAAATCATAAATCATAAATCATAAATCATAAATCATAAATCCAGAGATGGTATGCAGGTTCATGCAAGTCATAAGCTACTATATTTTTATAATCATAGTCACTTTATAGATTGCAAGAAATATTTTCATCTAAACATTTACTTTCAAGCAATCGATAAAACCTCAAAAATCACCATGAAACTAAAGCGAGTAACCATAAAGTAATAACATACCTAATTTGGAGATCTCAAAGAATCAAGCAAAGCATCTAATCCAATCAGGTAGTCCAATCAATCAATCAATCAAATCAGACAAGCAAATCTGAATCATGAAAAACATGTATTACCTAATCATTACATACTCATCATAAACTCTTTTATTGAGTTGGGAATCCCTTATAGGGTTTCTATGTTTTATTAGGGTTTCCTTAGGGCTTTTTAGTTCTATTTATCAATCTTTACCTTTTTAGGTCAACAAATCCTAAAATAGCTTTTCTATGCACAAAAACCCTAATTTCTCATTTATCCACATTAAAGACCCTTTATTCCCAATTTGGCTTGGGATCATCATTTCTTTGTCTTATTCATGGATTATCACAATAAAACCATTAAAAGTTATATTCATCTAAATTAGGCTTTCTAAGCCCATTAATGGACTTTCATATACATGAAACCCGTGAGCCAATTAAGCACAAGGAATATCTTTTTATATCTAAATCTTCCTTTCATTAAAACATGCTAATATTGTCTTTAACATTTCCAAAGAACTTTACTAAATCTCATTAATATCAAAATTAGGGTTTCCCATATAAAAGTCCATTAGTGGTGACAACTTTATATACTTTTCAAATTAAAGATATATTCAGGCTTCAATTATATTTTTATTGTATTCCTTACATTCTCTTAATAAATTTTCATACATAACTTGTTGGAATCTGAGTTATCAATAATAAATTATGAATTTTTCAAATTTTATCTATCACAAAATCATTCTCATTATTGTATTGCTCCTCGCCTCAAGGCTGGTTGTAGAAAATCAAAAGTATATCTAATTTATTACTAGACCAATTGCAAAAGGAAACCTAGACATCCCAATCATACTGAATTTCAAACTCTTTCAAATGATCATCACGAGTCATGGTCCTCTAAGATATCAACACATGGGTGGTTTGGGTACAACTCTCAGAAATGGGTAAACAAAAGTATGGTTTAGTAAACACTGAGTACTAACACAATAAAAATATTAAGGAATTATAGACCAAAAGAGTAAAATAAAGGGGTTCATGTTGAAGAGGGTGTTGACCTAACAATTATACATTGTCCATATTTTGATGATGACTTAACGATTCCATTCATATGTATCTAATATTAAATAAATAATACCCCACACTAATAAAGGACATAAAGAATCACAAAGGGTTGTGAGTTCTTATATCCTTTACAGATGCACCTCGATTATCTATGTGATGAGTTGGTCAAGTGATGAATCAACTATCTAAATGAATATGGGGAACCAGATTTTGAGTTATGGTTTATGACCATTACATCCTAAATGACTTCCATGTGAACCATAAGATATGACCTTAATGGTAGCACCCATTGGGATGAAACCCATAAGTGTGAATGAGTCTTAAGCATTAAGACACATGGATAAGATTTTGAGAGGGATGATGCTTGTTGATTGCAACTTAATGACTAAGAGATTTGGCATATTGATACTAAAACCGCATTCCTATAAGGAATAAAACAAGGATGTGTAGGTTTAAGAATCCATTAATGCAAATGAAGTCTATAAGTTACAATGAACTAATCAATTCAATTGATTGAGCTCAACCAACTCAGAGCTGGATCTTCACTTTGATGATATAGTCAAATGGTTTGACTTATATGTCAAAGATAAAGAGAGATTTGTGATTTAGTGGGAGTGTATTCACATTCTACATGTTGATGTGAAATGGAAATGTTCTAGAATGGAAATCCAAAGTGGAAATTATCTTTAGGGAAGATAGAGATATTTCCTATGACGTTTCCTATGTGATGGGAATAGAGATCTATAGAGATAGTTCTCGAAAAACCTCTTGACCTGAAAAGAGAGAGCATACATTGGCAATCTATACTGAAAGGTTCAGTATACACAGATTCAGTGGGAGAAAACTTATCCATGTTACTTGGAGTAAGTATTCCAAGCCCAAGTGTCCAATTCTTATCAAGAATGTGAACACTAAGAATAGATATGGATCTATCATGTATGTAATCATCCCATTATCTTGCATGTATGGACATGGCAAGAACGAAACGCATTTATCATCTTGTATGTGGGACATGAATATATGATATGCTCATCCTAATAACTCGTATGTGGGACATGACGAGTGGATATCTGTCTAGTTCTAGTAAGGGTTACTGGAATACCATGAGAACTTGATAAGTACTTGAGAAGTGCTAGTTCTATGGAAATAAGGAAGGGTTCACTGTAAAAGTTACATTGATGCAAACTTTTGAAAAGGACAGAAAATTAATCACAAAATATATATGGGATATATAAAAGTGAATGTTTGTTGATAAATGGAAACGTTCCAATAAAGCTGTTTTAAAAGGAAATGTCGAGTATCCGTGTGTTAGAGAACATCAGTGGATACTATATGGATCTAGAAGTTCATAGAGATGTACTTATAGTTATTCCGGTCATTGATGACAAGTTAGGAGTGCTTGGTCATGAAATGTGGCTAAAGGTTAGCAAAGGAATACTAGATTGCATATTAAGGCAACTCCATCTCCTACGTGTGACGTACATCGAAGAGATGAGATACATGCAGTTAATACCGACTTTGGCAAGGTGTTGCCATAACTCACAGCGTAAGAACTAGAGCATAGTAACATGTGGGATATGTTTGAAGATCACTGTGAATATGACTCAAGGGTGATTGGCTCATAGTGCAAGTGGGAGTCTGTTGGTATGTATGTCCTGAGAGCCAATCATGGGATGATTGGTGGGATACATTAAAATTGATTTGATAAACATCAAAGGCAAGCTTCCAATTCTTTCTGGTTCAGTCATATGAGATAATGATAGAACAAATTGAATGTCTAGAGAATGACAATACTCAATAACGTATGCTTTCAGGTAAAGGACCTAAACAATAAGATCATACGAATGTTAAGAGTTTGTACATTCTTATCATGTCCCTAGTCGGATGTCATTGTGGAAGGTTGACAGACAACAATGACACACAAGACTAGATTGTGGTGTTGGTTGATGACAGAATCTCGTTAGTCATGATATGGAGATATCAAACCAAACACATACGTACTTGTTAGTGAACAAGCATACCAGACAGACCCATTGTGAGTTTGACACATGGAACCATGACATGGTAGTCACAGTCAGTTCTCACAATGATGGTGGTGAGTGTGATTCTCTGATCTAAAATCACTACACTCAACACATGTCATTGGGTATACTTTGACGTCATCAAACGCAGTCTTGAAACATGGGTTGTAATAAAGGTGATGATTGGGTGGATTTAACACATGGGGCTTTTGAGGGGTGAGTGATAGATATAGTATTTGTCCCTCCTGAGGGAGTTTGATATCCATGGCCACTTGATGAGTAGGATTGAGATAGGCATACACGCATGTGTGAATCAGTGTGTGATATTGATGTCATACATATCTCCTCCAATCTACTCTGAGATCAACAAAGTGAATGAACGTTGACAGGATGACTTTTTCATGCCTCGAGTTCATTAGGGATATCAGTGATAAAGGAATTATACATTCACTATAACACCATTCACAGATTGTAGGATTGAAAGTTGTTCTCAAACTTTCTATTTCACTTGGGTAGCACTGATGTGTGACTAGGCACCGCTCTTTGCTTGTGAAGTCATAAGTGTTATGGACTTTCACTGCCAACGTGAAATGGACATGCAGGGTCACACACATAGGATTTAACCTGGAAGAGGAGTTTATCCACAAATGATGTTTAGATTGATTACTAAAGAAGTTTAGTAGTTCAATTAAACACTCAATCAATTGATAGCTCAGTATCATAGTGTTCAAGGTGTTGGACCGATTGATTAGAGTATCACATTGATTGAAACTGCGATTGACTGATTTGCACAGTCTGCTGCCCCAACTGATCGGCTCATGAGATGAACCGATCCGCTCAGGTTGTTGAACCAGTCGGCTCAAGTTGTGAGTCGATCGGCTCATGTTTCATGAAGCGATCAGCTCAATTGTTGAACTGGTCAATTCAGTGACCAACCGAGATCGTTTGGAAAGTCAGAAGACTATTTTGCAAATACAATTTGTTTCACTTGTACAAATTCGATTTGGGCAAGGATTAATATTTGATTAATTGGAAACAAATACGAAAGTCAATTTGAGTCAGATTAGGACCACGAATCGATTGGCTCAGAAGTGAATCGATCGGTTCAGGTGCTCCAACTGATCGGTTGAAGTGTGAACCGATCGGCTCATCTCCCCAACTGACCGTTTTATGTTTGAAACGGTCGGTTCAGGTGGCGTAGTTGGTTGTTTTGTGGAAAATCATGAACCCTTCTACTCCTGCTTTAATCCCGTATTGCACGGGGTAGAGAACCTTGTCCCATGACCCTCCTATATATATATAGCGGTAGTGGGGGTTCTCAATGATACAACCACTCAGAACACCAGTTGCTCTGCAAAGTTTTCATTCTCTCTGGTTGTGGTAACTGAGAGAGCCCGAGCAAGTGCTACCCGATAAGTGAGGCACAACAAGGGAAAGACGACTGTAGAAAAGTGACTGGTTGTAGGAGAGTGTGTTGGTGACTAGTACGTCGACATGAGGGTGTGACTCCTTCCGATTCCTTATGGGATAAGGAGATAGGAGTTCCAGGTGGTCCGTGTGGACTACTTCTGAGGCGGGAAACTTCTTCTACTTGGAGGACAGCTGTCAATCCCGACAGTCTCAGTGAGACCAGGAGCTGCACAAACACCGTCTAAGACCGGAGGTGAAGACCGCGCAAGCCGCGAGGTATCATCACCGAGCAAGCCTCGGGACAAGGTATGCTTCTACAAACCATCCTTCCTATTGGATAGACATTGATGCGATTCCTTTATTCTGGGTTTGGGAGAAGAAAATTTTTGTTTCCGCTGCCTTCTTTGTCTCCCCTAAAAACCCAACAATACATACATACATACATATATATATATATATACATATATACATATATTTATATATGGTGATGAAATATTTATATTGTAATTACCTCATTTATATATGAAAAGATGTGTAACACAACATTCACATTCAATGCTTCTTACATTCCTTGTCTGGTTATAATATTGTCTAGTTATAATACCCACATCGGATACCCATTCATAAAATGAGTTTTGGTTAAGGAAAGAAAATCATTGTGAGATGATTTAACTATAGTGTAGAATTTATGACAATGAGAAAAAATAACTATTAAGTATATACAATAAAATACAAATCTTGCAATATTGTTAAGTGTACATTTATGTCAAGGAATTTCAAAGTACACAAATTTATTAATATAAAGAAATAAAGAAAGATAAAACTAATAAAATCTCCCAAATTTCTACATCGAAGTCTGTCTGATAATTACTAGGTATGAACTTGACTAATGGCATGTAAACATGGAAATAAAAAAATGTATACACTACGTCTACATTTACTTGAGTTTCCTCCCCGTATTTGTCCCCACTAGCATATAGATATCTCACAGGTAGCTTGTAATCTATTTTTCCATCCTAGGATGATCTCAACGCCAAACCTAATTGCTCCAATATATCACTTAGTATGTCACTAAAACTTGTATATCATACACTTATCCCATGAAAGGTTGTACTGGTCTTCTTTGTAATAATGACACAACCTTAGTGGAAGTCTTTTCATTCATTAGAGATCGTTCAAAATCATGAAATCATATCATTAACCAACCAAAGTCTGCAAAATAACACAAATTGAAAGGTGGCCATTAAAAGCCTTAGAAAAAGAAAAAAGAAATCAAGATTTAAAGAGATTTTAAACAAAGAAACTCCTATATAACATGACCAAAAATGAATATGATAACTGTCTATAATGGAACTTCACCATGTGTGATTCAGTAACAATCCTTGAGGTGAGAACTGTGATTATTCTTTTTCTCTCCTTTCTCTCTTGAGGGTATCTTATCCGCAACCCTGCAAAAATTGTAAAACATGTGAGGGGCAATGAGTAGTTATAAATGAAAATAACTTATCTGTAGAAATGACATGAAAATAACTTGAAAAATTTTACTTAGCATGATTAACACATTTATTTCAAAACTTAGGAAACTTTCCATGATTATGTAGCAATGTGTATTTTAGTTTGAGTTAATATATTCACACTATATATTTTCCCCACAATGATCATAAAGTTGGTTTAGGCTCACGTAAGGCTGGTTAAGGCTCACGTAAGGATGGCTAAGGCTCATAATGTCATAAGGTCAGTTAAGCCTCACATAGGGTTGGTTAAGGCTTACAATACATGATTGAGAGGACTAAATTAACATAACATGATTTCTTAAATCCTATATTTATTATAATTTCTTAATTCATTAACATGGTAGTGCTACGTAATGTTCAATTTGAAAGAATAATCATCAAAATAGTAGAAAACATCATTTCTTAGCATTTGCATGGTTTTCTATAAGCATATAATGGATAATAATTTATATTTACTTTAAATGAGGCATTATAAATAAATAACCAAAAATCATATAAGTCTTACACTATAAATTGATACTCAGTGTGCATAACCCACTCAACTGAGCCTGAGGAGGAACACTAATAGTAGTTTTAGTCATTATAAACCCTAATTTATTGTGTATAACATAATCATGAATTGACTACACTTTATTAACATATGCTTAGGGTTCATAATGTGTATTTTACACTTAATGTTCTAATATTGGATGCAAAATATATTAATTGATCAAAATATATCGAATCATAAAACAAGATAAATTGAACTATATAAATCAAACTAAGTGAAAGTTGGTGCATTCTTTCTGAAGTGGATGACAGATAACATATCACATGGCTTGGGGCTCACACAAACCTGAAGCACAGAAATAAACAGAAGTTGTAGGAAGAGGACCAAATTGCCTATGCATGATTGATACATGAAACATGTGGACTACGGTTAAACTGGAAATTAATTTCTTAGATTTCTCCAATCTAGTAAACATCATTGATTGTCCAATAATGAGGATCTTGGATGCAAATGTTGCTATAATAGAGTATCTCATTGAAAATAAGACACTAGAATTTTTTTCTATACACCCTCAAAAAGTCATCTTCCCAATCATAGAATGTGTGGTGGCCAAATAAATGTCTAGTGTTTCATCACCATATCTACTCCATGGAAGTCGGTTGGATAAAACAAGATAAGGGAAAAACCACATTAAAAGAACACGTTCACCAAGTAGTACATTAGGGAAAGATGAAATCAATAGAACAAACGTCTTCATTTATAGACCCTTATAACCTTGAGAATTGCTTCAATATTCAAGAAAATGGAGAAACAAAGATCCAAACTACAATTCAAAATTAGAGCTTGAACAAAAGAAAACAAAGGAATGAGGGGGATTTGTCTAGCCATATAAAATGATTTGACACAATTTTTGTAAGAAAACTGTGGCTAGAAGGTCCCGTCCAACCTCTCTAGAGAGGTCTAGAGGTCTAAGTTGGGGTAGATATTGGTTAAAATCAATTGTCTAAAAGTTTAAGAGAATGATAGAAAATGAGCAAGGAAGCCTGTGGGTAGGTCACTTTTTCTTTGGTGGTCTAAGGTATTGACAAGTGCTCGTAGTAGGGTTGGAACAAGACATAATTTATGATGGCTCCTAGAGAGTATTTGTATGCAATTTCTAGTAGAAGAGGGTCTACTAGAAGTGGATGGACCATCCCGGGCCACAAAGACACGGTTCAGACTCTACTGCTCAAATTAGTACTTTATCAGGTCAAACTGGTAGAGGAGGTAAAATTGGTGTTTTGGGCTTTTGCAAGTATGGGCACTAGGTTTTGAGTGAGGTCTCACTAGACTCACGGTGGCCTCCATAGTCTAATGGTGGGGTTAACTGAGGAGATTTTTTAGTGTAGAGGGAGGGGAGAATCGAAAGAGATTGGTTTTAGTTGTTGTTGTTGTTGTGAGAAAGATCGTAGGAGGAAGAATGAGTTTGATCCATTAGATCATGATCTAACAACTATAGAAGACCCTCAAATAACCATTGTAGCGTGTGATGCACATAAGGTGGATGACAATTAGAGACTTACCTAGATGCATGTTAATTGAGTATAACTATTAAATAACTGTTCAAGAATACAAAGAAATCGAAGGACCACCTATTATATAATATACTTGCAGGGGCAGTTCTCTATAGGGGCAGGGGGTACAATCTTCCAAAAATTTTGGAAAAATATTTCATACTATGATATCATGTTTATCTTTTAGAAAAATACTATATTATTGTATGCCATCCCCCACAAAAAAATTGAAGACTAAAATAATTATAAAAATATAGTTATGAAGATTAAATCCTCAGATAGAAGTAAAATATTATAATAGAATCATCATAAATTTAATTCAACTAACTACCAAAAAACAAGTATTGTATGGAACAATGAACGGATTGAATCATCAACTATAATTTTTGTAATTTCTATTATTACCACGACGACAACACACAATGATTTAAAATGATAATTTGACCATTTAACTAAAACTATGAAATAAAAGTCTTATAAATAAATATGAAAATATATGATGCATTGTATAAATTGGACTTGCATGTATTATTTAATATGGAGTAAATTTTAATGTTATTGACATATGAGCTAGTCAATCAAAGAAATATGAAGTCATTTTATTGATTTTCTAATTTAATATAACTTTGATATTTCATCAAAAAAATATCATCTTTGATATATGACGAAGAAAGGGACGATGATTTTGAGAAATTATAATTTTAGTATGTTTGATTTGTGTGTGGAGGAAAGAAAATGATATCATAAAGACATTTTTCCTTATATTATATAGATTATTTAATACACATATATTTTTCTATATCTCAATATATTTCTCATAATTTTATCCAAATTTTTATGTTTTCATTATATTTTCAAGTCTTAACATGGTATTTATGTTTTCCTCTAGGTTTCTAGTTAAATTTTTCTTCAACTTTCTTATACAAATTTGTTATATATTTAGATTATTTTCAAAGGTTTCTCAAAATATTTGTTCAAAACCTTTTATTTCATATTTAATTTTCACTCTAAGTTTTCCTTCGTATTTCCTATCTAGATTTCCCTCTAGTTTATGATATACCACCATACATTCCTTATTTTCTGTGTCTTTATTCTAATTTGGTGGTGATACTTGATAGAAAAAAAATCTTTTCCACTCATTCTCTTCTATAACTTTTCGTTCCCTATGACTTAGTCTAACCAGTCAAGAAAAAGTTTCTTTCTTCTCATTCCTTCTATATCTTTACCCTTCTATCCTACCTACTTTGTCACTTTCAAGATGTGGTATATATATTGGTAAGGTTGATTGGTCAGAACATAGTTAATTTATTTAGCATTGATCAAGATTTTCTTAGAAGACTCCAACAAACTATTTATTACATAGTAGCCAAATTTCTCATACTACATCTTTGTCAATATATTTAAGACATGCATGTTTCAGAGGTAACATTCAATCCATCTTCATTTATGTAATTATATTTATTTTTTTATGCATTGAGCATCTTGCATTCATTTATAGGACAATTTACTCAATCATTTTGAACTACATAATTTCAATCAACACTTTTATGTCTGAATGCCACAAAAATATTTATCAAGAAACAAAATCACAACAAAACCAATAGATAGTTTCTTTCTAATACAATGATCCTTTGTTATTTTTAATATTTTTTTGTATAATCTTTATTTCTAATACAATGATCCTTTGTTTTTTTATATTTTTGTGTAGAACTTTATTACCAAATACTCTATATATCTAAAGAATGAAAATTCAATTTTTAGAAATAGAAAACTATATGCAATGTTTTCAAGTATTTATAAATTTAAACACTATATGTTAACTTTATATGTATATGTATTTCTACGTATGAATTTTTTATTTACATTTGGTTTTTACATTTGTATTTTGAATATTTTCATAAAACATAATGGAATTTAGATTAAGATAAAAGTGATATATTATGAATGTAATAAACTTCAACTTTGTATGGTGTACTTTCAACCCCACCCCCCCACCCCGATGAAAAAAACCTTGTCAAGATCCACCATTTTATACATGCCTACCAGGAGGAATGAAAAAATGATTTGACTTTGTCTCTAGACACATATTGCATGGAACTACAATAGAGTTATGATCAAGTTTTGACATGTGGTTGGAAAATATCAAACTATAAAGTGATATTACGTGGTTGATAGAGGGTGATGCTAATACTTCTTTCTATCATTCTTATGTTTAAGTCAGATGACAAAAAATTGTGGTTCCTCTCTCATGGATGATACTAATTATGTAGTTTTGGCTCCTCTTCTTAAGCAACTGGTTCAATAGTGTTTTAAGTTTAAATTTCACACTACTACTTTTATTCAGTGGCATGATATCAGCGTTATACCTCATCATAGTGTATGCTTATCAGAATCTAAATCTAATGATATTAGTACTTTTCCTACTGATGAAATTCTTGAAATTATCAAATCTATGGGGAAGAACAATGTGGCAGGACCAGACGGAGTTGACAGGGAGTTCATGATTAGCAATTAGGACATCATCATGTCTTCTTTGTGAAAAAGTTTCATAATTATTTGCAAGGATACCCTTTATTTTTGAACATCTGTCCTCATTCCTAAAGTAACAAATCTGAGGAAGCAATCAATTTAGACCCATTTTGTTGAACAATGTCTTCTTGAGTCTCATATCAAATATTTTGGTTAACAAATTAAATCCTCATATGTCAGACTAGATGCTACATGTCCATTCAAGTGTTGTCCCTAGCTGCAAAATAACAAATAACATAATCCTAACAAGAATTCATACACAATATAAGACGATCTAAAGGAGCTAAAAATGATGATAGTGAAAGTGGATTTGGCTAAAGTATATGCCTGGATGTCATGGGAGTTCATTTCTAATACTTTAGTAAAGGATAATTTCCCTCATGAAACTATCAACTTATATATTCTGTATATGGAAGAAAATCAATGTTATTTGGATTAGTGAGCACCTTCTTGGATTCATAGATTCTGACAGACTCAGATAGGGAGATCCTTTGTCCCATATCTATTCGTGTTGTGTCTAAATTGTTTGAATATGATGATTAAAATAGAGGTAGATGTTGGACTATGGAAACATTTGAAGCTATAATAGTAGGGTCCTGCTTTTTCTCACGTCATTTTATCATATGATATAATACTGATTGCAAAGTTTGATACACAGCACATTAGCATTGTGATGAAGTCTTTTGATATTTTTGGTAAAGGCTGGAGTCAATCACTGTATATACAAAAAATTTTCATTCACTTCTCAGCTTCAATTCCTTCTAGCATGAAACATAATATTTGTCAAATAGTTGGTATTTTTCAAAGTCATGACATGGATTATTACCTAAGAGTACCAATCATACATGGAAAAATAATGAAGAGTACTTAGGATCACTTTCATTATAAAATTTTGATGGGGATAGCAATCGAGACTTCCCGTACTCTTTCCTTAGTAGGAAGATTTTGTTTGGAAAAAATATTTCTTTAGACTATACTCACTTTCTCTATGTATACTTGTGTTCTCATATTAGCTCTTGGTACAAGACTGATTCAATGATTCAACAATTTATACAGAGATGTTGAGTTTTTGGATATTCCACGATCACATTTTTATAATGAAAATATTTTCCATTTTTGTCACTAACATGGTGCAATTAGTGTATTGAATGATCAAGGAACATAGACAAGATTCAACAATAAGAATCATGCATTTTATATGTATTTGGATGCTTGTAGGTCAGGCTTTTCCATGTATATACTTTGTACAAGTACATTCTACACAACTTCTTATGAATGATGTAAGAACAAGTGATGATCATGTAATCCTATCTAAACCCATTTTCACAATTACAGCAAGTCATTAGGATAGTTAGATGTCATTAGAAAAATCATTTGACATGTTTTACGAGAAAATTATAATGTCTTTGTGAGGAATATTTTGGTCGAACTTTAAATTAATCAAGAAAGAGTCATTGTAGAAAAATATCCATTACAAATCCTAGAAATATACTACCTCTCAATTGATCGAAATGGAAGCGAGTCAAAGTACAATTTGACAAAGATCAGTACACAGTCAAAATCTACATTTGTTTTTCTAGCCATTACACACATGTCTTAGGACTTCTAGAGGAGAGCATCTATCTCATCATAAACACTACCAAAAACCATATTTACCATCCCTAAGTATTTAATATAAATAGGAATGTCTATAGACACTTAGGACACACACATTACCAATCTATTATGAGATATCCTTCTTCAAGCATAGAATTCTACATTGCTATCTTTAGATCTATGGCATAGCTCAGTACTAGTGTCCTACTCCACCAAATATAGCCATGCCTATTCCTTGTGGAGAGCTGATAACGACTTATTCATAGAGAGATATAGATTGTATATCTTATGAGAGTTGTAATTTCTTCTTCCACTCATATTTCCTTTTTTTATGTGTTGCTTTAACTACTTCTTGTGAGAAGTCTATGGGGAAGATTCTTGGAGCTATTAATTGTGAGAAGACTACAACTAAGGAGGGAGGTTGGTTGTCATCTACTCCATTGTGCAAGTTCTCCTTTATCTACAAAATGAGGGTTGTCTTGACCAAAAAACACACCAATTCTTTTGTGTATTTTTATCATTTAAGAAAAGGAATAAAATACATGTAAATCTTGGTTGGGAAAAATCATTTAGTGAACTGACATCTTTATGACAGAACCACTCTATTTTATATCTCTTGTGGTTGTATTTATTTTGTTTAACTCTTATTTTACATTTCTATTGCATTATATTTTAAACAAGTTACAACCTAACCTTCCTTTTTTTGAAATTGCATAAGTTTTATTGTAGCTCTATTCAACCCCTTCTAGATTTGTCAATTGGTATCACAGTAGGTCTTAAAGGAGACTTTATAAGTCTTGAAGGAAGGAGGTTAACGTTCACAACCATCTCAACTCAGAAGGATCATATGTAAGTCGATTGCCCATTTTCGATAGCACAAAATACACATATTAGAAGAGAATGATGTAATTCCATTTCTAAGGCATCAACTTTGATCTCTAGAAGATGATTGTGTTACCATATGAACCTTCAAAAACAAAGAAGGAGGAATGGGATCCAGATATGGTAAAAAAGGAAAATCTAAATGCCAACGTAGTAAGTATGTTATACTCTTATCCATATCCTTGTGAATTTAATAGAAGATCTTAATGTGAAACTACATATGACATATGGAGAAAACTGTTAGTTACACGTGAAGGAACTCAACAAGTTAAAAGTACAAAGATGAATATATTAAAATATAAATTTGAATTATTTTGCATGACTAAAACTAAAATTGTTTCAAAAATGAATGCTAATATTTTCTACTCTAATAAATAGTTTAAAGCCTTGAGAAAGAAAATAACTGAGTAAGATTAAGTCTACAAGATACGAAAATTCTTGCATCCTAAGGTGAAAGATAAGGTAACTACTATAGAAGAATCTAGTGATCTTTCAGAATTATTAATGGAGCAACTCGTTGGAAACTTGGAGACACATGAAGTGAAGTGTCAAGAATATCTTTCCCTACTAGATGTCCCATATGTGGAGAGAGAGGGCATTGGACGGAAGAATGTTCAAAAGTCAAGAAGAAGAAGAAGAAGAATAAAAACTCTAAGGATAAGAAGAAGAAACCATATAATGCTACATGGGATGATTCCTAAAACTCAGAGGAAAGTGATGAAGAAATTTTCCATCATCCATTTGAATGCTTCATTTCCAAATAAGAAGACAATGATGAACAAGAAGAATAAGGTGCATAAGGTAATGATAATGAGGTAGCTCTCTCAATTTTTTCTAAAGAAATTATTGGACTTGTTGAACTTACTTCAGATAAAGTTAAAATGTATCATAAAAAGCAGAATAAATTGTAAATACAATTGATTCTAAAAATGAATAACTTAATGAGCTAAATTATGAATATGTGAGTGATAAGAAAAGAATGGATGAGATTGTTTCTCAATATACTTCCGTGCAAACTCAAGTTTCCATTCTTTTAGATAAGTTAAGTTATATGTGTTGGCATGTATGCCCAGAAATCTAATCATATGATGATTGTAATGGCATATTACATAAATGATTTGATTGATGATTATAAAGGCAAACTTCTAATTCGTTATGTTTCAATCAGTTATGATATAATAGGGAAACATAATGAATGTCTAAATAATTACAATTACTCAATGATGTATGTCTTCAAGTACATGACTTTAACAATGAGATAATATAGTTGTTAAGAGTATGAACATTCTTATAATGTCCCTTATTGGATGTTGTTGTGGAAGGTAGATAGATAGCAATGATACATAAGACTGGAATGTGTGCTGGTTGAAGATAGAATCTCATTTTTCATGATATGTGATTTCAAACCAAACACATAGATACTTGTTAAAGAACATTGTATCAGACAGAACCACCTTAAGAGTGAGACATGGAAACCATTATTTGTGGTCATAGTCAAGTCTCTTAGTTAAGGTGGTGATTATGGTTCCTAAACCTAAAATTACTACACTCATCATATGTCATCATGGTGTGCTTCAAGATCATTCACCATGATCGTGAACAAGGGTTCCCATAAAGTGATGATTGAGTGCATTCTGACACATAGGGATGATTGTGAGCGATGTCTATGAGATTTTTCCCTCCTATTAGAGTTCCATATACTGGCCACTTGATAAGAAAGATTGAGAAAAACATGCACATGTGAATCAATATATGATATCAAGGTCACATATTTCTCATACATACTACTATAGGTTCAAGGAACATGAATTGAACATTGAGAGGGTGATGACTCCATGTCTCGAGTTCATTTCGAATATCAGAGACAAAGGAATTATACAATTACTATAACACCTTACATAGATTGTAGGTTGAAGTTGTTCTACAACTTTCCATTCACTTGGGTAGCACTGATGTGTGACTAGGCACTGCTCTTTGCCTGTGATATCATAAACTAGCTATGGACATTCACAACCAACGTGACATGGGACCTATATGGTCAAACACATAGGAATTCACCTAGAAGAGGAGTTTAATCGTGAATAATACTTGAATTGAGTACTAATGTGTTTAGTTATTAAATTTGAGAAACAAATTAGTTGATTGGACTCCCAAACTGATTAACTAATGTGATGAAATGACCGTATGGAGTGTCAGATTGATTAGAAATGGAATCGGCTGAGTTTTGCATAAATTGGGGAGTGAACTGGCCGGTTCACTTAATGGGTTGACCGGCTTGGGCATGAGATGACAAGCTCATGAGATCAAGACACTTGTTTGTGGAGAAATTTGATTGCATCAATGATTCGTGTTACCTTCATGTCGTGCATTAATTGGATTCAAATTTCCAATTCATATGTGATTAGAAAACATGATGAAACGACTAGTTTGCTGAGCAAATTGATCAGCTCATTTATGAATCGACCTTCTCTCTTGTGAAGTGACCGACTCTCTTATGAACTAACTGACTAGGGCTTCTCAGATAGAACTCAATTGCCTCTGACAATTGTTGTCCTCTCTATTTGTAGTAACCATTAGAGAGCCTGAGCAAGTCCTACCCAGAAAATAGAGGGATAGAAAGGGACAACAATTGTGGGAGAGAAAGTTGGAGACTAGTACACCAATAGGAGGGGTAACTCCTTCCTTTATTTTCTAGTTGAATGAAAGGAGTTCTAAGTGGTCCATGTGGACTTTTCTAGAGGGGACTTGGGCTTTTTCCATCGCTAGGAGGGCAACGTCAATTTGCAGTTCGTGGAGGAGATATTGCAGAAGTCGTTTGAGTCTGTTGTCTATGGTGGAGACTAGGGGCTACTGCAGATGAGTCTCAATGCAACTAGGAGTGTTGCACTACTGTAATGAGTTATAAGCACTAGACTTTCTCTAGGTGCATGTATGAACACATTAAACCGTCCTTTCCATTACATAGTTGTTGACGTGATCTTGCTATTCTGGGGAATATTGACATTTAACTTTTTTTTTCCTCACCCTACTATGTGCCCATATTTTTCTATAATGGTACCACAACGACGTCAATTTACTATGTTTTGGAATAATCGATATGATCGATTTTTTGGTTTTCATTGTTAATTTATTACATACGATGCAAATACTTAAACTTCTTAATGTGCAAATCTGATCAAAAACCACATATAATCTCAAAATGATATATATATATGCAATTTACATGTATCGCCCTAAAAGTGAGATTTGATGGTAGATGTGTAGCGTGGTTATGGCTGATAACCCAAATTATCTATGTATGGTTATTGTGTGTTTATTTCCTATTTTATCTCGAATTCCAAACTGAGATTCCTTCTTCTTCCCTATGTAAAAGTATTATTATTTCCTACCTATTCTTCCATCATATGTAACTTGAGGTTTCTCATTACCATGTAATAAGTTTAATAGACAACAGGATAGTTTTTTTTGTTGCAACCATGAAGATGATAATCAGTGTCTAGTAAGTTGACTATTTCACAAGGCAAGCCAACCGGTTGGAAGATCAAGGAGGGCAGACCGTAAGAGGATCGAACTGACCGACTGGTGGACCCAACTGATCATTAGAAGGTGTCTAGACATTGGTTAGATAGGAGGCTAGGCGATCATATGAGATGACCAACCGACCAGCCAAGAGGTGAGACGACTGGTTCAAGGGTTGAATTGATCAACCTGAATTGCCAAGCATATATGTACAACAAAAAATGGTTCATGTATGTGATGTAGACCTAGGTTGCAGTGTTTCCTTGTGGCTCTAATGAATTAGGTTAGAATGGCCATAACCATTGCCTTTTGTTTTATATTGCATGTTTACATTGTGGGATATTGTATGCATATGATATGTACTATATATATGTGGTGATTGGATAAAGTATACACACACACACACACACATATATATATATATATATATATATATATATATATATATATATATATGATTGGATAAAGTATATATATATATACAAAATCCCTCAAATAAAATATTAAGTCTTAGATGCTTTCCATTAGCATCACACATGAAAAGCTTGATTGACTAAGTGTGGCACCCCAAGGGTGGTGCGTTGTCTATCTTGTGGAAGTTTGATGGTTATATTGTGGGTCTACCAAGTGGGTGCAATGTTTGTGTCATCTTTTGGTTTGGGCTTAACTGAGTGACCTTAATGAGGTTAACCACCACATGTATATAGATGAACATGGAAAAGAGTTGTGCATAACATCTATCCAGGAATTGTATAAAGATGCAATTGACAAATGTTGTCTAGCTTAATAGTTGACTATGGATGTTGGCATTGGTCGTATAATAGTTGAATTATTTTAGATCTTAGATCACTAGAGGATTGTATATTTCAATATATTGAATTGATATGTGAGGGCTATCAATTTTAATAAAATAGTGAGAGTGATAGCTAATTAAAGACCTAATTAATATCGTTAATGTTAATCAAATCAAATCAAATCAAAAATGAGTTTTAACATAATTTCAAATTCTTTTATAGAATGAAATGGCAACACATAATAACCAATTTCCTCTGTGATTGGTTGTTGAGGAGTACAGGCTAAATTGGATCAATTTCCTCGTCTGGTTCAGGACGCTAAGAAACCTTCTCACACATGAGCACAAGCTCTATTTCCTCGAGACACCAGAGCCAGATGACCCCCTTCCCAATGCACCTATGTCTGACAAGGATGCTTACAAAAAGCACACTAATGATGTTGTTGATGTCAAGTGTTATAATCTGATTTTTCACATAAATCTATATGTTTGAGATATAATTATTTGAATAAAAAGGGCACATTGGAAATTTGGTGTGCTTCTTTTGAAAGTATGTCTTTCTTTTACAAATTTCCCTTTGTTATGAATTTCATGGTTTCTACTATTTTGTTAGTCTAATATAAGAAAATTGGAAAATAAGAGAATCTAGTATTACGAAAAAGGAAAAATTTAATAGATAATAAAACATTTGACCTCATAAAAAATGGTTGTCACTCTGGATGCTAGGACAATTTTGAAGGAGACTCCGATGGCAACGACCAAGTTGGTGGAAGTTAACCACAATGCTACTGACCCTGATCTGGGGAATGTGGAAAAGGTTAAAGATTTCAGGAAGAATTTGAAGAAGGGAGGATCATCTCCATCAATCCGAGTGGCTCCTAAAATGAAATCTTTGATAGATCTAGTGTTGAACAAAAAAGGTCTAAGTCCTACCAATCTAACCAAAACGGATGTTAGGTCATGAACAAAAAGCTCCTCTACTCCAGAAGCATTACAGAGTGTAATCTTAAAAGGTGGAGTAGAACTTTGGTGGGGTATATTGTGGGGTTGAATCCTCATTGGTCATCGTTGGCTCACTACCTAGCTCTGATTTGAAATGTGAAAGGTTCCCTGGAAATCAAATCGATAGGAAAAGGGTTCTTGATGTTGATGTTTCAAATGATGATGATCTTTTGGCGGGTGTGGATAGAGGACCTTGGTTTATCACTAGCCGACCGATGATTACTAAGAAGTGGGAGTGAGGGGAACCAATGGAGAATCTCATATTATTGAATATTCCAATATGGTTGAAGATCTATGATTTGCCTTTAGAACTGTGGGATGATGAGATGTTCAACAATATTGGTTCATATATGGGGAACCCACTCCGAGTTGATAAGCTCACTGGTGAATTTACAAGGCTAGAGTATGGAAGGCTATAAGTGTTAATTCATGTTGATTTTAATTTTCCTAAGGAGCTGCACTTACCAAGTGACAATGGACAAGCTGATAAGATCTTGTTCAAGTATGATTGGTTACCAACAAAATGTGAAGAATGTGGAATTTATGGGCATGAGTCAGGGTTATGTCTTTTCAAAACTAAGGAACATGTCCAACCTCGTGTGGCAAAGAATACTAACAAGCAAGTTTGGGTACACAAAGTTAAAGTTGTAGATGGAGCACCTGAGGAAGAATCTAAAGTTTTTAGTGATGCGGTTGAAGATATCATTAACATGTCTATTCCTCCGAGTACCAATAAAGACTGTTAGGACTATTACACCTGAGATCAAGGGCTCTTCTGATAAGATTTTAAATGGTATGAAGGGTAATTATCCCAATCTTCATATCACCCCTGTGCCATATCCTAAGTGGAAATGTATAAGTGGAAGTCCAAGTCTCCATCAAGAGTGATACCTAATGCAAATTCATATGCTAAGAATATCCAACTTTCTCCTAATCAAATTCTCTTTGCTTGCTAATTTCATTGAGGGAGAACGTTCTCAGTTGGGTGAGGGTGGTCCTCTTGTTATTGTTCCTAATGGATAAGCCTTTTTTTATCATTGCATGGAATGTGAGAGGCACTCACAATAAAATCTCTCGCATTCAAAATAAGATAGCCAATAATGAAGCTAACATTTATGTTATTCTGGAGTCCTGAACTAAGAAGAAGGATGTCCATTCCATGGTTTTTGCTATGTGGTTGAATGCTAAATATACTACCAATGTTGATTGTTACTCTTATACTCACATCATTGTTATGTGTCAAGATCTTGATATCTCTATTTACAAAGTGTTCGAGAATGAACAGACAGTCCATTGTGAGGTTACCCTGGGTAGTATGTGTGCTACTTTTTTTCTATCTGTAATCTATGGTGCAAATGGTGATGTTGATAGGAACGTGTTATGGTATTCTCTGAATGTGATTAGCATTTCTACTTCCTCTACCTGGTGTATCCTTGGATATTTCAATGCAATGAGGGTCAACATTGGGAGGCTGGGAAAACATCCACCTTTATCTATAGGTATGGAAGATTTCAATAGTTCTCTTGACAATATTGGACTCCTAGAACTAACTACTAAGGTTCCCTTTTATACATGGGATAGTCATAGTAAGAAAGGTGTAAGCTCTTTTTCAAAAATTAGTAGAGTGTTTTGCAATCTGAATTTCCTCAACTTATTTCCCTCTTTGTGGGCTGAGACAATCTCAAATACAGTAAGTGATCATCGCATGGTAGTTGTTCACCTTCATCCTTCAAAAAAAAAGTGTTCTCCTTATTAGTTTATTAATGTCTGGGTTAGCCAACTTGGTTTTCTAGATATTGTTAAGGAAGCTTGGTAGAGCTCTTCTCCTGTTGGAGCTCCAATGTTCATAGTTTATAGGAAACATTTTTCTATTCAAGAAGCTCTTCTAAAGTGGAATAAGAAGAATGTTGAAAACTTTTCTTTGGAAATCCAAAGAACTTGAAGATAAAGCTCTTCACCTACAAAGGGAAGGTGATAATCACCTCGGAGGACACTTTTTTGTAGAATGGTTTGGTGGAGGTTGGGAAGGAAGCTAATAAAGTTGTTATTGATGAGGAATCATTTCTTAGATAAAAATCTAGGGTGTGGTGGCTCAAGGAAGGTGACGGTAACTCCTCTTTCTTTTATGCCTCTCTCGAGACTAGAAGAATCTATAATGATATTCATATTCTACATGAAGATGTTACAATTATTAATAATCCTCTTTCCATTTCTGAAAATATTGTCAACAATTATTTTTGTTTCCAATTCTACTGAGTGTGACTTTGTCTCTTGGGGTGAGTCTTTGACTTTTCCATTGTTATCTGATGCTCAGGTTGTGAACCAAATGAAAAAGGTGTCTAAATAAGAAATATTTTTTTAAAGAACCTGGATGTTGACAAGGCTCCTAGACCTGATGGGTTTAATGGGATGTTCTTTAAAACTTGTTGGTCCATTATAGGGGAAGATATTACCAAGGCCATTCTCAATTTCTTTAACTCTGGTAAGCTTTTAAGGGAATGCAACAAGTCCTTCATCACCTTGATTCCTAAGGATTTTGGAGATTCTAATATGAAAGATTTTTGTCCTATTTCTTTATGTAATTTGATCTTTAATATCATTACTAAAATCTTGGAAAATTAGCTTTGTGATGTCTTCCCTGACCTGATTGATAAAAATCAAGTGGCGTTTATCAAAGGCAAGGCAGAACAATTGAAGATGTTATTTTACCTTCTAATGAACTACTAAGTAGCTTCTCTACAGCAAATGGGCCTAGTACAATGTGTGTGAAATCCTATCTTTCCAAAGTCTATGATACATTCAGAAGAGATTACATCCTTTTCTTAATGAAGAAGATGGGTTTCCCTCCATGTTGGTTAAATTGGATCCAAGTTTGCTTTAGGTCTGCCTCCTTTCAGGTGTTGATAAATGGGCCTCCTTTTTGTAGTTTTGAAGCTTCTAATGGGGTTAGACAGGGTGATCCCCTGACACCTTATCTCTTTGTGATTGCGATGCAAGAGTTCACTCCAATCATGAATTCATTTGTTCGTAGGCTAGGTTGTTCCATTAAAAGCTTCTGAAAAATTTGGGATATCCCATATTGTTTTTGCACATGATCTACTTCTGTTGACCAAGGTTGACTTGTCCAATGCCAAATTCGTTGATAGAATTTTGTAGACGTTTGGTTTAGTGTCTAGTTTAAAACTCAAAAATCTGAAGAGTCTATTGTTTCTTAGTAAAGGGTCATGTGAAAAAGATGAGTGTATCTCTAATGTTTTGAATATTGATTTGTCTCCCTTGCTTGTTAGGTATTTGGGCTTACATTTGTTTATAGAAAGACTCACCAAGGCTATGTGTGCTCCCATTTTTGACAAAATCAAGAAGAAGCTAGACTCCCATAAGGACACACTTCTCTCCTTTGTTGTAAGAGTCAAATTGGTTATATCCACTTTCACACCCTATCATGTGTTCTGGTCTTCATCCTTTCCTCTTCCTAAATCAGTCATCTTAGACATTAAGAAAATCATGAGCGACTTTGCATTGAATTATTCTGATTGTAATGCCCGAGCCCACCGCCCAAGGCTCTAGTAAACTTTTAGAAATGACGACTGGCCCCACAAACCACTACTAGCCTCAACTGCACGTTTTGTCCTCACTCACGTGCAAGCCGGGGTCAACTTCCTGACTGGTCACCCATCCTAGTACTACTCCAAGTCGAGCACGCTTAACTATGGAGTTCTTTTAGAGATGGCTCCCTGAAAAGGAGGTGCACCTTGGTGATATGGGTAGTCCAATCATTCCTTTTAAGATCATATTATGTGAGGCCTCAAATCCTGGGATGTTACAATCTCCCCCACTTAGACTCTTGACGTCCTCGTCAAGGGTGAACTATAATGCCTCATAATCTGACCCCATTTCAGTACAGACCCACAATGGCCCATAGGCACCCAGCTCCCGTCCACGGCTACCAGTGCAAGGGCGGCTCCATCTCATCTCTACGGATAGCCCTTTCCAACTTGCTTGGACCACACGGCTCAAGACTGGCATGCGACATGCCCATGTGGGCGCCACCTACTGGAGGGGTTATGGCTCTGATACCATTTGTAATGCCCGAGCCCACCACCCAAGGCTCTAGTAAGCTTTTAGGAATGATGACTGGCCCCACAGACCACTACTAGCCTCAACTGCACGTTTTGTCCTCACTCACGTGCAAGCCGGGGTCAACTTCCCGACTGGTCACCCATCCTAGTACTACTCCAAGTCGAGCACGCTTAACTATGGAGTTCTTTTAGAGATGGGCTCCCTAAAAAGGAGGTGCACCTTGGTGATATGGGTAGTCCAATCATTCCTTTTAAGATCATATTATCCGAGGCCTCAAATCCTGGGATGTTACACTGATAATCAAAAGTACCTCCATAATGTTTCTTGGACGTGATCTATAAACCTAAAAGAGAGGGTGGTTTAGGCATTTGGTTAGTGGAGGATTGGTCTAAAGCTGACTTGTTAAAGAATCTATGGGATGTGGCAAATAACAAGGAATCCCTTTGGGTCAAATGGTTGGATGAATGTTATATTAAATAGGAGTCCCTTTGGTTAGTTGAGGGTAAACCTAGTTCTTTATGGATGTAGAGGAAGCTTCTTGGTTTTAGATGGAGTTTAAAATCTCATGTTGAGTTTGCATTGGAGATGGTTCGAATTTCTTATTTTGAAGGATTCCTGGCTACCTAATAAGAAAACACTTATTGACCTATGTGATAACCATATGATCCTTAGAATGGGAAAAGGTCCTAACTGTAAATTGAATGTTTTTCTATAGATCAATTCTTGGAAATTCCCTAATGTTAGAGGAGGTCAGTTGATTCAAAACTTGTTGGATAATATACCAGGTCTAAAGAATCAACCTGATTGTGTGAAATTGAAGGGAAAACGTTCCTTTAGTTTGAAAGATGGTTGGGAAATTATGAGGAGTAAGAAGTCTATTACAGTTTGGTCATATTGGGTCTGGAAATGGAAGTTGCCTAGGAGTTGTTCTGTGTTCTTGTGGAAATGTTTTCTGATAAGAATCCCTATGATTATCTATCTCAATAAAGTTGGTTATTCGTTATCTTGCAGATGCACTTTTTGTGAGAATGAAGAAGAAGATACTTCCCATCTATTTTTCAAAGGCAGCTTTAATGAAGAGGAAGATACTTCCCATCTATTTTTCAAAGGCAGCTTTAGTTTGGACATTTGGAGTTTCTTTTCTACTGAATATGGTTCTAGTCCTAAATCATTTTCTGAGTTTCTTTGGCTGAGTAAGGAAAGTAAAACTGTTGCAGGTTTGATCTTATACAACATTTGGATAGAGAGGAATCATAATATCTTTGGGGGATCAAAGATGAAACCTAAGGATATCTAGAAATAATGTGAAATGGACACATAGCTTTTACATAGTTAGACTGTATAGATAGTCACTTCCTTTCCTATATAGGTTTTTTGCTATAATTTTTATGATGGCCACCTTGGCAATCTTATGCAATGTAATGTACATATTCGTTTTTTGATATACTAAAGGAGAGGCATGTTGAGTTCATCAAAAAAAGATATGCTTGTAAGGAATATGTGGAATTCTATATAAAGTGGCAATAATGACCACTAATAGTTGGATTTCAGTTTCACATAGTTGCTAATAAGAAAAGTAATTGAATAAAAAATATAGAAAATAAAGGAAGAGAAAAGGGTGTGTTTAGTGCTTGAAATATGCTTTATAAAGAGAAAATTTGGATATTAAGAAAAGAATTTTTTCCTTTCGAGTTTTGTCCTCAAAACTTTCCAACACCTAGAGAAAGTCATTAAAGACTTTTAAATCTAAATTTAGGATTAAAAGGACTAGCATAATGATAGATATGGATTTAACTAGTTTGACTATAGTGAAAGCATTAATTGGTGAGTGTATGTAAATGTCACAAAATCTTTTCAAAGTAGGAATACAGGGACCCCACCTTTGATGTGTAATAAAAATCCTAAATTTTCAATTACAGATCTTTCGTCTAACTCAAACTAGTTTAGGAAGTGGTACTATTCACATCCATTACTTAGGCTCTGGATTCTATGTCTCCTCTTCACCAAACCCCATGAGACTAGGTTCTTTGAAATCAGTAAGTGAACACAAACCTTTTGAACCCCCACTTTGTTGCTAACACTGGCATTCTAGAAAATTCCCAAAACACAATTATGGTATGTCTCGAAGACGGGAAGCATCTCTCATTTCTCTCTAATTTGTTGCCTATATAAGACCATAGAATTTCCTCTCAAAGACTAGGATCAAGACACAAAGTGTCCAACCCAGTCCATGAAACTCAAAATTTCCCCCTCAGTGTATGGTTATCTCCCTCGCCTCTCTATTTTGTTACCATATGGGATTTTGGTGTGCTTGTGCCCTAGTACATTGCCAAGACCTGCAGTGGACTCATCAGAGTTCCTAGTACCCCAACTTGATGACATGCTCACCTGTGTGCCCTCTCCAAACTAGATATTATGTATTATGTTCCTCCGCAAAAATGGAGTCCTTGTGTCGGGAGTTTGTGAAGGAGAAGAGAAGGGTTGGGGCGGTCAGATCTAGGTTCCTAACTTAACAGACCCAAGCAAGGACTCTGTGATCCAAAGGAGAAACATGATGGATATGAAAAGGTAATAAATAATGAATTGGCTGTCAATGATTGGTTTGTTCAGTATAATCTTAAAATAATTACAACAATTAATTAGTAACTTGGATCAATGAGTTATATATGAAAATTGATCAGGAGAATGCAAATATTCCAATCAAAATACAATCAAGACATTTCTTCTTTTAGTTTGAAAAGAGTCTAAATTTAGCATCTCTAATGTGTTAAATGCATTAGAACCTTGAATTCTAAGTTTTGATGATGTTCATATGATCAGTTTATCTTAATAATCAAAGAATGATCTTTTTGGATAAAAAGAACAACTTGGATCTAATTTGAGTATAAGAACTCATAATTTGATGAACTAGGGTTTCCTTGAGTCTAAAAGTGAAATGAATGACAGGATTAGGTTTGTTAACCCAAAGGACATGAAAAGTTATAACTAGGGTTTAGAAGCCAAAAACCTAATGTGTCATGGAGTGCACTTTTAGAATCCTAAATGTCTAATGACATAAGTGAAATCATATGGTGGAGTTATATTGAGAGTTCCAAGCTTTTGACAAAGTAGGTGTGTTGATGTGAGGTCGGCATAATGATTAAGACATCTCTTCTAATGCCTTCTTGAGGAATTTAATAGAATTACCAACTAGTTGAGTTTTGTCACCAAATTTGACTAGAATGTAGATCGAGAGGTAGGGAAGATATGGTTAAAATTTGGTGGAATTTAGAGGTTCCTAGAGGAAGTTATTGAGGTTTGATTATGGGGTGATAATATGCATGGTTGCGGATTTATGGACCTAAGTTAGGCTTAATGTGCTATGTCAAGCGCCCTTGGTTTAGGTCTGGGATGCATGGCAAGATCCAAACCCTACATATCTAATCTAGTGGAAGTGCTCTTGACTTTGGGTGAGCCACGGATGGACTCAAGTGGAGGACTAACTCAGACCATAGGATTGGCAATCAAGGGCAGTTCTGTTGTCTTGTACCTTGGGGTTATGTCTTTGACCCCGAGTAGCAACCACGATGTCGAGGTACTCACTGATCGTGGGTATGAATGGGGAGTCCAACCAGGAAGTTGGCTTCAACATGAGGAGAGGAGTCCAGTGACCCCTTATTTGGGCTTGACAGAACTCAAATGAGGGAGTTCCACCTTCCCCGTCTCTATTGCCTCTCCATCTCAACCTACAGGTAGGAAGTAAAGGTAGGAGAGCAGTTTGTCGGAGAAGTAAGAAGTGGAGCTAGAGGGGTGTCTGGAAGAGGAAAATAAGGGTAAAATGAATCTCGTAGTTAGATGAGTTGAATGCTGATCTCACAACAGGCTTCGGTGGAAGTGAGGTAGCTGACGAACCCAGATTCTCTAACAGCAAAGATGGAGCTCGTCGGAGTGTGTGAAGCACCTCTTTCCGAGGATGCAGACTACCTATGACTTCCTCGAGGTCATGCGGTGCTTATGCAAGTGTTGGATTAGATCTCCTACAACAAGACATATTTTACCTCTTTTCTCCGCCGCGCTGGATGCTAGCGACGGCGAATATGGTCTGGCATACATACAAAGGCGAATCTGAAGAGTTGAGTAGTCTTGGAGGACTGGAAGGTGATGCCAAGGCTAATGGACGTAGAAGGATTCGATGAAGGAGGACTCGGTGGTCCTGATCGCTCGCCGGAGACAAGCCCACGGTGGCGGCTCTGTCCCAGATTCACACAACAGAGTCGTGTGTCGGGCGAGATCGGAAAGAAAGGGGTTGAACCAGGTTCAGGACCCAGAGCCGTCCGACCCAGACCATAGAACCGCCCCGGCTCAACATGGGCAAAAGGAGGAGTGAGTCGCGCCCAACATGGCCACGTGTCAGCGGTCAATTGGCCTAAAAAGGTAATTTCTTCAAAATGTTCAGATCTTGTATAATTCATAGAAAATAGCCCGCTTATCAGAAAAATAAGTGTAACACACCAAAATTCTCAAAAAAATGCATAGAACAAGATGGAACCATAATATCAGTCTTTTGACGAACTAATATCAGTGATATCATGTAAGACAAGTAATGCTTAGTTCTTGAGTAATATATATATTAAATGATGGCATAAAATTATTGAAAAATACCAGTAAATCATAATTCATTTCTAGAATGATTATGATGTCAGTTATGGTCATGTTGATGTATGAAATCTTGTAATTTTCTTAATGTTGCCATTTAGGGCTTTTAACACTAAATGAAATGTAATAAATGCATGCATGTTCAATAAATGATAAGATTTACTGAAAACCCTCATATCAATATCTGAAAGATAATATGTAAATATGAGATTAGTTTTATACATGAAATTCATGTTATATGAATATGAACCTTAATACAGGTCATGAAGCCCTAATTTAGGTTAATAATGTAACCTATGGTTAATTAATGTTCACAAAAATGCTTTGGAAGATAATGTTCAGATAATGAACTATAATATGGAATATGACATCAGTAATATAAATCTAATACAAGAATACAAGTAATCATGAGAATATTATAATGAGATAAGATAAACCCTAAAATGGATATAAATAGGGTCAAGATGAGATGTAAGAAGAAGAGAATCTGATGACAGTATGTGATCTTGTCTTAACCGAGGGTTTGACCAAGATATAGATGACATGAGGAATATGTGAATAGAATGTCTCTTTGGAAGGTACGTCATTACCTCTTACTTGGCTTATTATACATTATGCTTGTGTTATATGGTAGTAAAGACTTGGCATATGGTATTGATTGAAATGATTGTCTTGTATGATATGTTGCTTGAATTTCCATATGTATTGCTATGAACACATCAAACATAATATATATGTTCCACTATATGAAAGCACCAACTCTATGGAAGTGTGCTTGGAAGTGACCGAACTCTTTGGTAGTGGTCACATTGTACATATGGAAGCACCAACTCTTTGGTAGTGTGCTTGGACCCAACTCTTTGGTAGTGGTCACATTGTACATATGATCCAACCCTTTGGTAGTGATCATAAAGGTATTAATGCTTCAACTCTCAGGTAGTAAATGCGTGGATGATATAATGGAAATTATGCTTAAAATATGTGTTCTCTTTTTTTAATGAACATCTTTGTGCAAGAATATGCTTTTCTTATATTTCTTCTGTTATTGCCAAGTATTAGTTTTATCTTATTGCAGAGATATGATGACAGGTATATAAAAGGCACGTAGGTGTACTCAGTATAATATTCTTGAATATTGTGCTGACGTGTACCGCATGTAATCATTTGTTTAGGTTGTGGTTATTCTCTTGAAGATCCAGGATAGTGAGAGTTGTGTGGTGAGCTAATGTACAGGTGGACTTGTTGTCTTAAGATCCTATAGTTTAGTGGTAGTACATGTATATGTATAAGTTTGTTGTTCAATATGTAATATCAAATGTTGTAACAATTCATGTTGTAATTATATGTTGAATGGTGAACATATGTTTTATGGTTTGTTTATTGTTCATGTGCATGTACTACTGATTGTTTCCTTCTGACTCCCTTGATTTTCTCTTTCTTAGCCTAGTGTGGGGTGTTTAAATTGGGATTCTCAATGAGGTGAGGGTTTCAATTTAGATGTCACACATCAGATTAAGTTTTAGAAAATCTGGGGATGTCACAGGTGGTATCAGAGCATGAACGATAGCAAAGCCTGACATTTGCTCAGTAAGCAACTCAAAACTAAAGAACCTTGAACCTTAATAATCTTTTAGGGTTAGATTAGTCATCTTTTAGAGACTAGATCTGACCTAGCTTCTAGGTTAGCACCTAGATGTCTGAGAACTAGGTCTAGACTGGTGCTTGTTGTATAGCAAGTCCTTAGATGTCGTACTTTCCTTACAGTGCAACGGTATGGGACATTGCATTATTTGGAAATGATGTACATCAAGGGAAGAGAAATCATAGACATATGGTGCTCGTTGTCTAGGGCAGCTACACTAGTCTACACTATGTTCTCACCCTTTTCACTAGTTTTAATGACACTATACCATCTACTATGTGTGGGACACTCAGTTCCAGGATTTGGTTTTTGATTCCAAACTGATCGAACCTCGATAGTTTTCTTTGACGCTTGTTTTATCACAGAAAAACTATATAATATTTTATTATGTATATGTATTACAAAAATGTGTCCCCACACATGTACGAGTAGGAAGTTGTCATGCAACCTAAGTGAAATTGAATGACATCAGTCTAGAAGAGAGTGTAGTTCTACGGCTAGAGCCTTGTTTGGAATATGTGATAGATGGAATAGATGAAATAGGTTTGATGATAAGATGTATGTCTTATATAGATGATAGAAGATGGTTTATGATGATATATGTTTGTCTTTGAGGACTCAAGTTCATATTTGAGGATTTGAGATAAGTTTTGATGATGCAAGTAAATAGGCTTTTATGAGATAAGATATGTCTTAAGCTAAGACAAGGATGTGAATCAACACGAGCCTCAATCTCTTTTACGAAGGAGGACCTCTAGTGTTAGGACCAGTTTTAGGGTTAACTCCAGAGAGAGTGAGACCCATTGGGGGAAGGTTAGAAGAACCTAAACTCCAAGATATGAGAATTATGAGATATGTGATATGATATGTCCTAAACTAGACTACTCATGAGTAATTGAGTTGAGTTGTTTGATGCATGATTCATATAGTCTTGTTGAACCCTAGATATCCTTGGGAGGACCAAACCCTAGAGTCAGAGAGAGACTGGTTATGTATGCATATGTGAGCATGAATATGACTGCCTGCCATCTAGGTGAGGGAGAGAGCCCAAGACCCTGGAGGAGGTACCTATGTTAGTTTCTTTGAAGCCTCATGCTCGGGTTTGTGGTTCCCCATGTAGGACTCTAGTGGTGTATATATAGAGAGAGTTTTGGGTAAGCATGTTTCATGGGTAGAAGACTTCTGATGAGAACATCATGTCATAGCATGTTTTGGTTTGTTCTTATGTGGCTAGACCTTGTGAAGTTAATCACGAGTACCAATGAGGTAATCTAAGAACCCTAGACCAGGAGAGGGAAGATAAAGTTTATGCATATGAGATACTCATAGAGTTGAGTCATCTCAGAAAGACTGAGCATGGCATTACCCTCATGATATGGGTCAGGAGAACCTCAGTTGGACTAATTGAAGTTTTGATATATGTTTGACAAGCCACTCATATAAGTTTGTTTAGCACAACCATGATATATACATATAAGGATGTGATCCAATCTTGAGATATGATAGTGGATATGGCATGATGAAAACCTTGGAGATGGTTTAATAACTCTTTATGCATAACTGGTTAACCATATACATGAATAATGATGATAATGTGATATTATTGGTTAGTCTTGTGATGTCATCATTCATAAATGTTGCAATTTATTAAGAGCAATGAAATAAGATCATATGAACGCAACATGTTACATGAGGTGTTAAACTTAGTGCTTAATGAAGATGAAAAATATAGTTTGATAATTAGCATAATATAATGTGTTTGACACCTTGATATGATCTAGATGGATAAAGTGAGTTAATTTTTGTTAACTCCCTCCCAAAAGGCATATGTTAATGATGAACATGTTCTAACAATGAGCTAAATAAAATGTTCATGACACCTTGATATAATGGGTTAACATTAGTTAACTCCTTTATAACATGTTAATATGATTTGGAAACCCTAATGCATGGATAAAGATAAGGAAGCAAATCTAACACATGAGTTATATAATGACATAACCTAAGCTTCTAAACCCTTGTTTGAGCCTTCTATGGAGTGAGGTTTCACCCTTGATGCTTTTGAAACCTCCTAATAGTGCTTTGGATACATGGTTCTAGGTAACCTTTGTGGATATGTTACACATAGAATAGTTCCTACATGTGGATGAGGTCAAGATAAGGTTTTCCCTGGAAGTATGAGTATGGTTGACTTTCAAGGAGGAATATATGATGTGACAAAGTGGTTTTTCTGGCTTAATTATGAGGATGGAATTTCTTTTAAGGTGTGTAGGATGTGATGGAGTGGACTTTTAGAATCCTAAATGTCTAATGACATAAGTGAAATCATATGGTAGAGTTATATTGAGAGTTCCAAGCTTTTGACAAAGTAGGTGTGTTGATGTGAGGTCGGCATAATGATTAAGACATCTCTTCTAATGACTTCGTGAGGAATTTAATAGAATGATTAAATAATTGAGTTTTGTCACCAAATTTGAATAGAAGGTAACTCGAGAGGTAGGGAATCAGTGGTTAAAATTTGGTGGCATTTGGAGGTTCCTAGAGGAATTTATTGAGGTTTGATTTTGGGGAAATAATGTGCATGGTTGAGGATTTATGGACCTAAGTTAGGCTTAATATGCTATGTCACGCGCCCTTGGTTTAGGTCTGGGATGCATGGAAAGATCCAAGCCCTACATATCTAATCTAGTGGAAGTACTCTAGGGTTTGGGTGAGCCACAGATGGACTCAAGTGGAGGACTAACTCAGACCATAGGATTGGCAATCAAGGGCAGTTGTCTTGTACCTTGCGGTTATGTCTTTGACCCCGAGTAGCAACCACGATGTGGAGGTACTCACTGATCGTGGGTATGAATGGGGAGTCCAACAAGGCAGTTGGCTTCAACATGAGGAGAGGAGTTTGGTGACCCCTTATTTAGGCTTGACAGAACTCAGACGAGGGAGTTCCACCTTCCCCGTCTCTATTGCCTCTCCATCTCAACCTACAGGTAGGAAGTAAAGGTAGGAGAGAAGGTTGTCAGAGAAGGAAGAAGTGGAGCTAGAGGGGTGTCTGGAAAAGGAAAATAAGGGTAAAATGAAGCTCGTGGTTAGAGGAGTTGAATGACGATCTCACAACAGGCTTCGGCAGAAGTGAGGTAGCTGACGAACCCAGATTCTTTTACAACAAAGATGGAGTTTGTTGGGGTGTGTGAAGCACCTCTTTCTGAGGATGCAGACTACCTATGACTTCCTCGAGGTCATGCGGTGCTTATGCAAGTGTTGGATTAGAGCTCCCACAACAAGAGGTATTTTACCTCTTTTCTCCGCCGCGCTGGAGGCTAGCGACGGCGAATATGGTCTGACATACATACAAAGGTGAATCTGAAGAGTTGAGTAGTCTTGGAGGACTGGAAGGTGATGCTGAGGCTAATGGATGCAGAACGATTCGATGAAGGAGGACTCAATGGTCCTGGTCGCTCACTGGAGACAAGCCCACGGCGGTGGCTCTGTCCCAGATTCATGCAACAGAGTCGTGCGCCGGGCGAGATTGTGAAAGAAAGCGGCTAAACCGGGTTCGGGACCTAGAGCCGACTGACCCAGACCATAGAACCGCCCCGGCTCAACGTGGGAAAAGGAGGAGTGAGTTGCGCCCAACATGGCCATGTGTCAGCGGCCAATTGGCCTAAAAAGGTAATTTCTTCAAAATGTTCAAATCTTGTATAATTCGTAGAAAATAGCCTGCTTATCAAAAAAATAAGTATAACATACCAAAATTCTCAGAAAAATGCATAGAACAAGATGGAACCAAAATATCAGGCTTTTGACGAACTAATATCAGTGATATCATGTCAGACATGTAATACTTAGTTCTTGAGTAATATATATATTAAATGATGGCATAAAATTATGGAAAAATACCAAGAAATCATAATTCAGGTTTAGAATGCATACGATGTTAGTTATTGTCATGTTGATGTATGAAATCATGTAATTTGCTTAATGTTTCCATTTAGGTCTTTTAACACTAAATGAAATGTAATAAATGCATGCATGCTCAATAAATGATAAGATTTACTGATAACCCTCATATCAGTATCTGGAAGATAATATGTAAATTTGAGATCAATTTTATACACGAAATTCATGTTATATGAAGATGAACCTGGATACATGTTAGGAAACCCTAATTTAGGTTAATAATGTAACCTAGGGTTAATTAATGTTCACAAAAATGCTTTGGAAGATAATGTTCAGATAATGAACTATAATCTGGAATATGACATCAGTAATATAAATCTAAGACAAGAATACAAGTAATCATGAGAATATTATAATGTGGTAAGGTAAACCCTAAAATGGATATAAATAGGGTCAAGATGAGATGTAAGAAGAAGAAAATCTGATGACAATATGTGATCTTGTCTTAACCAGGGGTTTGACCAAGATATAAATGACATGAGGAATATGAGAATAGGATGTCCCTTTGGAAGGTACGTCATTACCTCTTACTTGGCTTATTATACATTATGCTTGTTTTACGTGGTAGTAAAGACTTGGCATATGGTATTGATTGAAATGATTGTCTTGTATGATATGTTACTTGAATTTCAATACGTATTGCTATGAACACATCAAACATAATATATGTGTTCCATTATATGAAAGCACCAACTCTATGGCAGTGTGCTTGGAAGTGACTGAACTCTTTGGTAGTGGTCACGTTGTACATATGGAAGCACCAACTCTTTGGTAGTTTGCTTGGACCCAACTCTTTGGTAGTGATCACATTTTACATATGATCCAACTCTTTGGTAGTGATCATAAAGGTCTTAATGCATTCAACTCTCAGGTAGTAAATGCATGGATGATATAATGGAAATTATGCTTAAAATATGTGTTCTCTTTTGTTAGTGAACATCTTTGTGCAAGAATATGCTTTCCTTATATTTCTTCTATTATTGCCAAGTATTAGTTTTTACTTATTGCCAAGATATGATGAGAGGTATACAAAAGACACGTAGGCATACTCAGTACAATATTCTTGAATATTGTGCTGACGTGTACCGCATGTAGTCTTTTGTTTAGGTTGTGGTTATGCTCTTGAAGATCCAGGATAGTGAGAGTTGTATGGCGAGATGATGTACAGGTGGACATGTTGTCTTAAGATCTTGTAGTTTAGTGGTAGTACATGTATATGTATAAGTTTGTTGTTCAATATGTAATATCAAATGTTGTAACAATTCATGTTGTAATCATATGTTGAATGGTGAACATATGTTGTATGGTTTGTTTATTGTTCATGTGCATGTACTACTGATTTTTTCCTTCTGACTCCCTTGATTTTCTCTTTCTTAGCATAGTATGGGGTGTTTAAATTGGGATTCTGACAGCAGTGAGGGTTTCAATTTAGATGTCGCACATCAGATTAAGTTTTAGAAAATCTAGGGACGTCACAGGTGGTATCAGAGCATGAATGATAGCAAAGCCTGACATTCTCATTAAGCAACTCAAAACTAAAGAACCTTGAACCTTAATAATCTTTTAGGGTTAGATTAGTCATCTTTTAGATACTAGATCTAACCTAGCCTCTAGGTTAGCACCTAGATGTCTGAGAACTAGGTCTAGACTGGTGCTTGTTGTATACCAAGTCCTTAGATGTCATACTTTCCTTATAGTGCAACGGTATGGGACGTTGCATTATTTGGAAATGACGTACATCAAGGGAAGAGAAATCCAAGACATATGGCGCTCGTTGTCTAGGGTATCTACACTAGTCTACACTATGTTCTCACCCTTTTCACTAGTTTTAATGACATTGTACTCTCTACTATGTGTGGGACACTCATTTTCAGGATTTGATTTTTGATTCCAAACTGATCAAACCTCGATAGTTTTCTCTGACACTTATTTTATCAGAGAAAAACTATATAATATTTTATTATGTATATGTATTACAAAAATGTGTCCCCACACATGTACGAGTAGGATGTGGTCATGCAACCTAAGTGAAAGTGAATGACATCAGTCAAGAAGAGAGTGTAGTTCTAGATTAGTTGTCTAGAGCCTTGTTTGGAATATGTGATAGATGGAATAGATGAAATAGGTTTGATGATAATATGTATGTCTTACATAGATGATATAAGATGGTTTATGATGATATATGTTTGTCTTTGAGGACTTAAGTTCAGATTTGAGGATTTGAGATAAGTTTTGATGGTGCAAGTAAATAGGCTTTTATGAGATAAGATATGTCTTAAGCTAAGACAAGGATGTGAATCAACACGAGCCTCAATCTCTTTTACGAAGGAGGACCTCTGGTGTTAGGACCAGTTTTAGGGTTAACTCCAGAGAAAGTGAGACCCATTGGGAGAAGGTTAGAAGAACCTAAACTCCAAGATATGAGAATTCTGAGATATGTGATATGATATGTCCTAAACTAGACTACTCCTGAGTGATTGAGTTGAGTTGTTTGATGCATGATTCATATAGTCTTGTTGAACCCTAGATGTCCTTGGGAGGACCAAACCCTAGAGTCGGAGAGAGGTTGGTTATGTATGCATATGTGAGCATGAATATGACTGCCTGCCATCTGGGTGAGGGAGAGAGCCCAAGACCCTGGAAGAGGTAGCTATGTTAGTTTTTGTGAAGCCTCATGCTCGAGTTTGTGGTTCCCCATGTAGGACTCTAGTGGTGTATATATAGAAAGAGTTTTGGGTAAGCATGTTTCATGGGTAGAAGACCTGTGATGAGAACATCATGTCATAGCATGTTTTGGTTTGTTCTTATGTGGCTAGACCTTGAGAAGTTAATCACAAGTAACAATGAGGTAATCTAAGAACCCTAGACCAGGAGAGGGAAGATAAAGTTTATGCATATGAGATACTCATAGAGTTGAGTCAGCTCAGAAAGACTGAGCATGGCATTACCCTCATGATATGGGTCAGGAGAACCTCAGTTTGACTAATTGAAGTTTGGATATATGTTTGACAAGCCACTCATATAAGTTTGTTTAGCACAACCATGATATATACATATAAGGATGTGATCTAATCGTGAGATATGATAGTGGATATGACATGATGAAAACCTTAGAGATGGTTTAATAACTCTTTATGCATAACTGGTTAACCATACACATGATTAATGATGATATTGTGATATTATTGGTTAGTCTTGTGATGTCACCATTAATAAATGTTGCAATTTATTATGAGCAATGAAATAAGATCATATGAATGCAACATGTTACATGAGGTGTTAAACTAAGTGCTTAATGAAGATGAAAAATAAAGTTTGATAATTAGAAAAATATAATGTGTTTGACACCTTGATATGATCTAAATGGATAAAGTGAGTTAATTTTTGTTAACTCCCTCCCAAAAGGCATATATTAATGATGAACATGTTCTAACAATGAGCTAAATAAAATGTTGATGACACCTTGATATAATGGGTTAACATTAGTTAACTCCTTTATAACATGTTAATATGATGTGGGAACCCTAATGCATAGATAAAGATAAGGAAACAAATCTAACACATGAGTTATATAATGACATAACCTAAGCTTCCAAATCCTTTATTGAGCCTTCTATGGAGTGAGGTTTCAACCTTAATGCTTTTGAAACCTCCTAATAGTGCTTTGGATACATGGTTATTGGTAACCTTTACGGATATGTTACACATAGAATGGTGCCTACATGTGGATGAGGGCAAGATAAGGTTTTCCCTAGAAGTATGAGTATGGTTGACTTTCGAGGATGAAAATTCTTGTAAGATGTATATGATGTGACAAAGTGGTTTTTCTGGCTTAATTCCGAGGATAGAATTTCTTTTAAAGTGTGTAGAATGTGATGTTTAGGTCTGGTATGCATGGCAAGATCCAATCCCTACATATCTAATCTAGTGGAAGTGCTCTTGGGTTTGGGTGAGCCATAGATGGACTCAAGTGGAGGACTAACTCAGACCATAGGATTGGCAATCAAGGGCAGTTGTGTTGTCTTGTACCTTGTGGTTATGTCTTTGACCCCGAGTAGCAACAATGATGTCAAGGTACTCGCTGATCGTGGGTATGAATGGGGAGTCCAACCAGGCAGTTGGCTTCAACATGAGGAGAGGAGTTGGGTGACCCCTTATTTGGGCTTGATAGAACTCAGACGAGGGAGTTCCACCTTCCCCGTCTCTATTGCCTCTCCATCTCAACCTACAGGTAGGAAGTAAAGGTAGGAGAGCAGGTTGTCAAAGATGGAAGAAGTGGAGCTAGAGGGGTGTCTGGAAGAGGAAAAAAAGGGTCAAATGAAGCTCATAGTTAGAGGAGTTGAATGCCGATCTCACAACAGGCTTTGGTAGAAATGAGGTAGCTGACGAACCCAGATTCTCTAACAACAAAGATGGAGCTCGTCGGTGTGTGTAAAGCACCTCTTTCTGAGGACAAAGACTACCTATGACTTCCTTGAGGTCATGCGGTGCGTATGCAAGTGTTGGATTAGAGCTCCTACAACAAGAGGCATTTTACCTCTTTTCTCCGCCGCGCTGGAGGCTAGCGACGGCGAATATGGTCTGGCATACATACAAAGGTGAATCTGAAGAGTTGAGTAGTCTTGGAGGACTGGAAGGTGATGCCGAGGCTAATGGACACAGAAGGATTCAATGAAGGAGGACTCAGTGGTCCTGATCGCTCGCCGAAGACAAGCCATGGTGGTGGCTCTGTCCCAGATTCACGCAACAGAGTCGTGCGTCGGGCGAGATCGTGAAACAAAGGGGTTGAACTGGGTTCAGGACCCAGAGCCAACCAACCCAGACCATAGAACTGCCCCAGCTCAATGTGGGCAAAGGAGGAGTGAGCTGCGCCCAACATGGCCACGTGTCAGTGGCCAATTGGCCTAAAAAGGTAATTTCTTCAAAATATTCAGATCTTGTATAATTCGTAGAAAATGGCCCGCTTATCTGAAAAATAAGTATAACATACCAAAATTCTCAAAAAATGCATAGAACAAGATGAACCATAATATCAGTAATATCATGTAAGACATGTAACGCTTAGTTCTTGAGTAATATATATATATATATATATATATATATATATATATATATATATATATATATATATATATATATATATATATATATTAAATGATGGCATAAAATTATGGAAAATTACCAGTAAATCATAATTCATGTTTAGAATGCATATGATGTCAGTTATGGTCATGTTAATGTACGAAATCATGTAATTTACTTAATGTTGCCATTTAGGGCTTTTAACACTAAATGAAATGTAATAAATGCATGCATGCTCAATAAATGATAAGATTTACTAAAAACCCTCATATCAATATCTGAAAGATAATATGTAAATATGAGATCAGTTTTATACATGAAATTCATGTTATATGAAGATGAACCTTGATACATGTCACGAAACCCTAATTTAGGTTAATAATGTAACCTAGGGTTAATTAATGTTCACAAAAATGCTTTGGAAGATAATGTTCAGATAATGAACTATAATCTGGAATATGACATCAATAATATAAATCTAAGACAAGAATACAAGTAATCATGAGAATATTATAATGAGATAAGGTAAACCCTAAAATGGATATAGATAGGGTCAAGATGATATGTAAGAAGAAGAGAATCTGATTACAGTATGTGATCTTATCTTAACCAGGGGTTTGACCAAGATATAGATGACATGAGGAATATGTGAATAGGATGTTTCTTTGGAAGGTACGTCATTACCTCTTACTTGGCTTATTATACATTATTCTTGTGTTATATGGTAGTAAAGACTTGGCATATGGTATTGATTGAAATGATTGTCTTGTATGATATGTTTCTTGAATTTCCATACATATTGCTATGAACACATCAAACATAATATATCTGTTCCATTATATGAAAGCACCAACTTTATGACAGTTTGCTTGGAAGTGACCAAACTCTTTGGTAGTGGTCACGTTGTACATATGGAAGCACTAACTCTTTGGTAGTGTGCTTGGACCCAACTCTTTGGTAGTGGTCACATTGTACATATGATCCAACTCTTTGGTAGTGATCATACAGGTCTTAATGCATTCAACTCTCAGGTAGTAAATGCATGGATGATATAATGGAAATTATGCTTAAAATATGTGTTCTCTTTTGTTAATGAACATCTTTGTGCAAGTATACACTTTTCTTATATTTCTTCTGTTATTGCCAATTATTAGTTTTATCTTATTACCAAGATATGATGAGAGGTATATAAAAGACACGTAGGCGTACTCAACACAATATTCTTGAATATTGTGTTGACGTGTACCGCATGTAATCTTTTGTTTAGGTTGTGGTTATGCTCTTGAATATCCAAGATAGTGAGAGTTGTGTGGCGAGCTGATGTGCAGGTGGACATGTTGTCTTAAGATCCTGTATTTTAGTGGTAGTACATGTATATGTATAAGTTTGTTGTTCAATATGTAATATCAAATGTTGTAACAATTCATTTTGTAATTATATGTTGAATGGTGAACATATGTTGTATGATTTGTTTATTGTTCATGTGCACGTACTACTGATTGTTCCTTCTGACTCCCTTGATTTTCTCTATCTTAGCCTAGTGTGGGGTGTTTAAATTGGGATTCTCACTGAGGTGAGGGTTTCAATTTAGATGTCACACATCATATTAAGTTTTAGAAATTGGGGACGTCACATAATGAAATCCTAACTTGAGACCCAAACCAGTCTTGGTGATATATTTTGATAGAAAAATGATACATGTGTATTATGCTTTAACTTTCCGGATAATTGCTTGGTTTCTTGTTTGGTTATCCATATTGCTCTTGCTTGGACATCAAGTTACTTATGATGCAGGTATGTGGATACGCCTATGGATACTCGCATTAGATTGTTAATGTTTTCTGAGGTTTTTCGGAATAAATTCCTGTTTGTTTATTTATTTCCTACAATGTAGAAAGTCACTATGGTTATCACATTATATTCTTGTAACTTGATCAAAACCTACATACCAACTCTAGAAGTTTGAGAATGGAAGGAAATAAGAGAGTCATGATGATGACTAAAGACCAGACCCCAGAATGGGAAAGTCAGACTAGGCCCCAAATTGGGATGGTCATATGAGGTCAGGCTCCATATTAGGAAGACCAACATGGAACCTATCTCCAGAGTGATAGGTGGCCTAGAATCCACTGTATGAAAAAAAACCTAAGAGAGGGTATCTCCGAGGCAGAGTAAAAATAGGTTGAGGAGTTATGAAGAAAGCAATAATTTTGATTTTGCAACAATAATTGATGTGGTTATATTTTTACACTTAGATGCAATTTTTTGGTTCCCTCACATACCAGTATAACTTGTTATATTAGCTGCATGTTTTGTTTGTCGACATTTTAGGGTAATATTCTATTATTCCAAAAATATGATGAAAACGGTCATCTAAGAAAAGAAGGCATCAAATGAACAAGAAGTAATGTAATCTAATTAGTTTGTATTCCATGTTGTAAATTGTAGAAAAACATATTTTGTAATTCCCTTGTGGAAAATTAATCTTGTACAAACTCATTTCTATTTAATGAAACAGTATTAATTATTTGTGGTTATTTGCTAAACCATCAGTCCTATAGTGAAGATAATGGCCCTTGCCCTCTCAATCTGCCTAATTAGTGAATAATAGGGGGAGATGGTCATTACATCGAGTGTCTGATGCCATGCTCCATGAACTATGAGTTGCATAGGCAACATGAGAATATGGATGTTATTGAGATGGTCACACATCTTAAGAACATGTTCCAATATCAGGCAAGATAGGAGAGATTTGATGTCTCTAAGGTGTTGTTCAAATGTTTAAAGGTAGAAGGAGATCAAGTAGGTCCTCATGTGCTCAAGATCATTGGGTATGTAGAAAACCTTGCTAGACTATGAATCTCCTTGGGTCAAGAGTTGGCCACTGATTTTATTTTGCAGTCTCTATCAGAATCATACAATTAGTTTGCTATGAACTACAACATGAATGATTTTGACAAGTTATTGACAAAATTATTAGGCATGATGAGAACAACTAAGGCAAAAATGAAGAAACACAAGCCCAAGTCTGTGATGGTGATCAACAATACAAAGGGAAAGTCTAAAGGCAAAGGCAAATATAAGAAGAGTTATAAATCTGGCTAGAAGCACAAGTCTTCGGATCTCAAGGAAAAGGGAGGCAATTGTCAACATTGTCACCAGCCAGGACACTGGGAAAGAAATTTCTCTCTCTTTCTAGAGGAATTAAAGAAAAAGAATGAAGGGGTAGAGACCTCTACTTCAGGTATAAATGTTATAAGATAAATTGGATTAGTTATTCATCTTTGTATGTGATACCGAATCTAGATCTAATATATGTTGATGTGTAGGGTCTGATAAGAAGTAAAACCTTTATGAAATGACAAGAGTGGACTGTGTGGAGAAAGAGTTGTTGCAACTTTAGTCTACATTTAGAATTTATCTTAGACCATTGGACATGTTATGGAGTTAGTTGAACTGCTATTTCATTATGGAATAATAGAAACATTTTACTTTGTGCATCTTGTATGAAAAGGATGATAAATCAATATAGAGTTGCTAATGCTTCTATTTCAAAAATATGATCTCATATAGAGATGCCCCAACATCTAGTGATATTTATATGAAAGGATCTAAATATGAATGTTAACAACATATATACCAAAAGTATTATAATTGATAACTCAAACAATCTTTAGCATTGTCATCTAGAGAACATATATAAGAAATGCATATCTAGAATCCATATTGATGTTTATCTACACTCTTCTAGTTATTGAACCAATAAAAGACATGAAAGTCTTGATTATGAGCAATATGATAAAACATCCTTCACCAAATGTAGGGGTAGGATAAGCATAGAGCTTATATATGTTGATGTATGAAGATATTATAGAGCTAGTTGTTTGTACTTCATTATATTCACTGATGATCTCGGTTGACGTACGGTTTTGTATTTGATGAAATACAAACATGAATCTCTTGAAGTGTTTAAGGACTATAATTTTGATAAAAGTATTAAGAAACTTTTATTTGATCAAATGTTGAAATATTTTACATCATTAATTTGAGGACCTTCTCAAAAGGACTGTGATAGTGTAACATAAGTCAATCCACCTGAAACATAATGATGTGTCAAAAAGAAGGAATTTAATCATGATGGATCATGATGTGATCATCATTTAGTCTGATATTCTAATATCCTCATGGGTATATACCTCATGGTAAAATAATGTACCCTCTAAAATGGTTTAAAGACATCATATGAGATATGATATTGGAATGTCCTGATGTGTCTTAAGGATTGAAACTTATATGAAAAAAGTAGTTCTTGAAAAGTTTTATACGCAAACCATAATTTCTAAACACTACATTAAATCCCAATCCTAAAAGTGTTTTGTTACTAGGATAACTAAATTCCAAAAGAATTAGTGGAAGTAAAAGTAGAACTCAAAAGTTTTGAGGTTGAAAAGGAGGTACAATGATAACAAGTAAGAACCACATATTGTTGTGAAATCTCAAGTTTATCATGTAACACAGAACCTTATAGTTTTAGTAGAACAAATATGAGATTGAAATATTGTGAATCCAACCAATCAGATAGGTTGGTCATAATATGATGAGCCAACAAATCAATTAGAAGTGATTGAGAATCAAAATCTGATAAATGGCTTGATCGCCATTGAGGAATCCATAGACTAACAAAGTATGCCACTTCTAGTACCACATAAAGGGGTAAAACCCATATGGTTAAGTTGGGTTTCATTTAAAATACCAACACTTATAACCTAAAAGACAAATTGGCTATAAGGGTTTACATATCAATGCAAATTTTTGAACACGAAAAAGCAACTAGTATATACTATGAGATTTGGCATGTGAATATTGAAACTGCATTCCTTAAAAGGAATATTGAAAGAATGTGTACGTGACAAGGCCTAAAAGTTTTATAAATTCATTAATGAAAATAAAGTCTATAAGCTACAAAATTCAATCTGAGAGATTGGAACAAGCATCCCAAAGTTAGAATCTTTTGACTTGATAAGATAGTCAAAGAGTTTGACTTAATCCGAGATAAAAGATGAAATATGTGATTATAAAAGATTTAGTGGGAGCATATATATTGATGGGGAATAACATCTCAATAATGTAAACATTGAGACCTAGCATGGAAAACACCATCATCAATGAAGGATTAGATGAAAAATCCAATGAGATAGGAATTGAGATCTATAAAGATAGTTATGGAAAGTTTTATAACCTAAAATGATCACGTAGAATAGCAAGGTGCTAAAAGATTTTAGCATGAAGGATTTAATGAGAGAGAAACTAACCATGATTCATGGCATTAGTGTCTTAAGAACCCTTGTTCTGATTCTTGTAAAAAATGGAAACACATGAGAAAGATGCAATGTGCACCAATATTGGATCTATCATGTATGCTATATAATGTACTCATCCTATAATATTGTATGTACAAGACATGATAGGATGGTATTAGTTTCAAATGAGGGTCATTGGACTGTCATATAAAGATATCTATTAGTACTTGAGAAGCACTAAAGGATACGTTGCAAGATTATAGCAACAAGGAAGAGCTAGGTGTAAGGGTTATAGCGATGCAATCTTCTAGAATGATAGAAAGTGATCAAAATATAAAATATGTTTATTTTGATAAAATAGTGGTGAGTTGGAAGGATTTTGAACTATATGCAATTAATTCAATTCTACAATTGAAGTTGAGTATCCTAGTGTTAGGAACACATGAGTGGATACTATATGGTTCTAGATATTTGTATGGATGAACTTAAGTATGTTCCAACCATTGATGATATAGTAAAGATACTGCAAAAATATGGAGTTCTTGGTTAGTCAAGGAATATGAAATTGCATATTACGGTAATTTCATCTCACAACAAAGAGATGGGAAATATGCAATATACATACAAAGGTAAATGTTGTTAACCCGCTGGATTAGCACTTGCACAATAGAAACATGATGGACATGTTTAGATCACTAAGAATGAGATTCATGGGTGATTGGCTCTAAGTGAAAGGGGGAGTATGTTGGTATGTATGCCCAGAGAGCCAATCATATGATGATTTTGATGCCATATTACATAAAAGATTTGATTAATCATAATAGAGGAAAGATCCCAATTCATTATGTTTCACTTAGTTATAGATAATCAAGAAACATAATGAATGTCTAAAGAATGACAATTACTCAACGGTGTATGTCTTCAAGTACATGACTCAAACAATGAGATCATATAGATGTTAAGAGTATGGACATTCTTATTATATCCCTAGTCTGATGTTGTTGTGGAAGGTAAATAGACAAGAGTGACAAATAAGATTAGAGTGTGTGCTGGTTGATGAGATAATATCATCATTCATGATATGTGATATCAAACCAAAAACATAGATACTTATTAGAGAACAGTGTATCAAACAAACCTACCTTGAGAATGACACATGGAAATCATTATCGGTGGTCATAGTCATCTCTCATAGTGAAGGTGGTGATTGTGGTTCATAGAACTAAAGTTACCACACTCATTACATGTCGTTTGGTGTGCTTCAACATCATCCACCATGATCCTGAATAAAGATTGCTATAAAGGTGATGATTGGGTGCTCTCTGACACATGGGGATGATTGTGAGTTATGCAGATGTGATTTGTCCCTCCTACTGGAGTTTGATATCCTGGCCACTTGATAAACAAGACTAACAAAAGCCTATGCATGCACATGTGAATCAATATATGATATTGAGGTCACATATATCGCAAATAGTCTGTTCTAGGTTTAAGGAACATGGATTGAACATTGAGAGGATGACGATTCCATGCCTGAAGTTCATTTCGGATATCAAAGTCAAAGGAATTATGCAATCCCTATAACACCTTAAACAAATTGTAGGTTGAAGTTGTTCTCTAACTTTCCAATCACTTGGGTAGCATTGATGTGTAACTAGGCACCATTGTTTTCTTCTGATATCATAAACTAGTTATGGGCATTCACTGCCAACTTGACATGGGACCTATAGTGTCACACACATATGAATTCACCTAGAAGATGAGATTAATCATGAATAATAATTGAATTCATTACTAAAGTGTTTAGGTATTAAATTTTAGTAACAAATTAGTTAAATGGACTCCCAACTGATCGGCTCATGTGATGAAACCACCGGTTGGAGTGTCAGGTTGACTAGAAATTGAATTGGTTGAGTTCTACCTAAATTGGGGAGTGAACCGACCAGTTCACTTAGTGAACTGACTACCTCAGGTTGTATGATGACCGTCTTATAGAGCAACACATCCAATTCATTGAGAAATTTGATTGCAAGGATAAGTGTTGATGCCATGTTGTGCATTAATTGGATCTAAATTGCTAATTCATATGCAATTGGAAAACATGGTAAAATGACTGGTTCACTGAGTGAATTGATTGGCTTGCATGTGAACCAATCAGCTCTCTTACAAATCGACTGGTTTTCCACTCATAGGTTGCAAAAATTCATGATCTTCCGGTCCCTTCAACTCCCACATAGACTGGGAACCCTGACCCTAACCCCTCCTTTAAGTAGAGGGGTATTGGGGTCTTCTCATACACAACTAAATTGCCCCTGAGAAATGTTGTCCTCTTTTGTTGTGGTAACCAATAGAGAGCTTGAGCAAGTCCTACCTAAAAAAGGGAGGGATATCAAGGGAGAACAATTGTGTAAGAGCAAGTTGGTGACTAGTACACCAATGGGAGGGAGAACTCCTTCCTATCTGTTCTAGTTGAACGACAAGAGTTTTAGGTGGCACGTGTAGACTTCTCTAGAGGCAAGGTGGCCTTTTCTTATTTCTAGGAGGGAAACATAAGACTGTAGTTTGTGGAGGAGCAGATGCAGACATCATCCAAGTCTTCTATTCGTGGTAGAGACCAGGAGTTGATGTCGATGAGTCTTAGTGAAACTATGAGTATTGCACTACTACAACGAGTCATAGTCGCTGGACTTTCTCTAGGGCTAGGTATGCACTCATTAAATCATCTTTTCCATTACATAGTTTTGACACGTTCTTGTTGTTCTATGGATAGATAAATTTTTGTTTCCTCTTCCTACTTTGTGCCCATATTTCCCTATAATATGGAGAAACAACCTATTTGTTTCTTACATTTTGATTACGATCTTATCCTTAAAATGAATTACGAGTTAATAAGATAATATATTTATTCCTCAAAGAACATTTTTAGTACTAGAAAATGTTTAATTATAATACAAAAGACTATTTGATGTTTGACAAGTAAAATGAAAATCTTAAGAGATTTTTAGGGAAAAAGATTCAACCAGTAAAAACATGTTAAACAATCTGCAATCTCAAAATAATCATGTTGGCACACATGGACTTGGTTATATTCTAAGATATTTGTTAAAAGAAGGAATAAGCAAGGATATATGTTGTTAAACCAAACCCAATTCATACATTTTTATTAATCAAGTTTCTTGATATGGTTGCGGAAGATTTAGTCACTATGCTTTCACATGCCCTTTTAAGAGAAATCATGACAAGAATAGGGTTTAGATGTTGAGAACCTCTCTCTCGATGAAATGTTATATAATCATGGGCATTAGTGGATATTAGCTCTTGATCATGACATTTTATTAATTGGTTTATCTTTAAATGTTTAGTTTTTTTATTGGTAGCTATATGCATTATTAACTGGTAGAGATGTTTTTCTGCTAGATTAAGTTTTTCTTACATATTCTCTTTTAGTTGAAATAAAGTTTGTCCAAGAAGTTTTTTGATCCAGATACAACTTGAACAAGATACTACTTATCAAGTTTTAAATTTGGCTATCTTGTTGTTAGTATATGTACTCAGTGTGCTACATGTTTATTTGATATGTTAGGTATTAAATAATTTATTTTACATGTTGTAAATGTGATATTTTCTCTTAAATGGATAACCTTTTGTTGCTAGTTAGTTTCTTCCTTTGAGCTGAATTTCTATGAGTATATGATTAAGGGGGAGCTAAAATAATATGAATTATATTGTCATCCTTGATATATTATGTTCTTAATGGCTTCTCTAAATCAATTATGGGATTAACATCCATTGCTTAGTCTAGAGATTTTTTGTTGACCATATTTTGGTTTTTATAGAAATCTATATATCATCGAACACTTTCAATTCTTTGCATTTATATAGAGATATTTCTTAGAAATTATTTTTTTTGTGGCATCTCTATATCAATGGTGGACTAAACATTCCTTATCATTGGTTTAGAATATATTTTTGATGTATTGTGCTTAATGGGATCTTTCTATCATTTAGAACTTACCATTCCTCTCATTAGTAACCACACAATATTTTGTTCCTCAATCAAATATGGCTTTTTGTCTATACATTATATCCGTTTTCTTTTGGTATATTCATATTGGTTTCCCGTTCTAAATGGAATATCCTTTTTTTTGTTGGGTGTATATTCCTTCTCAAAAATGTATATTCCATCTCAAAAATGACAATCTTGTTGAAGGGGAGCGTCTCCTTGAGGGGGAGCATTGGTAATTATAATCCCTTTTTGACATATAAAAAGGTGAAGAAAATCCATAAAGACAAAATTGGCTATCTGCAACAATTTAGAGGTATGATTCTCTAACTTGTCTACTTTCAAATCATCATATGGAAATATTTTTCGTCATCGAAAAGGGAATGATTCTTGTCCTTTTGGATATGCCACACTTGTACTTTTATGATGCAAATATTTCCCTTTGTGTCACTAACATGTGTATTCAATTTTTTATATGATCAAGAAACTTAGGAAAGATCCAACAATAAAGAACATGTAATTTTATGTATTTGGATGCTTGTATGTCAATATGTTCCATGTATATACTTTGTACATATGTATTTTTTACATCTTGATAGAAATGATGTAAGAACAAGTGATGATCGTCCTAACCCTATTACAAACCATTTTCCATGTTTGTATCAAGTCTTTAGGATATATAGGTGTCATAAGAAATTTATTTGATATATTTTCTAAGAAAATAATAACGTCAGAATCTTTCGGTCGAGCTATACTTTGACTGAAAAAAGAGACGTTGTAGAGGAAGAGTTGTTGTATACATATAGTTGTTGAATATCCAAGTACAAGACTATCTCTAAGTCAAACCACATTTTGACCAAGATGGAATATAATCCATGTACAGTTCAGTCGAGATCAATACATAGTGAAAATATATATTTATTTTTCTAATCATTGTGAACTTATCTTTTGACTTATAATAAAATAGTTTAGCATTTATCTCATCATAAACACTTTGTAAAGATATGTTGACCATTCCTAATTGTTTCCTATATGTAGGAGTTCCTGGACACTTAGGAAAGACACTTAAGCAATCTATTACAAGTTATCCTTCTCCATGTTTAGAACTCTACATTACTATCTTCAGATCTAAGCCATAGCTCAATACTAGTGTCCTACTCCATTAAATATAGCATTTTATATTCCTTGTGGAGAGTTGATCATCACTTGTTATTTTAGAGCTACAAATTGTATATCTTATGAGAGTTGTAATTTCTTATTTCCTTTACTTGTTCATGTAGCTTCCAACTATGTCTTGTGAGAAGGTTGTGGGGAAGCTTCTTGGAGCCATTTCTTGTCAGAAGGTTGTGATTAAGGTGGTAGATTGATTGTGATCTACTCTACCATGCAAGTTCTCTTTGATCTACAAAAGGAGGGTTGTCTTAGATTCACAAAAGACATTAGTTGTTTTGTATATTTTGTATCAGTTAAGAAAAAAATTAAGATACAAGTTGAAAATTCTGGCTTGGAACACCCATGTAGTGGACTAAAGTCTTTTAACGAAACCACTCTATATCATGTATCTCTTATGATTGTGTTTATTTTGTCAAACACTTGCTTTATAATTCCGCTACATCAACTTTTAAGGATGTTATAATCTAACCTTCCTTGTGTTTGAAATTGTATAAGTTTTATTTTCAATGTATTCAACCCCCTTCCCCCGAGATATGTTAGATTGGGAATGAAATGTCATCACCTCTTTCTTTACTCACCTAAGAGACAATAATTGCCTCTAAAGGAAATGGAGGATTAAGTATCTTATCAATGCATGAGTGGAATCAAGCATTGCTAATGAAATTGACATCGGAACTTTTTACTATTTGTAATATGGCCTGGGATAAGGTCACTACACATATACACCAATAATTTTGACAATGAGACCTATTCAAAAGAACATCCTTTTGGAAGTCAATATCTTCTATACAATATTTTATTTTCCACAATAGTCATCATGTTCTTGGACATGGACAAGCAATCTCAATATGGTTTGATAAGTGGATTCCTCAAGTAGAAACTAGTACTCCCAGGTTTTGCATGAACTACATGTTGATCATTTCGATCAAAAAGTTGCATCTATGATTAATATACAAGGTAGTTGGGATACTATATTATTCAATTATTTCCCTACTCATATTTCTTCCAGAATCCTCTCTCTACCTCCCCCAAATGATAATATGGATAACTAGCTTTGGATTCATACGCTTAGTGGAAGATTTTAGATTTCTTTATCTTAACATCTTCTAATGAGAAACAAAACAAGAAATAAACAAGGCCCTTGGCGACAGATATGAAAATTGCATTTACCAACTAAGTATGAAGTGTTCCTATAGATAACTTCTCATCAAGTTGTAATGAGAAATGCTAGAAGAGTACAACACCATTTCACTTAGGACTCTAGTTGCACCATATATTGTGTTAACAACAAATCAAGCTATGTAACTATAGTATTCCTACCATGGTGTGGAAGAAACTGGCTATTAAACAAGATATTCCAAATTTCTTCAAACTTTCTCTATTGGCACGGTTAAAATCATCTACGAAATCCCCTCTCGAATCTTTATGCATTTTTTAGCAGCTGCTATAACTTGTTGTTATCCAAAAATGACTTTATTTTCAACAATGTTGTTGCTAATCTCTATCAGTTACAATCAACTATTATTTGTATGGCTATATCTATCTCAATAGAATTTCATCATGAATAGGTACATATACCAATCAATATGGATGCACAGTCACAACTATGGATGAATCTTCCAAAGGATTAAAATCAATACAAATGCTTCATTCATAGAAACAATCACATATATTGAAGCAATTACTATATCTCATCAAGGACTTTGGTTGTTTGTATGCTCAATGATAGTTTACACAAATTTGGTACTAGAGGCTGAGATACCTGTCATTTACATGGCATTACCTTATGCTAGAGACAAAGATTGGAAGAGAGTAATGATCGAGTATGATAGCAATTTTGACTATCAAGATAATTAACACTAACGGTATTTCTAATCCTCATTTGCTTCATGGTTGGATGCATTCATCAATTGTTTACATCACAATGGAAAGTTGTCATTACCAGGACTAGTAGGTTCCAAAATGTCAAAGTAGATTATTTGGCAAAGATGCACCATTCCTGTGGGAGTTCCATACGTTTGTATCCTTCACTCCCACCCCTCTAGGGTTTGCACAAGTCATTTAGATGTAACTAATTGTAAACGTTGTACATGTTTTTAAAGCATGTTTAATAAGAAAAAATCAGTTTCCCAAAAGAAAAAAGTTATCTTTCAGGTCAGTTAGGATATCAAAGCCTACATAAATTTGGTGGCTTTAAGAATCCAACCATTAAGAATTCAAATATCTAGTTATATTATAGTTTCAGTGATGGAATCACACTATTTACACTATTAGAAACTTAGGGTAATTCAATGCATTAATTATGATTTAAGAGCAATTAGATTATTGAAATTTAAAGAAAGCCCTTATATCTTAGATATATAAATTAAGGGAACATGTTATGCATGTATATGGGGTCAAATTCAGTTTGAACCACAAGTTGTCATTATTTCAAAATTGGGGCTAGGTTTTGAACATTATTTGACAATGATGCAACCCAAGGTAGTATTATCATTGTGGTGTGTCATTTGAGAGTTTATTAATATCATGAAAACAAATTAAATCATATCAGTCATAACAAGTATATATTATCTTCAACTTAGATAACTGAATATATAAAATCAAATTAGGTCCTCTCATTGTTTCACCTTAGTAAACATAAAAAAATTGCAAGTAAATATTTCGAATTAGATCTATTTCCAGGATGAAAATTTAGGTTTGGTACAAAGTTTGTTTTTCCTAGGCTAGTAGTCTATAAACTACAAGTGGTGGAAGAGTTGAATAAATTCTTCATACACATTATTGGATCCTTTAGGGATGGATCTAGATCACAACCAGTCAAAAACCATATCTCAACCCCACCCTAGACTTGATAAAAATGTCTATGTACCGAATTTTGCCCATAAGTAACAAGTGTGTATGAAATAAACTATGGTTTCCTAGATTTTTGATAACGAAAAACACTATGGTTAAGCTATTTTTAGTTGTATAGTGCAAATGCACATTACTGAGACACGTTAAAGTAAATTTCCCCAACAATACTATAATACAATATTCTATACTTAATCCAGGCATAATGATCGATTTTGAACATGCAACACAAACTACTCGTGATAAAGGAAAACATAGCACAAAGACGAAACAGTACTTGATCATCAACAAATATTGTATATGTTTGTGTAGAGAGTTGTAATGAATCAGTTACATAATTTCATATTTGCTAAGCAAGCATCATGAATACAAAACGTGTGCTATGACAAAGACATTGACATCATGCTTGCTACATACTGTACTATCACCTTCACAATAGTATCAGATGTGTCAGCTCTACCATCACAAATTATATATCCCATTACATGACAGGGGTGATTTATATGTCACTATGTACATACAAAGGATAGTCCTTCTGCCGTATGTTAGCCTCGATGTGGATCAAATCCAAACTCTTACTAGTCTTGCGACCTAGTACAAGTGTTGGTAACCTGTTATACTTTTAAAATGAAATTTGTAAGATATATAATACCATATCAACTGTCTGTCGGCTACTCATAAGGTGGATGGTTGTAACAAAGTGGTTATGTCTTGTCCCTTTAATATCCCAAGAAAAAGACACATGTACAAAGTAAAAGAAATCACGGACAGTGAATCAAGTATAACCAATAGTTTGTCAAACATGAACATAGCTGTCCACCACTCTCATTTTACATGTTTTTCTGACCGCAACAATTAACAAATTCAAGCAGTCATTTATTTCTGACCATGAGAATCCATTGTGATAACTAATGGAATTGGACAACCTACGATGAATATAGTTGCATTCACAAACACTGCAATAGTAAATAAAATATAATGTACTCAATCTTCAAGTAACACCTCGAACATTAACACGAATATGATAATCCAAGTGCTAACTGTGGTCTTCTTTTGCCGATGTTGAGGCCAACAACAACGCCAACAGATAACTAGAGTGATGCTGCGGACATAGATGCATGTGCATGTGAATGTCGTTTGCACTGGTGTGAGTCTGCTGAAGTAGAGGGTGGGGGTGTAAAAGAGTACGAATTGAAGGTAAAGTTGGTTTGCGCTGAAGGAACGTGGGGAGGTAACTGGTAAGAGAGTACGATTCCGAGATAGAATCCAATTTCGCAGAACGTCTGTTTAAGTTGAATTTGGTTTCTTGTTTCAGTTGCTAAATGGTGCATCTTACTTTCTTTAATCATTAAATAAATAAATAATTAGAAGTCCGTTCTCGACTGGGGAAAGAAATGTTATATACGGCATAATTAGAAGTCTTCCTACGCAGCCGCTCAATAGACAAAGGCAAATCCCCTCCGCTTACGAATAAGAATATACCGTACCTCCATCGGCAGTAACTAATATTTTGAATTATACCGCCGTCGTCAGCCATCTGGGTTGCAGAAACGCCGGCAATTAAACAGCTGAACGAAGAAATTCACCTGCCCTGATATTTAAACATCATGACGGAAGATAGTTGCTGGTCTCAACTCCCCTCAGATATTCTGGCTCTGATCGTAGAAAATCTTTCTTCTCCTGATGTTGTGCGCTTCAGATCTGTATGCGCCACCTGGAATTCAGCCCCTTCACCGTTGAATCCTCCCATGCAAACACCGTGGCTAGTGTTCAGTCCTTCCTCACGAGTCCATGAATCATGTGATGGCGGTGAAGAACTGAAAAGAAACGGAAATGAAAAGAACCAGAAGCATGGCGAGCAACCCATCGTGAATTTCTACAGTATCTGTGACAACAAAACCTACGAGTTTAGGGGCGGCGGCCACCACCTTATGGATGTGATGGAAGAGTGTCGTGCAATTGTTTCTTACACCCCTGGTGATTGGCTGATGTATATGGATAAAGCCTGCGAGCTGCAATGTGTTCATCTTCCTACCGGTCAACGCATATATCCCCCGTCCATTACCACTTTTCCTGATTTCAGAGGAGCAGTGACGGACAGCCAAGGAAATATCACCGGATATTACATGAATAGGTTTCCTGATTATACTGACAAATTTCACTCATGTGAATCACTCTATTATATGTACGCATGTGGCATGCATCATCTTATTTCCCGGATTGGCACCGAATCATATCCTCACAACTCAACACACTCATTCAACCAATGGTACGGTTCCTGAGTGGATAATCGTTGTTACACACCATAGTACCCAGCAGATTGGGATTGCGAAGCAAGGGGATTCATCGTGGACACTTCAGAAGGATGCTAACTCTTCATACATGACTAGTTTTCTTTTACATAAGGGATCCCTCTACGGAGTGTTCTGTAATGGCAACAAATTTTTTAGCTTTCAATTCAACTCGGATCATTCCTACAAATCAGCCAAAATTATACCGGTCAATTTTCGTTACCTGACTTCCAAGTACGGTGAAGTAACTTCGAGCTCTTATTTGGTCCGCATACATGATGATTTCTGGCTGATATGGAGGATTATGGATGTAGAACAACATTCAAGAGAAGACGACCCAAGAAGATGTGACAACAGGTTAACGGTTTTCAAGACATACAACTTCCGAGTGTTTAAATTTGATGAAAGTCGGTTTACATGGGTGGAGATGAATACCATAGGAGATTATGCCGTATTTGTTGGTAACAATGTTCCATTAGCTTTTTCTACGGATGACTTTCCACACATGGCAAGCAATTCCATCTACTTCACCGATGATTACGTTGAAGGTTTTACCCGGTCTACTTGCTGGGATCTAGGTGTATTCAATCTACTGAATAAGACTGTGACGCCATTCTATGGTCCGCTTGTTGCACCACATGTTCCACAACCAACTTGGGTCATGTCTTTTCCACTATGATCCATAATCCAAGAATCTTGAAGATTGGGATACATGGCAACTTTCTATTGGACATTGTGTTGTATTGTACAGTGAGCATACGACTATGCATGTAATGATACTCCCCCTTTGATTATTTGTAAGAAATCATGATTGTTTTTAGCTTTGTCAAGTGAATTCAACTTGTTATTGTTTAGGGAATTTGTCGCCACATTATGTTTCATTGTTAATTCCATTGTTATAGATAAATAAATATTTGTTACCATGGGATTGAAGTAAATTCATCTCCAATATGTAAAGGAATCATGAAGTTATATATCCTTTCTCCTTTTAGTATTTTGTTTTTAGTTTTCTTTTCACCTTTGTTACTTTTAATAGTAAAACTACCCATAGGAACATGTCACACAATAAGTTGGAATGCAAGTTTTGAGTTTCCATATAGATAACACTGAAAAGGAGTATCTATTCTAGGTTTTTCAATATTGACATCTTTATATTATTGAAATATGATAAAATTCTTTTAAGTACTTTCATGGAGCCTAAGTGTAATGTATCCCACTACTACATATAAGCATCTGGCTACAACCTTTGTTGTTGTAACTAAATTCACTTCCTGATATGGTTATAATTTCCATACGAGACATACCATTTCAAAATCAACTATAGAAAGAAAACCATAGTAGAAAATATGACAAACCAAGTAGAATGTAGGAATATGAGAACACAAAGTGTCCTTTGTGTTGGATAAATTGGACATTATGATAAATCCCTTTGTTTCGATGATGACAAACATTTCATTCTTGTTGATCTAACGTGCTACTTGAGTGTTGCAGGAATGAGGTGGATGACAAAGCTCTAGGGAATCTATATGCTTGAATGATTGTAAATGTCATGAAATGTAATCAATTGTAAACTTGTACAAATATATAATGTACAAGTACTTAGACTTAATATAAATCAAGCGTTAGATCTTCCCTAGCTAATCGCCACACTTAGATAGGTCATCCCCTTTAATAGTGTCACGTATGCACACTCATACACACACTCAGTGCCTTAATTAAAAGATTGAAATAGGGTCAATCTCGGTCGACAAACTCCTCGACCGAGACACTCTCGGTCGACAAACTTCTCGACCGAGAATGACCCAGGTAGCCGTTAGAAGTAGTTGGCAGTTGGAGATGAATGTTGTAAACACTTGATCCAGAGAGCCTGTCGGTCGACAAATCCTCGACCGAGTAGGTGTCTCGGTCGACAATTCCTCGACCGAGATGGACTCTGACAGCAACTGTAGAATTAATTAACTAGCCGTTGCTAATGCGCCTAACTTGTACCTAACAGCTAGTTAAGCACTTAGAACCCCCTAGAAAGTGTTTAGAACGTCCTTAAGCACTTGTAGGCCATTCCTATAAATAGGACATGCCTTAGGACACCTAAACACATCTAAGCTACACTTGTGCTATACTTGAGCTTACACTTGCATTGGCAATCTGTTTTTGAGCAATAGAGCAATTCCTACATTGGCTATTCATTCCCATTGCTCCCAATTCGTGTCCTATAGGCTAGCATCTCCTATCCACAGCAATTACATTTCCACACACATTGGTTAGGAGATCTATACGCTTGATCTAGGCAAATCAAGCCTTGTGTTTCAAAGGATAAGTTGTAATTTCTGTTTTTCCTTCTTGTTCCTTGTATCTTTTGTATTCTCCTTGCTACTCCTAGGGTAAGAGGCTGCGGATTGGAGAAGGTTCTTCTCAGAGGAGAAGGTGGACTTCAAGCTACTTCAAGAAGGCTATTGCAACGGGAAGCTACTTCAAGAAGGCTATTGCAACGGAGGTTGGTGTAATTACTTCTAGGTGAAGGCTGCTTCAAGGTTGGTGCAATTACTTCAAGGTGAAGGCTGCTTGAAGGGTTTAGGGAGAGAATTGTAATTTTATGTAAAGTCCTTGCGAGGTAATAAAATTAAATTCTTTCCAAATCCCGGTTGGGTAAGCAACCAGGTAGTGGACTGACTGCCTTAGTATTTGCTAAGGTAGGAACCACTCTAAATCCTTGTCCCCTTGTCCAATATTCTTGTGGTTGGTTGTTTGAGTTAAATAATTGTTAAAATTGTTTTTAAAACCCTATTCACCCCCCTCTAGTGGTTTTTCAATTGGTATCAGAGAAGGCTTCAAGGAACTTTAACAAAGTCTTGAAGAATGGGTGACGGGGTGCTCAACAACCTCAACCTTGAAGGGACACTTGTGGCTAGACCTCCGGCATTCGATGGAACTAACTACACCTATTGGAAAAAAAGAATGCAATTTTATTTCCAAGGGATTAGTTGGGATTTATGGAGGATGGTATCGACTCCGTATGAATTTCCTCAAATGGAGTATGCAACTTGGGATGTCAATACGGTAAGATCAGCCCAAATGAATGCAAAAGCTGTAAGTATACTTTATTGTTCAATCTTTGTTGGTGAATTCAATAGAATATCTAATTGTGAAACAACATATGAGATTTGGCATAGACTCTCCATAACATATGAAGGAACTGTTCAAGTTAAGAATTCTAAAATAGGATTGCTTAAGCAAAAGTTTGAACAGTTTCGTATGGATCCTAATGAATCTATTAGTGATATGTATGCAAAATTCTCTTCTATTGTAAATGGTTTGAATGCTTTAGGTAAAGTTATTAGTGAGGAAGATCAGGTGTCAAAGATTCTTAGAACTCTTCCTCCCAAGTACAAGCCCAAAGTGATTGCCATTGAAGAAGCAAATGACCTCACCCGACTAAGGATGGAGCAACTCATTGGCAACTTAGAAGCTCATGAGGCAAACCTAGAAGAAGAAGAAAGAAGAGAACTTCAATCACAACAAGGAAGAAAGAAGGACATTGCATTCAAAGCATCAACCAAGATTATCCATGACACAAGTGAAGACGATAGTGGAGAAGAAACTCTCATTGTAAATGGTAAGAAGTATAAAAGTTATAAAACTCACAAAACTTCTAGTGTTTCTTCTTCCAGGTGCTTTGAATGTGGCAAAAGGGGACACATGAAAGATGAATGTCCAAAACTCAAGAAAGGGAAGAAATCATCTCACAAAAAGAAGGAAAGAGCATATAGAGCTGCATGGGATGATTCAAGCGATGATAGTGATGATGGAAAAGAAGAAGTAGAATGTCTTATTGCTACAACAAATGAAGAAGAAGAAGAGGTAAGCCTTTTTGATTTACCAAAAGAGGATCTAATTGCTAGTCTTGAAGAAACACATAATAAGTATATTGAGTGCAAGAAGAAATTAAAGAAATCCAATAAAGCAAATGATGAATTACATGTCAATCTTCTTGCTCTCACATCTGAAAATGAAGATCTTAAAAAGACTATTGAAGATCTTGATATTAAGCTGAAATCTGTAGAAGCAAATTGCAATCTCCTTTCTCTAGAAAAGACAAATTTGCAAGCTCAAGTAAATGATCTTCAAAAACAACATGTTTTGTGTACACATCTAGATTATGACATTATTGTGAAAGAAAGAGATTCTTTATCATATAATCTAGATCAAGCAAAGTTGGATATCAAGAAGAGAATGGATGAGATTTTTAAGTTGCAACAAGAAATTAGTAGTTTGGGTAATAATGATATTCTTGATAAAATCTTAAGTGATCCTTATCGACAAATTGGAAGGAGAGGACTAGGTTATAAGCCTAAAGGAAAATCTTATCAAAAACCTAGTTGGAGAAGGACACAAGTACTAGAGAATCAATCCATGTATGTACCAAAGAACAACCTAGAACAAAATCATAGAAAGACACTTGAGGTTGATTCTATATGTTGCCATTATTGCCTACGTCTTGGACATTACTCTTTTTCATGTCCTTATAAGAAAAAGGATGTCGAGTTAGTATGGGTTCCAAAAACCCTAAACTAAAATGAGCAAAAATAAGTTGAGATATGACCAAGAACCCTAGTTGCATATTTATATGTCTATCTCAACTTAACATAATGGAATAACAAATTAATTCAAGTATCTAAACATCTAAACTTGGATATATATATAATTCTTTTGAACCTGCATTAACAGTTCTGAAAAATAGTACAGATACCTGATCGGTCGAGAAATCTTCGACCGAGCATTCAGTCGGTCGAGCAATTGTCGATCGAGCATGTCACTGAAATTCAGTCTGCTGTAAAATTGCTGAATTCTTTTTGTAATTGATCAAATTGCTATCCATTTGTGATTAATGACTGTATACTTTTGGAAACCATCCCCGATATCTCATATAAGATTATTTTGGTTTTATTTCTAAATGGTTTGAGATTAAAATGAAAATTATGAACCAAGTTAATTTAAGTCAAGGAAAATTTCTGCTTTCATGGTCTATTCTAAATATTCCTTGATATATCTACATAGAAACCATGTGTTGAAATTCATGCTTCTACTGTTTTATCATTATTCACATGATTTTTCCTAAAATGTATTCTGGTCTATCCATATAGAAATCATGTGATTACAAATTATCATTATATGCTTTCATTGTTCTATCATTACATCATGGATATGCTTTCACTATTCAGCTTATAAAGATGATGCTGTGTTAGCACAAATAGATAATGATAATTGTATGCATGGATCCTTGATGATACATAGGCAAGCAAAATGATTCAATGATGATATATCTCTTAGAAATGCTTGCAACACATAAGATAAAAATTTCTCAAATTGGTATCTTTAAAAGACTTGAGATGTTAATCTTGCTTTCATTTTTAAGAGGATGTTTTCATGCTACAAAATTGATATCTAATCAAGTACTTCACATATGAATGCTTAATTTGAAAATCTGCAATTTTTGCCTCTTGGTTGAAATAAAATTTGACCAAGGGGCGCTATGGTCGTAGTCAAGGGCGACCTAAAATAAGCTTGACAAAATGCTTATTTGTATATCTTTTTACTGCACTTAATCTTAGTATCTTGATTCAAAATGTGCTCATCATATTGCATAACATAATGCTCCCAGATCAAGTCTTAAAAATCGTTTTTGACTGTAGAACCCTTAAATTATCTTAAATATAAGATTAAGGGGGAGCTTACAAAAACTATTTTGATTATAAGATTAAGTAGCTTACAAAACTTTGTAGATATCATTTGAAGCTTGTTATGACCTTAGTATTTTTAATCTTGATTATGAAAATAAAGGAATCTACAAAATACATGAATATGATATATATTTTCTTAATGGAATTCTCTAAACAAATCAGGGCTTAAAGGAATCTCATTTCATCTTCAAGGCTTAACAATCCTTGTAAAATGGGTGAGAAATCAATACATATGCCATGAACCTAACAGGATCTCATATCATTTCAAGGCTTAACATCCTTTGCAAATGATTGAGAAACAAATTGTGGCTAAATTAGACACAAATGATATTAAATCTATGTTCCTAATAGAATATCTATTTAAGGGGAAGCATATTATAAAAATTAAGGGGGAGAAGAAATTTAAAAATATATAACTTGGATATCTTTTTGAAATGATAAAGGGGGAGAAAGAATATAAAATCAAAATATAAATGAGTTTCATAACATCTCTCGGCCAGCACCCACTTGCAAAACAAGAATGGCTTCAAAAGGTAATCTTCAGGTATGAAACTCACATGCTTTATATTTCCTTATTTCATATTTAGGAAATGTTTGTCATCTTCAAAAAGGGGGAGATTGTTGGATAAATTGGACATTATGATAAATCCCTTTGTTTCGATGATGACAAACATTTCATTCTTGTTGATCTAACATGCTACTTGAGTGTTGCAGGAATGAGGTGGATGACAAAGCTCTAGGGAATCTATATGCTTGAATGATTGTAAATGTCATGAAATGTAATCAATTGTAAACTTGTACAAATATATAATGTACAAGTACTTAGACTTAATGTAAATCAAGCGTTAGATCTTCCCTAGATAATCGCCACACTTAGATAGGTCATCCCCTTTAATAGTGTCACGTATGCACACTCATACACACACTCAGTGCCTTAACTAAAAGATTGAAACAGGGTCAATCTCAGTCGACAAACTCCTCGACCGAGACACTCTCGGTCGACAAACTTCTCGACCGAGAATGACCCAGGTAGCCGTTAGAAGTAGTTGGTAGTTGGAGATGAACGTTGCAAACACTTGATCCAGAGAGCCTATCGGTCGACAAATCCTCGACCGAGTAGGTGTCTCGGTTGACAATTCCTTGACCGAGATGGACTCTGATAGCAACTGCAGAATTAATTAACTAGCCGTTGCTAATGCGCCTAACTTGTACCTAACGGCTAGTTAAGCACTTAGAACCCCCTAGAAAGTGTCTAGAACGTCCTTAAGCACTTGTAAGCCATTCCTATAAATAGGACATGCCTTAGGACACCTAAACACATCTAAGCTACACTTGTGCTATACTTGAGCTTACACTTACATTGGCAATCTGTTTTTGAGCAATAGAGCAATTCCTACATTGGCTATTCATTCCCATTGCTCCCAATTCGTGTCCTATAGGCTAGCATCTCCTATCCACAACAATTACATTTCCACACACATTGGTTAGGAGATCTATACGCTTGATCTAGGCAAATCAAGCCTTGTGCTTCAAAGGATAAGTTGTAATTTCTATTTTTCCTTCTTATTCCTTGTATCTTTTGTATTCTCCTTGCTACTCCTAGGGTTGGAGGCTGCGGATTGGAGAAGGTTCTTCTTGGAGGAGAAGGTGGACTTCAAGCTACTTCAAGAAGGCTATTGCAACGGGAAGCTACTTCAAGAAGGCTATTGCAACGGAGGTTGGTGCAATTACTTCTAGGTGAAGGCTGCTTCAAGGTTGGTGCAATTACTTCAAGGTGAAGGCTGCTTGAAGGGTTTAGGGAGAGAATTGTAATTTTATGTAAAGTCCTTGCGAGGTAATAAAATTAAATTCTTTCCAAATCCCGGTTGGGTAAGCAACCGGGTAGTGGACTGACTGCCTTAGTATTTGCTAAGGTAGGAACCACTCTAAATCCTTGTCCCCTTGTCCAATATTCTTGTGGTTGGTTGTTTGAGTTAAATAATTGTTAAAATTGTTTTTAAAACCCTATTCACCCCCCCTCTAGTGGTTTTTCACTTTGTACACTATAGATTGTATTTTGTTGATCAACATATAAGTATTATAGGTTATAATCAATATACTTGTATAGATTTTTAGATTCCCAAGAACATTTCGTTTGAGTTTACCTTGAAAGGAATTAAAATAACAACGATTTATTTCAGTTGAAAAGCAAGAATAGGACTTGAACCATGTTAAGGATTTCTTCCAAAATTAATATTTTTCATATTCGATTCAATTAGTAGGGATTAGTTGAAATGAATTAGAAACAAATAGAATCATAAGCATGATGAATTGATCATTGAGAGTTTGTAAGATATATGCAACAATGAGATGTACATGGTTAGTGGTGGAGGATACATCATGGATCAAATGGAAGGAACACCCATGCCACTTTGCTTTTGTATATGGATAAAGTCTGTATGGTGCAACCTCTTCCTCTTGCTAATTCTAGAATTCATCCATCCTCATTTTATCAAACGTTCTTCAAAGAAGTAATAACAAATGACCAAGGGAATATCACCATATATAATTTTAAAGAATTTTTTGAAAACGAATTCCACCCATTTGATTCAATCTATTACTTCTAAAAATATGCCATCATCATTTCCCAATCCTCATCAAATTATCTCTCCAAAACTTAAGATACCACTACCAACCTTCAGTCAACCATGTGTACTTATTCTGACTGTATAATCAATGTTTCACACCATAAATATGAGAACCTTGCATTGGCAATGCAAGAGGAGATATCACCGACACATTGTATAATCATACACAAACATCACTAGTTTTATGGTACACATATAATCTATTTATGAAATGAGTTATAGCGTCCAAGCGATTCATTTATTTGAGCTCAAGTTTGATAAATTGTACAAGTCAACCTATGTTCTTCCAGTCAATTTCAAATTATTGACTTTGGGATTTCATAGAATGGTTATGAGAAATTATTTTGTCCACCATTTGATTATTCATTGGCTAATTCAAAGGTTTATGGACATAGAGGTACAAAATAACATTTTATGTGGTTTTTGAAAAAGTTTTTAATAAACTGTTTTACTATATATTTTTTCAATCCTAATTACCATAAAAGACATATCGAGACAATTAGCATGTCATATCTCATATGGTGTCTTTATGAACCATTTTAGATGGTACATTGTTTAGTGGTAAGCATGTGCCCAAAAGAGATTGGAAGATCAAGTAGTTTTATTGATAATTTCACCATGACTAGAAAGGTGTGATTCCTTCTTACTTATGCAATTTCATGATACACTACCATTGTGTTTCAGGTGGAGTTCATGATGATACATTATCATGATCTCCCAGAAGGTACTCTAAACTCTCGGTTTAAGATATTTCAACAACGGTCACATCGAAGTATCTTAACACTTTTGCCAAGTTAGTTATGCACTTCATTCACAATCTCCTTGAACACTTCAAGATATTTATACTTGTATTTGATTAAATACAAATTTCCATATCTACTGATAACATCAATAAATATATAATGAGGTGCTTGCAAATACCTTTATCATTTACTCTAAAAGGTCTATATACATCAGTAGTATGAGGCCTAATAGAACAATCTCTCTCCCACAACATATAGTGAAGATGCTTTTATCCTGTTGCATAAAAATAAGATATGCATGTCACTTTTGGTTCAACAACCAAGAGAGTCTAGATAACCATCATATGGATTCTAGAAATATATTTCCCATTTATGTGCTATAGATGACAATTCTATAGGTTTTTATTGTTCGAGTCATCAAGTCATTCTATATATGTGTCATACACATTTATCTCTACAACTATCAAGTATAGTTTATAAGACATAAGGCATTGCCATATAAGATCTCATCTTTTAAAATGAAATAATAACTTATTCTTGCCCTTACAAGATACATGATATTTTCATTAATGGAAAGTACATAATAGTAATTCAATAATTCTATTATATGTCCATGAATGATAGATACCAACTGTAGCCCAGAAACTATTGCTCCTTACAATTCTAGCTTATTTCTTATTGG